>VZSF01000119.1:184132-382706 GCA_013398295.1 Chionis minor
TTCTTTTTTTCCCTTAAGTCCCTTAATTTCTCTTGCTTCATCAGGATGGTTGCCACTTGTGCTTTTCCTGTACACTTTTGTGAAGAGTCTGGCTACAGTTCCTGAGGGAACTACAGGCCAGTCACTCTCACCTCCGTACACTGCAAGATCATGGAGCAGATCCTCCTGGAAACTGGTGAGGCACATGGGAAATAAGGAGGTGATCAGCGACAGCCGACATGGCTTCAATAAGAGCAAATCATGTCTGACAGATTTGGTGGCCTTCTATGATGAGGTTACAGTGTTGGTGGATAAGGGAAGAGCAACTGACATCATTTACCTGGACTTGTGCAAAACATTTGACACTGTCCCACGCAACATCTTTGTCTCTAAATAGGAGAGACGTGAATTTGATGGATGGACCACTCAATGGCTTAGGACTTGGCTGGATAGTCGTGCTCAAAGAGTTGTAGTCAACAGGTTGGTGTCCAAGTGGAGACCAATGATGAGTGGCATTCCTCAGAGGTCAGTAATGGGACCAGCTCTGTTTAACATTTTTGTTGGTGACATGGATTTGAATCGCACTGGATTGAGTGCATCCTCAGCAAGTTTGCCAATGACACCAAGCTGTGTCCAGCGGTCAATATGCTGGAGGGGATACCATCCAGAGGGACCTGGACAGGCCTGTGAGGTTGGCCCATGCCAACCTCATGAATTTCAACAACGCCAAGTGCAAGGTCCTGCTGGGGCAATTGCAAGCACAAATACAGGCTGAATGGAAAATGGGTTGAGAGCAGCCCCGAAGAGGAGGACTTGGGGGTGTTGGTTGATAAGCAGCTCAACATGAGCTGGCAGTGTGCACTTGCAGCCCAGAAGGCCAACTGTATCCTGGGCTGCATCAAAAGAAGTTTGGCCAGCAGATCAAGGGAGGTGATTCTGCCCCTCTACTCTGCTCTCGTGAGACCCTACCCGGAGCACTGCATCCAGCTCTGGAGTACTCAGCACAGGAAAGACATGGACCTGTTGGAGCCACAAAGGGCCACGAAGATGATCAGAGGGCTGGAGCACTTCTTCTATGAAGGCAGACTGAGACAGTTGGTGTTGTTCAGCCTGGAGAAGGCTCCAGGAGACCTTAGACTAGCATTCTGGTACTTAAAAAAAAAAAAAAAAAAGTGGTCCGTCCTGATTGGAGGACTCCCTCAAAGTGGGTTGGATGGGGCTTCAAGCAACCTAGTCTAGTGGAAGGTGTCCCTGCCCATGCCAGGATAGTTGGAACTATCTTTAAGGTCTCTTCCAACCCAAACCATTCTATGATTCTATGATCTTCTCTATCACCCTGATATGTTTCAGTTGACGAAGGGGAGCAACTAGATTCCCCTAACCTTCTCTCTCTAGACTGAATAAATTCAGTTACCTGAGCTGCCCTTTATGTGCCAGCCCTCTAACCATCTCATTGATCTTCTGGTAGACTTGCAGTTTATCAATAGACTGGTAGTTTATCAGTATCCTTTTCTATTTGGGGCCCTAAGCAGGACATGGTACCTCAGATGTAGCTGCACAAGTTCCAAGCAGAGGGCTGTGTGTCCCAACACCGTACCCAAGCATTCTTCCTAAGAAATCATCACTTTAAATCTGAAGACATTTACATAAGTGTTTTGTTTCTTACAAGGCTAAAAAGCATTTAAGTAGGATTGTCAACAAGTGTCAGTTCAGCTTTACCCCTGAAATAATTTAAAATCTGTCCATCAGGACAACCGGGCACAGCTCCCTGTCTTCCCACAAGACCTCCAGGGGGATGAGACAACTCAGGGATTTTATCCCAGAATTGTTTATGCAATTCAATGTTTTCAGTCTACATGGTGCAGACCTCACTGAAGTGCAATGCTGCCAAGCATACGCAGGTCTCAGACTATGTGGAAGGTATACCTGGCGCTCATGAATCAGAGGAGACAAAGAGTCAAAAAGCAGTTTTCCAACAGCCACTTTAGGGTAGCAGCTTCTTCCCTCTGCCATATTTGAAGTGCCAGCCCCCTTAAAGGCAGGGAATACACTAAGTAACAAACAGAAAACAGTGCTGCTTGTGTTGGCTATGTAGCAAGTAAGTCTATGTTTTGCTGGAAGGGTTTTGAAAGATAGAGCAACCAAAGAAGGCAGGAGGGGGAAAAAAGTACTAGTTCATCTTGCAAAATTACCATGTTATTTCGGACAACTTTTCACCAACAGGGCAGCTGCTGTCCCCAGTCTAGACATAGCGAGACTGATTGCAGTTTTAAGCCTGAACAGAGCTGAATGTGTACAGGCTACCATGGGGAGAGAGGAAAGGGGCTGTGCCACCAAGGCACTTGCTCTGCTAGCAGAGTTCGTGCAGGAGGGTTGCCTATCAAAAAAGCCCCAGATCGTCTGTTATATGTCTCTTAATTGTTAAAGTCTTCAAGGATGTCTTGTACATTCAGGACTTTGTTTTTCATGGTTTGACTTCATGTGTTATAATAGATATTGAAGAAGAAGAAAACTTCATTTTGAAACTGAGTTCCTGAGCTCTCCTGTTGTGACTTGCTTAAGTATTCACTACATAGCTGTTTGTATCATTTAAGTCTTTGTCGTGTTTGTTTTGTATCAGAGTTTTGGAGTAGGTTGAAACAACTCATATTTGTCTCAGAAACTCTTGAGAAAAATGTCAAAACAAAATGTGCTGGAATTCAAGAGGGATTATAAATACAAAGTGGGATGAGATAGCAACTATCTTGAGCTTTAATTATCGTATGTCAAAAGTTATTTCCTAGTTGGTTTGAAACATGCTACTTCTCAATTTTTTTAGTCCAGGACTGAGATGAGGACGTTGTTAGAGTATCAGAACAGCTCAGATTGTTTAATTGCAGTACTTTATCAGGTTCGTAAAGGGAGAGAGTGCATCCACTAGCAATAAGCCTGAACCCAAAGCCTCAGATGCTAACAGGCCAAATTCCAGAGGCCAGGTATGAAATTTAAAACAAATTTTGTATCCAAGCATAGCACTGACACTGTGGACTTCAAAGAGAGGGATTTTTAATGTTTCACATGCTAAGTCTCTCATCTGCCAATATCAGAGTGGATGGAAGCTGTCAAGTGCCAGTCTTAGCAGTGGTGGGTTATTAAATTACTATAGTTGAAAACTTAAAGTATTATTTGCCTCTCTTGAAGTTGTGTCAGAAGGTGCTTAAAATGTTTGGGCTGGCACTCACTTATTCTGCTTGTATTCATACACCTACATGAATACTAGACAGAACACAGCTCCCACGCAAACTTCACTGAATAGAAATCCCTGAAGAGATTGTCAATGTCTCCAACACTTTGAGTTAGCCTATTAGAGAGGCTGAGCTGTGTCTGTCTTGCAATAAAGTATATTTTCATTGCTTTATCAGGATAATCCCATAAATTACTTTCTTTTAAAAGACATCCAAAAGAAAAGCCCTGTGGGAGACTAATTGTGATTATAAAGCCAGTAGGCTGAGGAATATGGAGGAAGGAGATGTAATGGTGAGAAAAACATTCCAGGAGACAATAATAGCCCAAATCCCCACCTAAATTAAGCGCAAAGAAGAATCACCCAAGAAGAAATAACGTCTATTACTATTTCACTTAATGCAAAACAAGCATTTTAGGATGAAATCACATGGTTCTAGAATACAATGAGTATTTTTACTGATTCAAATATTTCAACCAATAAAGACAGTATCCTCTGTCTTTTTTACTCTGGCATTCTTATGAGTAGTGTTGTAGAGCTCTTCAGTAAGTGATTTTCTGCCAACAGTCTCAAGCTGTTCAAGAAAAAATGTTCAGAAAAACATAATATTAGAGGCTGGAGAGAGAAACATGACTATGAGACTTCAACATGGAAATAAGTGAGAAAACAACCTCAAAACAATATATCTGAGGTGACAGCAGGTGACTTATTCAAAGGTCTTAGCTATCTTTTTGTGACAAGAAATCATGGTGGGAGGGAACTGATAAAGTAGGGGACAGACTGAGCTGGAAATCATAAACTTGATCATAAAAACATGTAGTGACTTTGCTTGCGCGCATTCAAATCTCTTCTACTCTGAAAACAACAAAATTTGTGGAAACAGTGAAAATATGTTTTAATTGAATGTGCCAATTCATAAGAATCCATGAAACAAGAGATTCTCATTTTACATACTAACAGGCAATATTTCTACCATATCTCAAGTACTTCCCTTTTGCAACAAAGTATCATGTAAATTTACCTACCACATAATAATTAATCCCCTCTGAGCTAACTTTGTCAGGTGTTATGAGCAATTCTCCTGCCATTCTTTCATCATATGATCCTCTTTCTTATTGTATATGGAAATACTTTTTCTTAAGAATTGTTTTCCAATTCCACCTCAAAAAAAGAAAACATCAAGAGAATTGTCTGCAGCTCAAGGAGATGCTGTAGCTTTAAACAAACTAGCTCAAGTATTAAAAACGTAAATAACTTGGTAGAAAAAAAATCATCAGTAGCGCCTGCACATAAATGGTCATCCAGAGTTTTCAAAAGGAGAAACTATTAAATAAAAATAATATTCTTTACAAATCTGTTTTCAAAATAAAAGAAAAAAAGGTTATCAAAATATGTGGCTGGAGTACCATAACAACAATGAAGGCAGTGCAAACTTACCCAGGTAGCCTGCAGATGAAGGCACTAATTCAGGTTTACAGAAGCGGCTAAGTTAGCCGTCTAACCTGTCATGAGCCCATCCATATATCTTTTGTCTTTCTTCTCAGTACCTTTGTAGCTTAGTACCTCTGGTAACATAAGGCAACAGGATTTGGGAGAGACAAATAGGAGCACAGGACTCTTCTGCCATTCTATCTATTTGTCTGTCATTAAAGAAACTGCGCAGATCATCTGTATTCTGGGGCTGTCTAGTCTCCATTGCCAGAAAATGAAGCTTCAACAAGTGCTCTTCATAAATCCAAACACCATGGAAACACAGAGACGTATTCAGGAAAAATAGACAACTGGATACCATCAGAGTTATGACTGGTACCAACTCCATCAGACTGCTTACTGTCTCTTGATTTTGTCTCCTCCAAAAAGATTAAATATTTTTGCTGTCTTTCCTCCACTATGTGCTCTGAGGACAGAAGCCCCTCTAGAGCATACAAAGCACTTCACAGTATATCGCTCTAGAGCTGTAAAATCCAATTAGCCTTCACGATTCTCCTAACCTCACTTATGTGACAACACCCAGTGGCTTCTGTAGGACCGTTAATGTAAGAAAACAGAACATGCTCTTGAGCCACAGCATACTTTTAAATCTATATAACATTGCTTCTTGAGCAGTCTTTTCTGTACCTGTCAGTACTCTTTGCTTACATTGCCCTTGATTCAAATCACCAAGCCAAATTCTACAGAAAAGAGTCAGAAGAAATCAAAGGCTACCAGCAAGAGTCAGCAAGGACATACAGCATACTCAGGAGAGTTTTCCAAAACAAGATCTAAATTTTCTATGTCCTTTCCTCCATACAACTCCTCATATGTCCTTTCTGGGAAGTAATTCTACATCCTGAAGTGATACCCTGAAGTTTCAAATCCCATCCTGCAGAGTAGAATCTTAATGCAGTTTCCATAGCTGACTCTTACCTTTGCTCAGCTGGAAACTAGCATCATTTTACTGTTTTCTAAAAGGTATTGGATCCAGACTTGGGCTCTTTGGACTCCAGAACTCCTAGTGAAACACAGAAGGCTTATCAAAGAAAATAATGCATGATTTGGCTTTACATTTTTAATGAACTCAGTAAAGATAAATACCAGTTTAAACTAGTGTTTGGCCAACTCTACGGCTGACCTTTTATCATTTCTTGTGCGGGGAGACTTTACTGACAACCTCCATGGAGAAACTGAATGACAGAGATAAGAATCTCATAACTGAAAGGCACATGTCTAGACTTTGGCCCCAATTTGATTTATTTTAATACAGTTATTGCATAATTGCAAGTATCTTTTGAGTTCTCACAGCTCTAAGGTTTATACCACCCTAGTTTGCTAACATTCACAAGATACATAATACTCATAAAAAACTGATAACAATATGAACAAAAAATAATTGTGGGGGGAAAAAAGTTGATGATTTGCAGACACTATCTGATACCATTGATTAATATCACTGTGTTGATATTATCCTAGTGACAATAGTATTTGGCAAGTGTGTAAATATTAGTCAGGAATTAGTAGGCTTATTTTTATAGCAATGATACCTTCTCTAAGGGAATTCAAATCCCTTCTTTCTCACACCTCACAAGCGAGTTCCATTAGATGAAACTTGAGCAGAGAGCAATCTAGTGATGCTGTGCAGTGTCCTTCCCCTCTTTTTCAGTCATAAGATACTTGTTGCCCTCCATCTTCTCTGCCTACTGGTATGAAATGTGCTAGGTGCTTTTCAATTCATCCAGAAATACCAACTCCTCCTTTGGATGTTAGAGATGGAGTCTGTGCACCTTGGACTCTCTTGGAAGAATTTGCTGTCTGAGGCTTTTCAAGTAAGTCCCTCTGGACTCCCCCACATGTTTAGCCAAGCTCAGATGCCTAATGGTAATAAAATAAAAATGTCTGTGATTCAAAAGCTGTGCTATAATTTTAAGAACACCAAAGTGGGGAAATCTGAGATGTATCTCTCACAGCTGCAGGAACTCAGTTACATTACACGTGATTATACTGTGCCTTGGACAGGGGAGCACAACTCCCACTGAAGCCAACTGTGCTACATTTTCCATCTCTGTGTGTGATAGGTCAGATTCTCGACTGATATAAATCAACTAATTCCATCAAAGTCAGTGACAAGCTGGACTGATTTACACAAACTGAATATTTGGTCTGATCTCTTTCCTGCCTTGCAGTAATTGCATGGCTGACCTATAGTGGCTCTTGGAAACCAATTGCCTTTGTGCATTTAGCTTCCAGGCACACTGCAATAATGGGGTCACATTGTCCCTCTGCCCATGCAGGTAATGGGGCAACATGTCTTCTTGAAAGGGAAATAGATGTTATTTGTGAACCAGGCCTCTGCTCAGACCCTACAGAAGGCCCTGTTCACCCATGGCAGTGGTAGAGACTATGCTAAGGCTCTCTGGATCTACAGAAACAGGACTAGAAACCACATCTCACCCTCTGCTTGGTACTCCCAGACTTAGGTGACTGACTCCAGACTGTACATCACATCAGTGTGCAAGCCCTGCCTACAGTCCTACTAGCACTTTGCAAAGGAAAATCAAGATAATCTGGATCTGGTAGTTCCTATGGTGGTAAACTTTATAGGATAGGAGCTTTTCATCGAAGAGCAAAGGCACTCAAGGACTAAGTAAATAAACACATGATATACTACACACTCTACAACTCTGTTTTCCAGTGTTGAGGCAAACAAGTGGTTGCAAGAAAAGTGAAGCCTTTTTCCCTTTTACAGTTTGCATCTCCATAAATACAATGCAGAGCCACTTGTAATGCACAAGCTGTTTTGGGTAATGAATCATTAATTGACAAAGTAAACACAGCATTATTATAAGAATGCTGGAAATGTTTTTTGTTCGTGTTTAGTATCCTTTGGGAACTTCTTGTACTTTGCTTAAGATTGCATCTCAAGAGGATTTTTTCCTCTTCAAAAAAATAGGAAAAAACCAGTCATTTATTTTGAAAGCTACAAATACTTTATAATGTAGCTACCAGAAAGGAGAATGCTGTCCCTTTTCCTTCTTTCCCATTTGTTTTATGTAAAAAGCCAACAGCAGTATCAGTATCAAAAAACAGAACCATAATTAATTACATATACCTCAGCATGAGTCATTGTTATTTACGTCTGATAAGAGCCAATGTCTGTTGACATCATACTGGGATGAAGGTGATGCTGAGAGGATCGCACCGTAAATGTGAACACCCAAAGACTGCTAACATGGCACTTGCTGCACTTTCGAGGCAGTCATTTCTTGTTACTTGAATCAATTTTACAAAGAAGAGACAGTCTTGTTCATCGCCAGTCATTTTTGTGTGGTCTACTACAAAAGTAACTTTACATGTGTAACAAAATTATCTGCAAGAAAGAATATTCATGATATAACCAAGATCTGCACCATCAAGACCTTGATGGCATTGTGCAGAGGCGCTTTTCATTGGCCCAGTAATTAAAAAAACCCCAAAAACTTCTGAGCTATGACATTAAAGGTTATATAGGAAGATACAGAAAAACAGAAAGGAAATTAAGTCCAACAATCTTCCGCAGAACTTGTACCACACTTTTAAGTAATACTTTTTATCTTTTCACAAGAGGTTAGTTAAAGAGAAGGGCTGGAAGAAGAGAGAAGGGAGAGAAAGGGAAGGATTGTTTTGGTTTTCTGCACTTTGCCCAATCAATCTTCGTCTTTCAGCTGGCAGAGCAACATTCTTTGCGCTTGCACTGCACCATCCAGCTCAAAGTCCCAGTTAAGACCTAAGGAAAAGTCTTAACCATTTCAGCAGGGCTGCAGCCTCCCTTTCAAGTGAGGACCAACTCTAACTTTGCCGTCTCTTTCCCAGGCCAGGAAGAGCGAGCCAATTTTACTTCTGAACTTAAGTTGTTGGCAAGACAATTAAAACTGTGAGAGCCTTCTAAGTGTACAAAGATAGGGCTCTGAGTGCACATTCAGATCAGTCTGCAGATCTGCAAAACTCCACCATAAGACAGAACCGTACGTCCACAGCAAACTTTTTTTCCAGACTAGTCATAGGTCACAATCAAAAGTCAGAATGATCCAAATACGATTAAGGTGTCAAAACTTTCCAGTTTACAGAAGCCAGGGAGAAGGATGCAGCATACTGCGGAGAGGGACAGGGGATGGGTGATGTAGGACATTTGCTTTGGTGGTACATCAGGTTAGCGGGGAAGCTTGCAGGAGTGAGAGCACTGCAATAAAAGCATGGTAGTCATCCTGGATATTTACCTGAAGTTATCCAGTGCCTCTAAATTGAAAGACATCTTGACTATTTCTGCCAAGCAAAAATCTATTTTGAAATCCTGTAGTTTCTGACAGTGGAAATTCTGGGGTTTAATCTGTACTGAGCAGTATGCAAATCATGTTTTATAATGAAGAATGAGATAGAAAAATTTCAGGAGCTGCCATAAAGCCTTGCGAAGAAATTAAGGTGTATTGAAACTGTGGATTATCATTTTTTCTTTAACTTTTTCATTTCTCTGAACTCAGTTTTTATAGATAAACATATTCTTTCATATTTAATGGAAGATGATTTCTCTGGCAAAAGAACACCACAACAGACACTGTCCTCTTCTGGAAATATTAGACCTTTTTTTTTTTTTTTTTAAATCCCCAAACAATTAAGATCATTCAGATAATTCAAAATTAATATTCCTACTAATTCCAAGGCAGGGGTAGTTCCTGTCAAATCAAGAAGTACTATGGTGTATAAAAATATTTAATACTTAATTATATCTAAGTGCAAATGAAGGATCAAGGTTTTATTTTTTTATAATATGAAACCAAAATTACTTACTGTAAAATATGTTTCCCTTTCTGTGTGGAAATGTGACAAGTGTACCACAAAAATTCACCTGAAGTTATTCATATCCCTTCACAAATGTTTTTAACATGATCACAAGAACCAATCAGATGTAGTAATTTAAAAATACACATCAACATTTCCTTCATTGAAAGATTTTGAATGTTTACTTTTTTAAGATAAGTTGAACTGTTTTGATTTAAAGCACTGTACTTTCTGAAGAAGTGGGATGGTTTACAAAATATGTTTTTAGAAACAATTTTGGAGTTTACAAAAATCTAATTAGAATAGCTAGAGTGAAAAAATAATACTCTGCTTTCTTACAATTCATTATACTGTTATTTGTCTTTTGGGGAAATTTTTCCCAGTTAAAATTTGTATCCCCATGCTGAAGTTTTAAATTTCATTACCAGTCCAGGTAAAACTCTATCACGTTGAAATATATTTCACTTTCTGTATGAAAATGTCACAAGTGATCTTAAAAACTTAAAGCAAAACTAGACTAAAATTGGATTTAAGAAAATAATGTCTGTAACTCTGAAACCAGCAAGTTATATACTAACTTTATAATTTTCCTGTTCCTAATAAAAAGTATGATTCTGAGTTAGGTTAATTTTTATTCTGAATAGAAAGGAACAAAAACTAGAATCATGCTGATTTTTGTAAAACCTGAATATTTGCGATTATATTCTGTAAAAATTTGGGGAAAATACTGTGTTGCATAAGTATGGGTGTCATTTTACATGAAGTGTCCTAAAATCTGGTAGTTGTGCAGGGTTTCAAAACATCTTTAGTAAAACTGCAGGGAACAGCCTTTAGAGCACAGAGTAGTTCTATATAACTTACTATATAAGCTCCCAAGTCTTCACATTATATGTCATTGGCCAAAGTGTGTATACTATATATCATCCTATTTAAACAAATAAAGTGGTTTTTGTAAACAAAGGAAATGCTTCTTTATAGTTTTCTACTCTGGAGACACTTCTTGAACAAAATTCCTCTTAGACCTTTTGAATGTTATTGATTTTTTCTTTTCTGACAAATACACACATGTTGAGGGTAAACATTCATGCAATTAGCTGTATTATTACAGACTGTCTTTTATCATAGGCCAAAATCTATAGGCCTACTTCAATGCTTAAAATTTGCATAGATGCTTAGGTTTTAAAGAGATTGTAACCAAAGTAGTATCTGAAGCCATATTAATTTTAATATCACGTGAAGGCAAACCAGACACTACTATGTGATCTTGTATTTCTAGGTTTTGGAAAGAGCTGAGTACATGGTGTCTGATGAGAAAAGCAGAACTAGAATCATTTTTCCACATAAGCACTAGTAATAGAAGTACTTTAAAAGTGTAGGTATCTCCTCCCTGTGTTTCTCCTGCTCTACAGATATGACACGTTTGTCTCATCCTGTAGCAATATCTGGTTCATCAGCAGATAAAAGAATACTACCAGATAATGTTTGTTCCATTTTAATAGAGTAAACCTCCCAGCTGAGAATAAAATGAGAAGTTAAAATCTTTAACACATCATTGAAAGAGAGGCAAAAGATACGGAAATAACAGTTGAGTATCACTAAATCTGTTAAAACATATTTAGCCCAAACTACTGCTCCTATTCTCTCTCTCATAACCTCCTCCTCAAATACCACAGATTCTTTTCTCTGATGTTTCTGATAGACACAACAGAAGGGTTGCACAGAAGTTTAAAAGCAGTCTACAGAAGAAAAGTATAACCCTAAAAACATATTAGAGTTGCTACTTCAGTTGCAACAAGGGACAAATTTCATTTGTACCTGCATGGAGCTTGTAAACAGCACTACCTGCTCCTCTGCGCAAACAACCAACACACATCACTGTTAGCAGGAGATCTGCACAAGGAACAGATTCAGGAAGTTTCTTTAATAATAATAAAAGTCAAAAAATGTGCATTATTGGTTCTTTGCATTCAGTGTTGGTATAGCAGGAACTAAATAGCTAATGCCCATACTTATTGAGTGGTTTTTAGACTTCAGAGTTAACAACTTCTGAAAATAACAGAAGGGCAGTTCATAGTTCATGGAGATGTACCGGTATTATTTGTTCTTTGCTGAAAGGTTAATATATGTATGCTTTTCACTTGGTTTTTCAGGTTCGGGGTTTTTGTCTGTTTTTGGTTTGTAGGTAGGTTTTTTTGAAAGAGAGTCTACAGTTTTCCATAAAAAGTAACCTAAAGACCATTGGCAGCTATACTACTCATAATAAGAAAGCAATTACAGAAGGACCTTCATTATTTCTTCCTGTGTAAAAAAATGGAAAGTCCAAGTTTTTGCAAGAATTTTTCAATAAGAATTTCCTTAACAGGTATTTCAAACCATCTCTTGCTTAAGGATGGTTTAACACACCAAAGAACAATCTGATACATTGAATCTCTGGAGGGAACGTGAGCCATCTACTCAGACACCATCTGGAGCCCTAGTTTGAATGGCTCTATTCACTAGGATATACCACTGCTGTAGAGCCATACTATCAAAAAGTCTCATCCGACTTACCTTTCATGGGTATGTTCCTTGAGATAGCTAAATGAGGAATTAGTTACTTTCCTTGAAGTCCATCACAAGCCAGGAAAGAGTTAATATAATGCTTTCCTTCCATGGGGGGGGAAAAAAAATTATTTGAGGTTAGTTTGAGTTCAGAAACATCTATTTCCAGTAGACTGGACTACACAAATACGACACAGCTGCAGCTGGCCTGCTTCTTCCCCTTGGTTTGTCCCTGAACCAGAAGACCTATAACCAGTGAGAATAATATGGCATTCAGCTTTTTTGAACGGGCGCTGAGCACAGCACAGCTATGCTGCGTTAAGAACTCACCAGAAAATTGCCTTCAAAACACAGAGTGAATGATGTGCAAGCTCCACCACTAGGACCTACCTGCAATCTTACAGGTGTTTGAGTAGAATAGTAGTGCTGGGCAAGATGAATTTTACAGAAACTCAGAAGCTTTTGTAAATCCGGTGAGACTGTGAAGACTGAATCTTCTCTATCCTGAATTTTAAAGAAAGCCTGGTCTAAGAAGGCTCTCTCCTGCTGCCATGTCCTAAGAAAAGTTTTAGGCCTCGATTGACAGAGTTGCCTAGAAGTTATAATTTTTTAATCAGAACACCCCACTGATAGAAAGTGCTCTTCATGCACTAAGCAAGCAGTAGAGCAACCCACTAAAATATATAAGACACTACTTTGGTCCTTATATGAAAATTGGAAGAGCTGGGAAGAGAGATGTGCAGACTCTGTTGCTCGGTCAGCTAACAGTAAATAGAATTTCTGCCTTGGAATCAGTGTTCAACACTTACAGGAACATAACAATAAAAAACAATGACAAAGACACTTGAATTATTTTACAACAGTAAAAATAATTATGGAAAGTACCAGATTGGTTAACATTTGGCAACATTAAATTAATGTTATTGTTTTAATTAGTTTCCTTTTCAGTTCATGAGTTGACTTCAGAAAACTGTTACTCTGTTTTGATAGACAAAAATGCTTGCTTTCTGCAAGAGCAGCATAACACAAAATATCTTTCTCCTTTTTTTTTCTTAAAAAAGATGGTTTTGTTCATCTAGCTATAAACCAGCGTATTAGTTTAAAAATAACTTAGGAAACTATGTCTTTCTGAATTGTGATTTTGCCAACACAAAGAAATAGCTCATATATTTATCTATCATTACAGCCTGGTTATGGGAACTAGAAAAAGGAATGCAATGATAGGAACATTAACCTTTAACAATGGTTGAGCTATAACCCATTCTTGTTCCAAAACTGCAGTTGCACAATGGGTCCTTTTACGATAGTTTAAAATGTCTTTTCTGATAGCAGTGTTTATAGAATTAGCTTGAGATGACATCTTCTTCTTTTCTATTTCTCAGGGCCCCAGGAAGACAGGGAAAGAATGCCTTTGCATAGGGAAAACTAGACAGAAGCAATCTCCGTGACTATCAGGGAAATGAGTCAACCAGACATTTTGTCAAGATTTCCACTGAGCAAGTCAGCGTTCCCTGCCATCTCTTTTCTAAACCCAAACACCCGTTGCAAGAGTACTTGGATCTGCACTGCCCGGTTCCATGGGGCAGATAGGAGCTTAGATGTTTTTCCATCCCACTTCTCACCACCATTTTCCCCATTTGGTTCTTCTTGGACCTTACCCTTCACGCTTTTTGCAGATGTCTCACTTCCTTTCCATACTCTACTCAGACTTGATTGCAAGTTCTGATTAGCCACCTTCACACTACATACATACTGTCTACATGTTGCCACACTTGGCAACATGAAGAACTCTGTAAAAATTATCTTTTGCTAAAGCTAAGGTTTGGGAAAATAACTTTAAAATGGTAATAAATACAAAAGATATGCGTTTTGAGGTCTTTTTTTTCAGGTTATGTCTCAATACTGATACATGTTGTCCATTTTTATGTGTAAAAATATGTGAGAATCAGGCTGTGAGTCACTCAAGATTTTTCTTCTCCTCCAAGACTATTGGGCAGCAGTAAAAATTTCTGTAAATTGCTAGGCTTATTGTTGTAGTAAGAGTACATTTTTTCCAAAAGGCTGAGTTGCACCCATGTCAGGAGAAAAAAGCCCTGCTTATTGCAATGTGAAATGAAATAAGTTATATGAGGTTAAACAAAGGAAATTATAGCAGTTATGCCAATTAAAATAATTTTTTGCAAGTATGATCATTTGAATTCAGAAAAATAAAGCAAACAAGTTTCAATACATTTAAAAGCTTCACATTTAGACCGGTCTCATGACTGTATTTACATATGCATGCACATTTGACATGAATCGCAAAAGTTTTATTTCCCTTTTTTAATGCTTCTTAGTTATAGGATTTAGCTCAGAAAACCTGAATTACTTGTGTTCAAAGTTAGATAGGATTCAGCTAGCTAGTATCTGAGTCAACAAAATTAAACGCTGGTTTTCAAATCAGCCTTGCAACATTGCCCGCAAAAAATACCCTTACTTTCATTTCTAGTTTTATCTGGATAGAGAAGACAGACCTTATTCTTTACCAAGTCACCAGTGCGAAGTCCAACAAAGGAGAGAAGATATGACACCTACATTTATGTTTTCATTCAGAGCAGTGGTGCAGTTTTGAAGTAAATTCCCCAGTCATTCTCACTTGCTGGTCATTAGTTTGATTCGCAGACCGATTTCACTACACGTGGACTAAATTGCTTCAGTAGGAAACTGAACTTTGTTCCAGATGTGCATCAAATGTACTCCAACTCCTACCAGGGACACAGAGGCTGGAGGAGATCGGCACTGTGGACAGCTTCAAACCACATGGATCCCAGGGACTTTTCTTACAGGGGACCAGACTAAATCCAGCCCAAAGCAATCCCTCCCTCCAAGCACAAATAGTGCTGGTAGTGCAGTGTCAGCACCATCCACTTCAGTTTGCTCTGTTTCTATGGCATCTAATGGCTTTCCAGTGTTGGCAGGCAGGCTGGACAGTCTGACAGATACTAGGACTCAGATACAGCTACCACAAGAGCTAACCCAGTGTGTACCGAGAGGTGCCTTCTGAGTCTCTTGCATAGAGAAGAAGATAACTATGTATAATGTTTCTGTGTATAACAGAATATAATATAAGTGCCTAATATTCTAGGACTAATTTACCCTACTCATGGTTCCTAATTTGGATCAGGGATAGATGTTTACAAATCCAGAGAAAAATACATGGATTTGGTCATTAATTTTGTGATTTTTGAACTAAATAACCTACCTAATATAGGTAAACCCAAACGTCAGATGAAAAACAAATTCCCTTTAAATGTCATCATGTTTTCACTGGTAATATCTCAAAGAAGTTGCATTTAGAACCATAAACTATAACATTCCACTTCTCCACACCCCAAGTCCTCTTCTTGGATTCAGCTGACATGGCTTGGAATTTCTCGTAGAAAGTCAGTCTTTGAAATAAATCACATCTTAAGTATTTCTTGATTTTTTTGCACCAAGGGCCGTCTCTTTTGGAACTGTCTCAAATTTTACCAAGGGACATCTGACTACCTACTGGTATTTTACCTAATATTTATGTATTAGGCTGCATATTTGATCTGGATTTAAAGTGTGTCTACATTCCTAATAACACTTAAAATAATTTCACATAGTTACATATTTATAATCTTTCAAGGAATTCAAGATGAAATTTGCTCAGTTACCGAGATGATTTCTGTCTATTAGTCCTTAAAACACATCCTAGATAAAAATAGTCTAGAGTTATTGGATGTAATTACAGTACTTATTAACAGAGAATAAAATTTTACTGCATCTGAAGTTTCTCCTCCATGCAAACTTGTTTGAACAAATTTTAGAAAGGAACGTTACCACTTTAATTTCACGTATATTTCTTCTTGGGGACATGTTGATACAGAACAGCCACCTAAGACAGGTGTTAATCATTTGGTTTATGCTTCCTGGAAGGTACTGTGGTATTAACATAGCATGAAATTATACAAAACAAAGCAGACTGCACATCAGAATCTTTCCCGATGGTTGGGTTTAGCCATAGTTATTCTTTAAGTCTTATGAAAGAGGAAAAAATCTGCAATACTCCTTAACTGGGGCTATTTACTGTGGCAGTGATGCTTCTTGAGCGTAGCCCTGATTCTCAATTTATTTTATTGCAATTTATGATTTTGATTCTCAGTGGTTTCCTACCTCATTAATGAAATAATATGCAGTCTCTCTATTGTGGAAAACTATAGATATGATTCATATATGTAGATATTAAATCCAACTGACCAGAGAGTTAAACTGTTTAAGAAAATGTTAGTTTCAAGCATCAAGTCCTTTGGGTTTATCAATGTATTTTAACCTTAATAAACCCAGTCCTTACACAATACAGTTTTAGTGGTCAGCAGTATTATGAAAGTTTATAAAAGATCAAGATTTTGCATCAATTTTTTTTTTTCCCCACCAGCAGCATTCCAGTCTACATTTTCAGGTATAACTTCTGGCCCCAGAACATGCCTGTTGACTCACAAGGCAAAATATGGCTCTTAAACACATAATAGTAAATGAATAACTCAAGAGACCATTTTCTGTTCGTTCCTGTATTCACCTTTTCTTAATGGCTGGAATTTTTCAGCAGAATGTGTCCTGTTGTGGAATACAAGCTGCCTAATGATCCCTAGTTCTCCCTGCGTTCACCATAGGGTACAAAACTTAATGACATATTCATCACTGTATTCCAGTCTGTTAGTAGTAGCAAAACTGGAAATTCATTTGGTGGTATGTGGTTTTTTTCCTAACTAGGCGGGATGAAAATAACTTTGCAGTTGTTTGAAATCTGCTTTTAAATATTTCAAACAAATAGTACTGTGTTGATTTTAAGGCTAGAAGGAACACTTGCAATCAGCTAAAAATGTTCTTAATAGATCACAAAGTATATTTTGTCAAACCACAGCACGGGTTTGACAAAGTGTTCAGCAGTACCTTGGATTTAATCACACTTTATATCATTATGCAGCATAGCTGCATTCGAAAACGTTGAAGCCCACACTGTAACTTCTTGACCAACATTTCACCTTGATAATACTTGTATTAATAGACTTCTTTGGGACTACTCATATTGGCTTTGCAAAGATGAGTGAGTGAGTGAGTGAGTAAGAATGAGAGGTCATAAATTCAGTTGAAAGGGTTTGCCTAACAGTTGGGAGTGAGATGTGCCTTTAGAGCTTGATCCCTCCCTGCCACTGGAAAGGCTCTCTCCGTTGTCAAGGAGAGTTGTCTCAGGCCCACAAGGCACAATCTGATGATTAGCACTGTATGGAACAGTAGTTCTGTTGGGTTGTACCAGGAAGAAGGTCCTGGATCTTTCAAAGTAGTTCTGGAAACAAAGCAATTTGCTACTTCTTGAAGGGTTACAGCACAGTCTTTGCTGGGACTTTTAACTTTGGGAGAGGGACGCTTACAATTTTTTTTTTTTAAATAGAGATACTTTTTAGAAGGTGAAACAAAGTAAATAGATTTATCTTGAAAACCAACAGATTTCAAATTAAACAACAAAACAAACCATGTATGAGACAAAATCAGGAAAAAGCCTGCACGGACCAGTTTTCTCTTTGAAAGAGCTGCTAATTTAATCCACCATTTGGCTTGGGTGCAGTGAATTAGTGGTCTCAGTCGAGCTCTTGAAAACAAAGCCACAAGCACAATGGGCTGGATTCTGCCCCAGTTAAGTCAACTGGAGACTCGCCTGTGATTAAATGGGATCAGGATGAGACCTAACTGGCATGGTTTAAGATGCTTTCTGGCAACTACCACCAAAAAATAAAAGGCAAAGAATAAATACATTTCAAAGACTTCTGTGTGTGTTTAACAATCTAAGAGCTTTGAGCAGCAAGGCAGACCCTTCAAATCATAGTTACCTGAAATGTCATGAGCACTTTTCTACTGGTGGAAAAGAGGCCTTGAAGGTGGCATCAGCTTGATTGTGACAAAGATCCGTTCCAATGTTGTCTCCATCATACCCAGGAAGAAACCAAATTGTAGTCAAACCTAGATCTGAGGAAGACAACTGAGCTTGGTCTTACCATCAGATTCCAGAGTGGCAGCTTCATATTGCCAGATGCCCTTCCAGAAAGTTCAAAGAACAAGCACCAAACTGGGGAGATCCTTGTGGGTCTCTGAAGACAAACAGCTTAAGTTACAAACAGAAGTGTCAAATATGTTATACACTAATGATATTTACAATGCTAAAGCTGATGAACTCAAATTACCTAGCAGGGTTATCTCACAAATCCTGTCATCTGCCCCTGCAGTACTTGGTTCACTATCATTTTTATCACAGAAATTTTCTTTCTGAGCGATCCAACCAGAGATACTCATATAATAAAAATCACAGAATAATCTAGGTTGCAAGGGACCTTTAAGATCATCGAGTCCAACCATCCGCCTAACACAGACAAAACCACCACTAAACCATGTCCCTAAGCAGCACATCTACCTGTCTTTTAAATATCTCCGGGGATGGTGATTCCACCACTTCCCTGGGCAGCCTGTTCCAATGCTCGATAACGCTTTTTGTGAAGAAAAAAGGACTTACAGAAATTGTCCTCAGTCTCACTATGATTCTTTAGCATTAACACACATCTGTGAACAGTGCTCATACAAGATAAGATATGGGCTTAATTATTTACCTATATCATCACCAGGTGAGGATGCTTATTCAGTACCTATTGTAACATCCAAGCTTCCTTAGCAGACACATTTATGCCAGTTTCAGTTGAGGTCATAATCATGAGATGGTAGAGACACATGAAAAACAATGGAAGAAAAAAATTTTTAAGAGAGGTTTGTTGTGATAGAAGTCTGACACACAGTTCTGTTCAAGTTTTAAATGTAAAATGAAGTCAAGTATTTTTCTTCTTGAAATAATTTTTTCAGTAATAAATAGATCAAATCATCACTTAGGGTAGTCTGACAGTGAAATCAGAGTTACTCTTAGTATTGCCAGTGTTTAATTTGCCTTATTATGAGAGCAGTCAGTCCCCTTTCACCCGTATGGTGAAGGAAAGCCATGCAGAAAGTAACCAAGTTCCAAGCATAAATAAACAACCAACCTGAGTTCCTCCTCACATAAGGCCTAAATAAAGGATGTTATGATATTACAAGATGCTGCTGTGTGAGCCAGGAAAAACCTGAAATAGCAAATAAAGAGACGTACCATCCATTACACAAGCAGGCGAGCAAATGGAAACTTCTTGGTGCTAAATCTTCCCCCAGTGAAACTCTAAGAGCAAGCCCAGTCTCATAACTAGTGCCAGTCCTGGTGACAGCTGCTTGGACAAGGCTTCTGTTGTCCTGGTAAAGTCAAAGCCAATTTTATAAATTTGGTTTGTAATATATTGAGCTAATCTGTTAGCTCACATCCAATCAGAGTGCTACCTCATCACGTAGCCTGTGATGCAGTCTCACCTTTCCTAGAAGACAGTTTCCAAAGTGAACTGTCAAGTTATTTAATGGGAAGAACAGAACTATAACCCATCTGATGACCTGAGGTGAAGGGGGGTGAAACGATATTTTTTAATCAGATGAAATATATTTCTGTTTCATTTTGTTGTTTGCAGCAGATTTGTTTCTCCCAGTTTGATCTCCAAGCTTCAGACAAGTACCAGTCACTGTACCTGGAAAATCAACACAGATGTCAAATTGTTTTTTCCATCTTCTTGCACAGAGCATGGGGGGACAGAGTAGGGCGTGACTCTCCTCCCTCAGATGTTGCACAAACACCTCAGGTGAATACCAACTGAATGGTGCCGCACATGGCACCACTGACTGAAATTAAGATGAGTCAACACAGCCAGGAGGCTAACATGCATCAAGCAAAATAACTAATTTGCTTCTGCATACACAAGTCTCATAAGCAACAGACTAATACTAGACCAACTCTCTTCACTTCCTCACTCAGTTGCTGCTCAGCTCCTTTGAAATGTCATTCAAAAAGCTCCTACAATTAGTGAGTGCTCAAGAATTGCAGACTCTCTTGTTTCTCTTCTTCAGAAACATCCATCTTAGCCAGACAAATTGGGTAGATCTAGAGTAAAAAGCTTCCACTGAAGATAGTACAGTCCTCATTAACACTTTATACTTCAGCATTATCTACCAGGGAGAACAGCAGGATCATGTAAACATATACATATTTTTAATTTAAAGAGTATCATAACAGATTCTTTTACTGCCTTCAACATCATCTTCCTTATAGTCCAAGGACCATTATGTTGGTCTATGCCTTACATTCTGGGAGACAAAAACAAAGGCAGAAAAAGAGCGATGGTCAGGCAAAACCCAACCTTCTGAATCTCTCTATATGTATAGACTTTGAAAGTACAGAAAAAAACCTGGTCATAGGCTGTAAGCCAAGTTTAACCATTCAAAACCAAATTTTTGCAAAGCTTCCTGACATGCCCAAAATAAAAATACAAAAAGCAGGGCATATTTAAAAGCTTCATCATGCAAAAAGGTAGTTATATTAAAAGTAGGAGTTATAACATAAATAATATGTTAAGTATATATATAAAATATATATAATACATAAAAATATATATTAAATAATATAACAAAAGTTATATAAAGGTAGTTATATTAAAAGTAGTTATATTAAAAGCATTTGATGAGCAGTTTTAGTGGGTTGGTTGGTACAAACATAAACTTAGTAAGTCAGAAGGCTTAACAGGATTGCCTCACCACATTAAACAAACATCAAATAGGATGACTTTAGGTAGTATATGGACCTGCCAGACTAATCCAAGATCTATGAGACTGATGGATTTGGCATCATTTCATCTTGATATTTGCATTATGATGCTTATCCAGAAAAGCAGCTGAAAGAATGTTCCTTTCGATGGTGCAGGTTGCACAACACTTGTGGTATGAGGATGGCTATTTCCACACCACGCCTTGCGAAAGAAACCTTGATCTCTTCTAGGCTCCTCAGTGTGGTTGTCCTGATGTTATAACACTTGCAAGAGAACATGACTGAAACACAAGTTTCTGGATTTGCCAACTGCAGATTCCCACGTAATAATACCCAGCACACCCCCAGTGTTTGCTTACTTGTTTGCCCACTGCTAAGGAAGTAGCAAGCACCCTCCCAGTCACTTGTCCTACAACATACTCATATGTTTATAGGCACAAGCCCTAAAACTATTTGGGGTTTAGAGCTACCCATAACAAGTTCAGATGCAGAGCATTAAGGTTTTGTTTCTCCCTATTATATATAGAGGAAATTCACTTGCAGAACTGAAGTCTAGATCCACATGTATCTTGCAAACAACCAAAACAACACAAAGTTCAGGAATGTTTGGACTCCGAATCTTTGCATAGGATGTACTTGGAGAAAGTAGCCATTGATCAAAATTATGGAAGTGTAGATTTCACCAGATAAAATGGTTTCCCCATTAGTGCATTCAACACACAGCAAAGACCTGAAGTAACAAAACAAAAGCAGAATAAAGAATATAAACAAAATTAACAGGAATTCCTCTAGGATGAATGTTAGAATAGAGCCAAAACTATTGAAATCTCCGGAACCCAGACAGCGTCTAACTAGTTCACAAGTTCATTCAGGGTAGGGAAGGAGGGAAATGTGGTCAGACACTTCTGTCATTTTGAAGAATATCTGTGGGACTTTGACAAACAAGATGAATGTTCTCATTCAAATGCACTACCAGTTATCTAACTTACTTCCCCTGAATGTCTGGATTTCAGCTGCCTGAAAGACTGAAATATTTTGTCCCACAAGAATTTCTGGTGTATTGATTTATTCGTGTTCTGCCCTGTCCCCTTCTCAAAGAGAGATTCCTGTTTTAAGCATTCACATCTATAAGCAAAACAGGCTGTCAGAGCACGCTTTCTTCAGAACCCTTACCACCATGTAATTCTCCTTTATGCCACCAGGCTGTTTTACATTGTTCATAGGGATGTTGATGCTCTTTGGGCAAATTCTGAACTGTGGCCTTTACTGAATAGTCACCTAAGGAAAACTTCCACTAGACTGTCTCTCCTCTTTGCTTTTAGCTGTTAAACTGCACTCAAGACACCTAAAAAAAAAAAAAATCCCTGAGTGTTTTCCTAACATTAATGTGTAATTCACTGTCTTTTATTGGCATGAAGACACTGGAATACAGAAACGGGCTATATCCTATACTTTTTATCAAATGATGTCTTACTATGATAACACTAAGAAGTCTTAACTTTTAGGAATACAAATTATTTCTGCTCTAACCTAGTACCAGTTTTATTAATGCAATAGAAGGTTCTTGGCAATGATAGTTCAGATCCACTTTTCAATACATACTTCCTTCTCCTGGGGACGACTGTCCTGCTTTGATCTAGATTCAGGGCTCATTTTTAAGTGTCACTCACATCCTCAGACCAGTGAATTCACATGGAAAGAAAGACTGTCAGGAAAAGTTATACCGTTAACCCGCAATGCATGTTTGAAGAGAGCATTACACAGTCAATGATGGGGCAGAAAACAGGCTCCCTGGCTTACCATAGCCATGAAGTTAGGCTTGGCACTGTACAGCACACCCTCTGTTTTTAATCTCCACAGAGGAAAGCCAACACCATCTTTCACATGGGCTCAGTGTTGTGAGAGTTCTCTTTTTATAAATGTCCAGAGTCACTTCGGGGTTGGCGCTAAATAAAGCAGGCAGCAAGAATGTAAACTACTGCCTGATGTTTTGTTTTGCTGCATATAGCTACCAGGAAAAGTGAAATATTTCAGAATCCCCAGAGCATAAGTGGGAAAGAGTCTGCAGTATAGCTCTGTCTTATTTTGGCTATGCAATGAAAAAGAAACATTAACCATTCTCTGACTGCACATCAGTGCTTCTCAGCTAGTAGTTATGTGACCTGGCATCAGTGTCATCTCTGAACAATTTATGATGTACATAATTTTCCAGGGAACTGAGAGAATAAGAAAAGCTCAGCTGAGGTATCACTCCTCTTGCTGAGGAAAGCAAGTGTACCTATCTGTTACAATTCCTGTCTGAACTTTAGAAAGAAATATTACAGTCAAACGCTTTCTAGTGGGGATTCTATGTGCCCAGCTCGCTCTTTCTCAGGAGCTGTGTCAAGCAGTTAAGAGAAAGTATGAAGGTTAAGAAATTCCCCCCTTTTCAAACGATGTATTAGCTACAGCAACCCTGGAGCTGCAGTGGGTATTACAACCTTACCATGCTGTTTCTGAATAGCCACCCATCTTCCAATTCTAGTGGTCTCCTTGCACTCTGGTTTCATTACTTCAAGTTTCCTCTCCAACAGACAGCAGGTCAAACTTTCCTCTCTTTTCCAGTCACATTAATCTGCAGTTACTTCATAGATCTCCATGATGTTCTGACAGGTTCCTACCATGTTGAACAAGAAGTAAAAGTTCCCTTTTGCAAATGATACAAAAACGTAAGTTACAGAAAAACAGAGCATTAATTCCAGATCCTGTTCGGGTCAATGGGAGTTCTGTCACTGGTTTCAATAAAAACATGATTTGGTCCCCATGCCCTAAATAAGCCCAATGCAAGTCAGTATATACCCATTTGGCAGGAGAACAAACCAACTTCTGCTACTGCTACACAAACGCTTTTATTTTAATGCGATCACACACTCCTTAATTCGTTCTCAGGAGGTCTCCTACATGAGACTTTAAAAAAAAAATAATAAATCAGTGCTTAGTGGTACTTTGTGCTCATGACCAGAATACAGTAATACTTTCATCTGTTTCAGCATTGGATTCACCTACTGTATTTGATCTGAAAAAGGAAAAACCATTTTAAATAGCCATCCTCTCACCTCCTCTTTTCAGATGTGAGTCCTTGCAAATCTAAATGGAAACAGTAATGTACATACTGTTTAACATACTTCTGTGCTGTATCATTTATGACAATGCTGTCGGCAGAATAACATAAGATCTTTATGCCAACTGATATGCAGGAACTAAAAGAATTTCAATGGCATTATGGTAATAGTTCTGCCCTATTTACATAGAAAAAGCTACTATCTTCAAAGAGTCATTTACTGGAGAAATTGACTCTGTTTCTTGGACAAAACTCCCAGAATTGTTACCTTATGCTCCCTACAGTGTTCAGTTCTCAGTCTGAAGCTACAAATTCATCTGGGCTCTGAAGTTTAACAACATTAACTATTCAGATAAAGGAGCATTCTTCAACTGTGCTAGAAAAAAAATATTATATTAATGGATAAGATCATTTGGCTAACAGTACTCCACTAATCATTAATAGATTATTCTGTTTCTCTAGAACAGTTCTCGTTCTATTTGACAATTGATCTTTCCTTGAAAGGAAATGGACCTTGAAGGAACACGACAAATTTAATTGTGCCATTTAGTGACTTCTGGCAAAATCTTAATGGCAAATTGTTAACAATACTGAGTTCCTAGTCTTGAGAGGAGCCCACAGTAGTTTTAAACAATCTATTAAATACAAAAAAGTTTATTTGGAGATGTTGCAAATTTAAGGGCAGTAGATAAAAACAAAGCATTTTTTTTCTTTTGTATTCTATTGATGCCACCATTTACACTGTCATCTTCATCATGCTACTTAGACCATGACCAGCATGACTAGAGTTCCCTCCGTGACACCATATGGAACACTTGATGTATTTATTTTAAAGAAAGGCAGACTGATATCTGTAGTGAGGGCAAAATGGTTATAATGAGAATAGGAAAACTAAGTCTTTTACTGCATTTAAGATTTAGTTCAAAATACTCAGAGAAAATCTTGAATATGATCACATCAAAACTAACTTAGTTCTGTATTGCATCTTTTTTCCTCTACATATCTGCTTGAATTTCAGAATACTTCACTAATGTCTCTTGGGGGGTAGGGAGAGACTATTTTACAAAGAGTTTAATATTGTGCTTGTGGAGCCTCAGTTTACTAACAGTGATTGCTTTGGGATCTGAATCTCACTAGGTTCAACATACTGAGTCCTCACTTAAGTTCAAGTGCTTCATACAAGTATCTTAATATTTATTCTATGTATACAGTAGTGAACATAGAATGCAAAGGTGCAATGCTAAGTAAGCTTTGTTCCAAGCATAAGGAAGTACACACATATTGAAAAGGTCTAGTAGGGTTTGGTATTTTCAATAATGGGAAATATCAATGAATGAGAGAAAAGACTTTATTTTAAATCTCTTAATGGAGATAATGTGAGTTATATGTGAATTCAGTCCAATTTTATCAAAATCTGTGTGTTTATGTGTTGAAGGGGAATTCTGGGGAGAAGAGAAAAAATTGAAATACCAGAAGGCAACTGCGAAATTATTAGATCAATATGCTGTCAAGGTTGATTCAGTAAAAAAAAAAACATCAGTTCACGTGAGTTTCACATGTAGCACTCATGCTACAGTAATTCTGCAGACAAAGGGACAAGCACTGAATTGCAGTTTGCTGTTTTTTTGAGCAAAAGTGCTGGTTCAGCTTCCATTTGATGATGATTAATACCTACCATATATTTGGCAGACTAATCTTGATCATTTTTCCTCCAGCAGTTCACAACAATCTCCCTCAGGGATGCATATGTCAGCACATTACCTAATAATAATCTGATAGCTGAATCTGCTGTTAAATAAGAAAAGATCTATAACATGATAAAGTGCCCACTTTTTATATGTTTATGCATCTTTAAGTGTTACAGGCAGCTAATTTCCAAATAAGTTCAGAAAAAGGAGAAGCTGAAGAATGCCGTGTGATGAATAGAAATAAAATGGACACATAGCAGTGAATAATGGCATTAAACAATGTGGGAAGTTTGACTTTATAAGCTAATCCTTCCAAGAAATGGAGGGGGAAGGGGGTGAAGATCAGTGAGGACATAAGAAAGTACAACTTTCAAATAGTCTTGGATGCTTCTCAAGGGAAATAAAGAGCTGCAAATAGATGTGAGGACAAATGGCAATGAGTCTACAAGACTTTTTTCCCCTCAGGAAATGATGGAATACTGTTTATGGGCAGCAAGCCAGCAGACCAGTTCTTACTACAGCTAGTTCTAATCAACTTAGTTATAGGTTTGAAAGTGTAAATGTAGAGATGTCAGAAAAATGTGATGATTGTTGCCACAATAGGCAACTGCGAGTCAGTCACCGTTCCTGAATATCCACTGGTAATCTTATAATTGAAAATTATTTTACAATACACACTTAAGCTTATCAGCAATTAACATTTCTTTTTTCAGTGTTCCTCAGTTGAAGCTCCACAACAGGGCAGTAGGAGGCTCATGCCAAGTGTACACACACAAATAAAGAATTGTTGAGATGACAATATTATGGGTAAAGCTCTCACTTTTTCTGGGAAAACAGCGTGAATGCATCCCTCTCTGAAATGCCTGTACACTAACACACACAGAGTGGAGAAACAAACAGTATTAGAGGTCTGTATGCAGTTGCAGAGCTCCAAACTTCTTGAGACCACAGGAGGTGGTGAGATAATACACATGACCGCAGTGCTGCAGTTGATGCACACAGGCTTTTTAGGAAGGACAAACTGCAAGTGATCATGAGAGGAGTTCCCTTTACGTGAGAGAACAGTGGGAATGGAGGCAGCTGTGCCTTCGGATGAAAGATGAGCCAGCTGAGAGCATGTGTGTGAGTATCAGAGGGCAGACCAACAACACGGACAATGTTGTGATAGATGTCTGCTACAGACGGCCTGATCAGGAAGAAGAAACCTTTTCCAAAAGTTTCACATTCACAAGCCCTGATCCTCATGGGGGACTTGAACCACCTTGACATCTGCTGGAGGGCCAACACAGCAGGGCACAAGCAAGACAGGCTGTTTTTAAAGTGCAATAGTGCTAACTTCCTGACACACATAATCAAGGGAAGATGCTCTACTAGAACTCATACATACAAAAAAGGAACGGGTCAGGGATGTGAGGATCAGGGCAGCCTTGCCTCAGAGACAAGATGATGGTGGAGTTCAGGATCCTGTAAAAGAAAGCAAGGCAAAAAGCAGGAGCACAACCTCCAGACTTCAAAAGACTATACTATTTTCTTCAGGGAACTGTTTGGAAGAATCCCATGAGAGACACTCCTGGAGAGAAGAGAGGTCTGGGAGAGCTGGTTGATATTCAGGGATAAAGTGTCCACACTCAAGCTTGGTCTATCCTGGCAAGAAGGAAATCAAGCAGAGGTGACAGGATGCCTGTGTGGATAAATGAAGAGTTTCTAACTAGTCTCAACAGGAAAAGGAAACATACAAGAGGTGGAAGCAGGGACAGGTGACTCAGGAGGAATAAAGAGTTGGTGTTTGAGTGTGCAGGAATGGGGTGAGGAAAGCCAAACCCCACCTAGATTTCACTGTGATGAGGGGAGAGAACAAAAATAAGCAGGGTTTCTACAGGCACATCATCAGAAAAAGGAAGACTAGGGAAAATATGGGCCTGCTGTAGACCGGTTCAGGGGTCTGGTGATAGGAAATGTGGAAAAGGCTGAGGATTTCAGTGCCTTCTCTGCCTCAGTCTTTGCTGGAAAGATTTGGCTCCAAAAATCCCTTTCCCCTGACATGCACTGGAAAGTATGGAGCAAGGAAGACTTGCTTCATTCCTCAGTGGATGAAGATTAGGTTAGAGAACATTGAAACAAACAGGACATACACAAGTACACAGGACTTGATGGGGTGCACCTGTGAGTGATGATGGTGGAGCTAGCTGATGTCATTGCAAGGCCACTCTCATTTGCCGTCAAAAGGTCATGGCAATCAAGTGAGGTTCCTGAGGACTGCAAGAAAAGAAAAAGAAAACAACCACCCTATCTTCAAGAAGGGGGATCTAGAAAACTACAGACCAGTCAGCCTTACCTAGGTTTATGGACGGTGATGGAGCAAATAATTATGAAAACCCTTTCCAAACCTGTGGAGGACAAGAAGGTAATTTGGAGTATTCAGTAGGGATTTATGGAGGGGAAAACATGCTTAACCAACTTGATAGCCTCCTACAATGAGATGAATCTTTTTTGTGGATGAGTGGAGAGCAGTAGATGGTTTTTGTCTTGACTTAATGCACAAGCTGCTTGTGCTGCCATTCAGAGGGACCCAAACATACTGGAGAATTGAACAGAGAAGAACCTCATGAAGTTCAAGAGGAGAAAATGCCAAGGCTTGCCCCAGGAAAGAATAATGCCGTGCACCAGGACATGCTGGAGACCAACTAGCTACAAAGGAGCTTGGCAGAGAAGAACCTTGGGATCCTGGTGGGGACCAAGTTCAACATACACCAGCAATGTACCTTTGCAGAAAAGAAAGCCAACACCCTAGGTTACATTAGGAAAAGTGTTGCCAGCAAGGATGAGAGAGGTAATCTTTCCCCTCTACTGGGCATTGATGAGCTCACATCTGCAGTGCTGTGCCCAGTTCTGGGCCCCTCATTACAAGGGAGACATGGTCTTACTGGATTGAGTTCATCAAAGGGCCATGAAACTGATGAACAAATTGAAGCATCTGTCAGATGAGGAGGCTGAGAGAGCTGGAACTGTTCGGCCTGGAGAAAAAAAGGCTCAGGAGTATCTTAACCAATATTGGAGGATCTTACCCAATCGGAGATAGATAAGAAAACAAGAATCAGACGCTTCTCACACAAGAATATACAATTAAACATAAGAAAAAATATTTTACTGTGAGGGCAATCAAACACTGGAACAGGAAGCCCAGAGAGGTTGTCGAGTCTCTGTCCTTGGACATACTCTCAACCCGAAACAACACTGAGCAACCTGCTGTAGCTGACCTACTTTGAGAAGAGGAGTGGACTGGATGGTCTCCAAAAGTGCCTTCCAACCTCAACTGTTCTGTGATTTTGTGAATGTTCTATTCTGTCAGTCTGTTGTGGGAACCAAACCTCTAATTTTTTTTCAAATTTTAAATCCTTATTTACAAGGGTGCTGCAATGGATGCTGCAAAAGACATACTACTACAGGTAAAGTAAGCAGGGAATAATGTACTAAATTAATCTGTTTCTTGAAAAAAAAAAAGAATGCTGTTATATTTACTACTAAAATGAAGCAGTACTAGTCTTTGAAGCAGACTTGCGTGATTTTCTACCACGCAATAAAAATGAAGGAGAACAATCTAGAGTATTTAAAATTAACAAAAGTAAGAAACTTTCAAATGTAATTTCTGGAAACTGGTCTATAAAATTGTGAAAATTTACAAAATAATTACTTAAGACTATATTATATACTTTCTACAGTTCTTTTTAGTTGACCTCTGAAAAATTATACTTCAGATGCGTAGTTAGAAACAGAATGGTTTAGGTTGGAAGGGACCTTAAAGATCATCTAGTTCTAACCCCCTTTCCATGGGTAAGGACACCTCCCACTAGACCAGGTTGCTCAAAGCCCCATCCAACCTGACCTTGTACACTTCCAGGGATGGGGCCTCCACAGCTTCCCTGGGCAACCTGTTCCAGTGTCTCACCACCCTCCTAGTGAAAAAATTCTTTCTGAGATCTAATCTAAACCTACCCTATTCCAGTTTGAAGCCATTAACCCTCATCCTATCACTACATAACCTTGTAAAAAGTCTCTCTCCAGCTTTCTTGTAGGCCCCTTTCAGATACTGGAAGGCTGCTCTAAGGTCTCCCAGAGCCTTCTCTTCTCCAGGCTGAACAACCCCAAGTGTCTCAGCCTGTCTCTATAAAAGAGGTGCTCTAACCCTCTGATCATCTTCATGGCCCTCCTCTGGACTCGCTCCAACAGGTCCATGTCCTTCTTATGTTGGGGGCTCCAGAGCTGGACACAGTATTCCAGGCAGGGTCTCACGAGAGATGAGTAGAGGGGCAGAATCACCTCCCTCAGCTTGCTGGCCATGCTTCTTTTGATGCAGCCCAGGATACAGTTGGCTTTCTGGGCTACGGGTGCACAGTGCCGGCTCATATCGAGATTCTTATCCACTATTCTTTATTCTTTGAACTCGGTGCATCTACCTGAGCAGATGTACTGACTTTGGCTGTTCTTCTGCCATGTCACAGATACCGCTGCTGAACATGTGAGGAAGACTCCAGTGCCAGTGGATCTGCAGGTGGGCAGGCAGCCCTGTACGGCTTCTGAGTGACACATCGCAGCAAAAGCTAACCAAAGCACAGGAATGGGAGTGCAACAAGGAGTAGAGATGGGCTGTCTGGGAGCAGCAGTTCACCATGCGGGCTGAACACTGAAATGTGGCTTCTCTTTTTTTCCTTTTTGGGCTCACTCAGGCTGCTGCTTTATTCCTGTTCCCTGTCACCGAGACTCTACCCTGAGATATACACAGTTCCTTCACTCATAGACTTGGCTGATCTGACTGAGAAATAGCAGTAACGAGTGAAGGCAGGAATGCAATTTTATCCTTATTTGAGACATGAGGCAATTGCGATAGTGAAAGGCCAGGTCACTTATGCTAGAACATATTAAAAAAGAAGTGACAGGAGTGTTAGCAGAAACTATCTAGCCTGACTCAGTGTTTGAACTATAGGAGAAAGGAGAATGTTTTTTTGTGAATGCTAAGCATGTGTTATACAAATGGTATAAATGGAGAGAGAGATAGATTAGAAGGGAAAGAGGTATGTCAAATTGCACAGAGTGTTCAAGGGACAACTCTGCAGATCCAAATGAATCTCAATGAAAGAGAAAAACCAAAGAGTTGAAGTAGTGATGCACATCCTCTGGCACAAGAAATATTCCATAGAAAGCATTTGCTTCTAATGTTTCCTGATGAGAATGGACAATCAGAGCATCACTCACCACACTGAGAAGAGCCCCAAGATGTTAATCATCACTAGGAAAATCCAAGCTCTTGTCACCATCCAGAAAGGCATGAAAAGAGTTTGCAGAAAGACATTATGTAGCTAAACAAAATGTGGCCTGATGTGACATTAATCAAATACCGAATGTCATCACCAAAAAAACCCCACAAACCCCCAAAAAAATAACAAAACCAAAACCAAACCCACAAAACCCAAGAAGAAAATGGTTTTGGCTGATTGTTTGGTTTGAGGGTATTTCTTTTTTCTTTCTTTTCTGTATTTATGGACTAAGTTTTATTACAACGCCAGTTTGTTTTACATTTTGCTTTCAAATCAGTGGGAAAATATGTTTTTCTATTCAGCTATAATAATCCTGATCCTCCTGAGAAAAACAATGATGCTGAATAAAATTGCAATCAGAAGAGAAACTGTATTTGATCTCCTTCCAAAGCACAGCTCTTTAGATAAAATCTTAACTTGCTATCCTATATTCACCAAAATCATATAAAATACTAGCTAGGTATTATTTGCTTACAGTTGAACTAGTTTGCCAGTGATAAGTTTACTGTTTGGAAAACTACTTAGAAATGCATTTTAATAGTTCTTGCTTTCAGAAACAAAAAGGTACTGATCCACCTACCTATAAAACCTAATATTAGGAAAGGCTTGAAGAGTTTGAAAAGGCATTTCTTTGTCCTAAAATGGCATAGGAAGTTAAAAACTTTAAAGAATTTCTTTAGAACAAACCCCAAGACATTAAAGCTTCTCACAGAAACTTAGAGCACCTCATACTGGAATAGATCCAGGTGGTTAGGACATTTGTCTAGATGGCAAGTTCTCCCATTTGAGGTTAAAGCAGGAATGTCAAAAAAAAAGTGACTGTGCCACAGTACTTTGCTGTTTCTCTCTCTTTCCAGCACTGGGAGATGCCCAGGGATATAAATATATGAGTTGCTGTGAAATAACTTATTTGAGCTCTCTAGAATCTCCAGAATGGTTTGCTTGGAGTCCTCTGAAAAAAAAGAATTGTTTCAGCTACTCGTTATCTATTTGTAAATATCATCAGATAAGGCTGGGTAATGTACAGAGTGGAAAAAACAGTGAAAAACTATAGGTTTTATATTTATTATGTTGTAAGTTATTCTGCTATATTCATCACTGTGCTATTTGTTTGGAGCAGAAAAAAAAAAAAGAAAAAAAAAAGAAAAAGGAAAAAAGAAAAAACAACAGAGACCTCAGTCCAGGGAAAGAAGGTAGTGGTAGAACTTCTAATGACGATAAAGCTTGTAGTATGGGTGGTTTAACCATGCATCTTCCATTACAATTCATGGAAAATTCAACAGCAAAATCTTTCACTTAAAAAGTTTCACTTAAAACCTTCATTACTGCATAATGCCTTACATATAACCATTCTCATTTGCCAGTGTATACTTTGCAAAATATCTAGCTCTAATAAATAGCAAAGATATTTCTCTAGGCATGAGAACAGATTTGGAATTTAAACCACTATTGGATTTACATGTCCAGAAAAAGTTCAGAATTTTATTTGTATTAAAACATAAATTTCTGTGTTACAATGCACAACCATCATTTTTCCTTCCTTAGCTGCTGTAAATTGTGTGAATGAAACATGCAACATATTGAGAAGGATCGCTCTGTTCAACATCATAATCTTATATTCAAAAGTCTCTTTCTTTAGAGAATCCCAAACTCCTTTACAAACTTGACTTACTGCTCTGTGAACTAAACACTGGGTCAGTTCACTCACTAGTGAATTCATGACCAGTGAAGGGTAACTGCCATTTAACAACATCTGGTAAATTTCGCAAATCAAGAATAATCTTGTTTAGAACTTGGCAAAAGTATCAGAGACAATATGATTATTCTTGCGAAAACCCTTGGAGCTTTCCTGACATTCAAGGTGGGGTTTCGCTCATAAATAAAGAATAAAGCTCAGCTCTCCCTACAGCCTAGTACAGAGCCAAGCAAATCATTGAGCTGACCTTTGAGACCTCTCACCAACCAGCTCACTAATCTCAACTCATGCCGAAGTAGACAACTAGGGCCCAGTTAAGTTGTGTAAGCACAGATGCCTACTACCCTCTGAGACTTCCAGGTGCGGCTGGCAGCTGTGTCACAGGGGCAATGTGAGAAACCCGCTCTACTGGAGGAGTAGCTGGAGGCCAGCTATAGTACCTTGCTGGCAGTACCCATTGACACTGGTACCAGTGTATGAAACAAAGCTCTAGTGACTAGTCAACTGATTAGCTCTCTAGAATTTTAGTAGTACTTACTAGAACTGTATTGACTAAAATGGAAATACAACCTCCTAGCTGACATGTAGATACCTTTATATTAAGGCATCCAAATTTGTCTTAGACTTAAACTCATCCTTTCATGCATGCAAAAGTTTTAGAGCAGTGGTTTTCTGCCTGTCTCATTGTGCAAAGACATAAACATTACTATATCAAATTATATCAGCTTTTCAGGTCTCCCAATGTCATTTGGAACAGCGTTTGTGCCAGGCATAGAAATGAATATGGCAAAAATCAGACTACCTTTCCTAAAGTACAGTTATTGAGCCTTCACTGAAATTGCAAATGAATATGTGTGAAGTCAGTTTGTGAAGTCTCACTCTCTACAACTACCTGAAAGGAGGTTATAGCGAGGTGAGGGTCAGTCTCTTCTCCCAAGTACCAAGCGATAGGACAAGAGGAAATGGCCTCAAGTTGTGCCAGGGGAGGTTTAAGTTGGATATTAGGAAAAACTTCTTTACCGAAAGGGTTATCAAGCATTGGAACAGGCTGCCCAGGGAGGTGGTGGAATTGCCATCCCTGGAGGTATTTTAAAGACGGGTAGACATAGTGCTGAGAGACATGGTTTAGGGGTGGTTTTGGCAGTGTAGGTTTATGGTTGGACTCGATGATCTTGAAGGCCTCTTCCAACCCAAGTGATTCTATGATTCTAAGAAATTAGTAGACTGAAAACAAGAATGTACACCAAAATCAAATTCAAGAAGCCATTCTTTTTGTTAAGTGACAGAAAAATGAGTGCAGGGACATTTGTGTAAATCTAAAACCAAACAAACCCTTCGGATCCACCTACAGAGCTTCCCATGTGATTAATATCGCAGTACCGTTTCCACTTTCACAAAATGTTTAAAGTTGGCAACCACACAGGACTGCATCAGGAATTAGGGGATCTGGTGTAGGCTATGGGACACAGAAGTCCCCTAGAGATTTCCACACTAAAGGGAGAAGACACTGATAACATAATACATTAAGACGTGCTGCCATGGGAGAAGGAGGGTTTGTCTCTCTGATCTCAGATTCAGCATGCAAGGAAATGGGAGAATGCTACCTCTGCAGATGGGATCTGCACTTCACCAAGAGTTGGAGGAGACAGTTTGTTTTTAACATTTTTAAACCTTCCATAAGTACCCTTTGCGGACTTACAGGGACAAAACTCTGCTTTCCCACAGCAGGTCATATTTTAGGTCAGGAGAATTTCTTAGGCTCTGCATGAACCCAGCAAACAGGGAGGAACTATGAGACTGTGAATACGTCTTATACCTGCCATGGATTTTTCCCCTTCAAAAAAAGGTACATGTATTTTCACAGGCTGAGGAATTCAAAGGAGTTTGAGGGAATGGAAAGGCTTAGGAGCTTTTCTCCCCAAATCCTGTCCTTTCCCAGTATTCAGGAGGGGGCTGTAGACAAGCACTGCGCTGAATTTTTATGTGTATTACAGAGCTTTAGCCTTGGTTACAGCCATCAACACTGAGCAAAGAACATGTCATCTATCAGAAAATGTTAATCTTCTTTTTACATGCACTCAGAGAACCGCAGCACAACCATTAAATCTTCCTCTGAACACACGCACTGGATCAAACTTTCCTAACCACAGCAGATCAATTTGTGCCCTTAAAAAACTAGTTACCTTCCTTATCTTAGCTTGAATACCTTGCAGCATTATGAATGATCTTAATTACACAGCTCTCTTTACACACAGGTTCATGAATATGAAATACTCTGATTAAAGTAACGCTGAAGTTCTATACACATTCATCTCTGGAGGTAGCTCCATCTGAGTTAATGGACTTGCAAGAGGGATCAGTTCTGCCTGCTGTGCAGAAGCACTGTCTCACATAATGCATACAACCAACAATTAGATGATGAAGTGGCATGGTAAAAAGGAGATTTAGCTTTCTGGGGTGAAACAGGGTGAGCATCATGTTACAACTACAAAAAGCCATACATGAGTTAGCTTGAGGGAAAGCAGTTACACTGAAACAAAATAGCCCTGCTTTCATTAAGGCCAAAGCTCCAGCTATTTTATGTTTCCTCCTTAACCCACTCTGTAATTACTGTGCACATCTAGCCAAAGCCAGCCATGACATTCCCAGTCACAGAGTGGAGCACGCCAGGACCCCATCCAGCGCGGCATGAGGACTCTTCTGTGCAGTGAGTCATAGCCTGCTTCTGGCTACATCTGCTGCCTCCATTGTCCCAGAACAACCCTTCTGGCTGCTGGTATCACACCGGCCCTGCCCAATGCTGAAGCAATCAAGAAAGAACAGAGTGGATGTGGCAGATCACAACCTTTGGCCGAAAGGTAGTGTTTTCAACATGAAGATGATTGATAGGTGTCAAGAGTAAGAATAATTTTTTTGCCAGCAAGCTTCCATGGAGCATCTGTGGTGGGGCAAAGCAGGATTTGAAGTGAAAAACTAAGAGTTTCACGTGAAAAAGGAAGGCAAAAGCCCAGGCTATCATTTTTGGTGGAGGCAGCTTCATAGTGAACAAGAACCAGAATGATCTTAGCGACAGCAACCAAAGTAGAGCCACAAAGTCTCTGGTAGGACAACAAAAAAGACACCACTGACTATGAAAAGCGAGCCTAACTATAAACACAATATTCTTTTACTGAGTAACAGAGAGAGTAAAGGCAGATGTCCGAAGATCAAGTGTTAGGTCTTCCAGCAAATCTGGCAAGTTTGCTAAGTAGATTGTTATGACTTTTGATTTTGGCAGCCAATTTTATCTGATTGTTATAGTAAGCCAGGGACCTCCCAAGTGCAAAAGCTGAGCAAGACATCAGATATCATATTTTTTTTCCCCCCAACCTAAACTTCAGCACCGATCAGTTTTATATGTTCTACTTCCAAATGCTAAAAATTGTTAACACACCAGTAAGTCAGGGTTCCAACAGCAAGCTCAGCTCTGCGTATTGAGATGTGGAGTTTCTGATGTGAAAATTTAACCCCTGGAAACTATGAATCAGGAAGCCTTCCTGTCCAAGAAGAAACTTCTTCAAATGTCACTTCTATGGAAGAATTATATTACAGTACTCTTAATTTGTGTTATCAATAACAACCACTTAACACCATCTTAATGGAAAATAAATTGAGTTACGCTACACTGTGTCTTGAAGAGGAAATATAGAGACAAAAGTGTAAAACATTTCACGTTTTTATCATGTACCTGAATATCAGGTGGCCTGAGAGAGAATAATTCTCATCTTGCTCTTCACAGTATGCACATGGTTTTAACCTCTGGGTAAGTGATGAATCATATGTAAAACCAATGTTATTAAAGTGTACACCAAATTTTTGGTAAGACTATTAATTATTAATCTGTTTCAGAGAACTGCAAAGCAAATTTTTATGAAATAATGTTTCCCTACTCTTCTAGCATACAGCATCCTGTGAATTATGTCTTAATTCAAGCAAAAGTTTTATCTGTTTGGGGAAAAAGCAGGGGGAGAAAGATTATATTATGCCTGCCTCAAAAATCTGAAGCTGCCATGCTTAATAAATCACAGCATTTCTGAAATTGACTACTATTGTTCCAAACATATCCCCATTCTCCTTTCTGTGATGAGAAATGTACTTGTACTGCGTATTTTCATAGTGGAGCGAGTGCCCTGAGGGCACGTACAACTTTCCTGTTTATTTATTTATATTTTAACACCAAAAAAAAGTTTATAATCGTATGACAGAACAATAACCTGCCATGACATTACTGGGAAAGGCTCAGCTTTAGGGCTTATAATGGCATTACAATTTTACTAACCTTGGATTTAATTGTTTGCTTACACAGGGAAGAAAATAAAACCTGCTTCCAAAGGTTAAAAAAATAAAACTAAATGAAACTGAATAAAATAAGATACGATATAAACATGCTTAGAGCAGCCAAAATCCCATTACATCCTCCTGGTGTTCTGAACATTGCTGCTTTGACAAAGAGAAGATGGAGAAAGGTGCATTTACATTTTACTGCCAGCTGATAGAGCTGAGCACTGTGCCACGTTGATCACAGGTACTGATCCAAGAAGCAGCTCCCCATTGACTTGAGAAAGTCCAGAAACATTTCCTGTGGGGAAATCCTCAAACGTACATCCTCAAGGAGCACGCATCTACCACCAGAGCAAGCAGAAACACATTAAGAAAGACAAAGAGAAGGGCAAGAAACTGTGAGAAGGAAAGGGGAACGCAGTGTTTGAATGCAAGTCCAGAATCTGTCCAGATGTGGAGAACTGACAGTGGACTGAGATCTACAGCTAGTTTTCATTCCCACAAAAAGTGAATAAACGAGCTCCAGCACTCAAGCAACTCATCCTTCCTCCTCCCAGGACTCCTTTCACAGTTGTCACACTTCTGTGTTCACTGTGCTTCATTCGCCTTACTTTTCTCTTCTCTGCTCTCTCATCTCATCTAGTGCCAGATGCTTTCCCGTGTCTCCATATCTCCTGGTGTAACTGAGTAGCTTGTATCCATCTTCTGACTTATCATTCAGCTACTATATGTCTTGTTGCTGCATGCAGAGCTCTAGACATCACTGGCAAATAAAAAGCGTGAAGCAGAAACTTGAGCTCTGTGGAGGCCTGTTTGTTTTGGCTGTCACTGTAGTTTGTATTAATAAATGCCTTCTGGTAGACTAGCCTCTATTTATCATGACATATGTTATCTAGCTTATGTTCTTACACAGTATTTATTACACAATGTAAGTTGTGCACAAAACTATTTCTCTCTCTCTTCCCATGCAGTGAGAAGGGTGGTTATGTTATTTTAATGAATATGCTTGTCTTATGTTATTATTAAGAAGCTTTGCTTAAAGAAGTGATCGTTGTATTTTGTTTTGGAAATGAGAAATTTGAGGTTGCTGTGGTCCTTTCCCATTGGAGAAGGATTTCTAATCCATCTGCACATTAATAACTCTTCAACTTCTTTTTTGCTCACATCTCCCAGTTGTGGATTTTTCCCAGACCTCTAGATACTTCTCTTTCCAGCCTTGCCTATCTGATTGGTTTGAAGCTTGCTTTCACACACCACATGCTGTAATCAAGAAGATCGCTAGATAAACCCAGCCAAAAAAGGAAACGTCCATTTTCACACTTGCCAGCAACTCCTTCAATATTGCACCTGAACTCTAAATCTTGAAATATCCCATTTAGGATTACAATTCAAATCTTGAAAGAAAACATGCATCTAATCTAATTTGAGGGCATGAAAAATTCAGACTAGCATCAGAAAGGGGAGCCAAATATTGTGGTAGTTTTCCAAATGAAATCTCTGTTTCTAAAAAAACAGAGTGCATCTCTTAGATGGGGTCTGATCTCTTAGAAGCGTGAATACATTTCTGTGGCACCAAAGCTGGGTTGTATCAAGCAGGTAAGCGAACTGGTCAATTTGATTTACGCAGATTTCTGCATAACTGTACCTCTGCTGGCTAAAATGGATGAAAAGTGCAAACACATCTTATGATTACCTGGTGTTAGTAACAGCATCCTAACAAAAATGAAGCAAGAATGCGCTTTTTCTATCGCAGAAAGACTTGCATTTATAGAATAGCAAGGCATAGATTTGATTAGAATGGACAAAGTTTGTAGATGCTACATATAGAGTATGTAATATCTTTTCTTAACATGAAGCTGTGCACCATCCTGTTCTTTTCCCTTCTCAGGAGAGCTTTAGCAAAGGTATTGTGCAAAATAGTGTCTTGAGTAAGTTCTACTATGCTGAGCCAGCTTGATAATTTTAGTGTTTACCGTCTTGCTTCACAGGTCCTTACATTCACGGTGATTTATACAAAGTGTTCTGTTTTGTATCTCTCTCAAACTGTTTTAATACTGTGCTAGGTAAACAGAATGTCATCAGATTTCCAGTCCTTCCTGGGTAATTTTCCCCAGTTATGTAAATGTTTATCTTAATTCTACTTCTTCCTTTGCACTTTTTAAAAATGTTTTTGCTCCTTCTCTGTGCTGAGCCAGTGTGATAACCGCTATGCAGAATCAAGACAAAAGAATACCAGGGCTCGATGCCAAAGAGCAAGGCTGCAAGTACCCAGCCAACAGCATAGTCTTTGATTACCCGTTATCCAAGAAGGCACAAAGCTGCATAGAGGTTCTGTTCAGCATTATTACCCAAAACCTCCAAATACACCTAGTAGAAAGCTTCGGTGAGGTAACTCAGCAGTCTAGCTCCTTGTGTTTACATAGTAAAACCAGTTGCTCCTGCAAACACGTTCACAGGTGTGCCAGTGCCAGACACATACATAGCAGTAGAATTTTAGATTGAGACTCGATCCTCCTGATTATTTTTCCTACCATCTAACCTATGTTGTATTTGGCAAACAAGCTTCTGGGGAAAGGGAACAGCATGTGAAGTGCTGGCAACAACATTCTGTTTGATATGCTTAAGTTAATTAATAGAAAACAGTTCATGTCAACAATGTTTACATTTCTCATGTTTTCTCTCTTTAACCACTTGAAATGAACTATATAAAAAGCACTTTAGAATCTACTATGTGTATTAAAAAAATCAGTACTCTTCCAAATAAGTTGAGGTTTGTCAGTGTACAAAGTTGTTGATAGGTTGGGGATCATTTCCATAGTGAATCTAAGTCAGCAGAAGGCACTGAAACTTTAGTACTAACTTCCTTCCAGGCAAGCTTTGCTTTCTTTCCAGCTCACAAAAAGTATAAGATACAGGACCAGATAACCAGAGAAATCCACAGATTTCAGTGGGTGGAATTCTGAAGATAACCACCTTATTTCAGCAGACTTTGAAAAAAATACTAAATAAACAATTCAGCTTGCAAGAGGCTGATACATTAATCTTTCTGCTTGGAAAACCAAAATTCTACTTGTTCCTACTATAAGTGATCTTCATATCATCCCTTTGTTTGGACACCCATCTGCTACCAGTTTCAAACTTGGTTAGTGAAATGTAGTTAGCTAAACATGCGTGTGTTTTAATAACACAGACAAATTCCTCCTTAATTGCTCACACCTTCTATGTTAAGGCTCTAAATATGGATATGTAAGCCAGAAGTCTACTCCGATTTGATAGGATTTGATGGTTTGTTTCTTCAAACAGTCATGCGAAGCGTGAACAACTTATCACTCTCTCCTATGACTATATAAGGAGCATAAAGGAAAAGGGAACAATTCCTAAGCTAAGCTTCCACACAGTTAAGATGTTTTAATTTAATTTTGTGAATACCCAAACCCACTTAATCATCTGAAAGTCAGGGTAGGCACCATAGCACTCAATACTGGCTCATCAATCAACAGCGGTGAGAGATAACGCAGTGCTGTATTTACCGTGCGAGTCTGGAATCAGGGACTTTCTGTAAATGACTTATGCTAATGTAAAGCAAATGAACTGCTCAGCCTGGATGAACTTAACATCTCTGTGGGTTAGTTTACACAGAGGTAATCCAGAAATAAGAACACTCAAGCAGAGCCAAGTCAGACTGCAAGGCTTTGTCGGCTGGTGTCATACAGAGACGCTCCTGGCTGGGAGGTAGGGCATGATGGTATGTTCCTTGCCCAGGAGTGGGCTACACCCAGACCAGCGGGTGCTTCTCCATGACAAGAGCTCTTCAGTAATGCACAAAGAGAAGTAGCTGTTAACCACAATTAGAGAGGGCACTTCGCTCTGTAGCTTCCGTGCACTTCCTGGTACTCTCAAGCATTTTTATAGTCCCAGTGGGTTCACTGGTTTGTTCTTGTCTTCTACTAGTAATAACCACAGAGAATGGGAAATGAGGTATGTAGTTGACCTTCACAGGTAAAATGATTGACTGAAGTGGAAGCCAAAGGTTATTTATGATCTCCTCTATAAGGCCAAGAAGAGGTTTTCCAAAAATGCAGGACTGAAATTAATCTACGTTTCATTTCCTCCAGCTGCAAGACGACTGCCATGTTTTTGTTGTAATACAGGCTTTGGCCAGGGAAGAAATGGCAAGAACTGGCAAGGGCAAGGACAGAGACACAGAAGGAAACAGATTTAATTTCACACCAGATTATTTCCACAAATTGTAGAAACAGTAAAGAAAACATGAACAGTATTTCCACTGACTATGGTATGGAACTTCTTGGACCATCTCTTAGAGGGAAAAATATCCAAAACATCTCTAAGACTCAGCCCAACAAGTTCATTGCAAGTTAATGGGAGTCATTTTGCTAAGCCCCCTTGTCACTTAAGAAAAAAATTTTACAATATGCATGTTTTCTTCTTGTTGCCAAAAGGAATCAGCTGCTTTCAAAGACCAAGAATACACAAAAAAAGGTAATTTAGTTTTCAGTCTCAGCCTGACTACTACTACTCCTGCACCAAGCACAGTCACTCAATTTCCATAAAATTAGGTTTAAAATCTTCCTGTTTTGTCTAGTACCACCCTGATCTCTAGTATTCATGAGCACAAAGGTAGGTTAAAAGTGCTTGAAAAGAACAGAGCTGACAGCTGGGCCTGACAGCAGAACTTGCTTTTCCTTTCTTCCCACAGCATTTACAGCCTTTCTGCTTCATGTAAGGATAGACACACGCATACCTTACGTAGTTCCCAGTTCGTGTACTTAACTCACCGACATACCATGCCGTCATAATGCACAGACCTACAAAAAACGTACATGAAGTCTTCTGTTAAAAGGATATGCCACAGCCAAGTGCAGAGTCACTCCAGCTACATGAAGTAAACGCAGAGTCACACTGTCTCACCCATGCAGGCAACCCACTCTCTTCTGCTGCTGAAGCGGGGGGAAGAGGAAGAGAAGGTTATCATGTCAGATGAGTGAACTAAAAACAAAAAAAAAAGAAAAAGAAAGAAAAGTTTAGCACAGCAACACTTAGAAATTTCCGAAGTTTGTAGGGAATGGGATTGAACCTTCTGATTCAGGTTAAACCTCCTGGTTTAGGTTACTGTCTACTGAAAGGGAAGTTGCATTGCAGTATTTTGCACATGAAAGAAAAATTGGCTTACATGCACAAAAAGCATAGGTGACCATTGCCCTGAGTATGTGTTTTTCTCCACATGAAGTCCGTTTTCCAGATCAAACATACCTTGATTATAGTCTGAAGCAAAGGACCAAGAAGAATTTCTCTCCCAGTGTTCCTGCAATACAGGGTATAATTGATGCTTGAGGAAACATTCATTCATGGGACTAGTCAGAAACAGCATAAAATAAAAGTATATCATCACCAATAGTTTTTCACTATCACTTTCCCCCAACAAAATCAGAGGGATTAGCACCATCATTCCTCTTTCACAAGAATAAAATTAAGTATTTCCATTTCTCCATAAGAACCTCTTTTTGCTCAAAATCAGTGCAATACTGAAAAGGTTCAGCCTAGTTTAGGGTTTAAAAGGGTGGGACAGAGAGCAGAAATGATTATCTGGAACCCAACCACCTTTTCTTCCACTTTTGCTCAAGTGATTGACCCGCAGGGCATGTTTAATGGCCAAGGACTTTACCCCTTAAAAGGAGTGACTTGATGCATTTGTGGGGTGGGTGCTTTCGTTACAATTGTTTGTAAGTGGTCTATCTGAAACTATTGTCCTTTCATTCATAAAGGAAAAGCAGTATAAACAAACTAAAACCAAAACAAGATACCTTAATACAGGTATGTATTTTACTTAATTTCAAAATATCAGGTATTAGAACGGAAATGGCTAAAATTATTAGCGTCACAGTTTGTTTTTTAAATAAGCCACGTGCTTTCTTTTATTAAAAAGCCTAATCACTTGACATTCAAAATGCTTTTGACTGCTTAAAGTGGTTAGTTTTACCTCCAGTTTTAGGAAAAAAAAAGAAAGAATCTCCAATGGATTTTAGCCTAAGTCTGGAGAGCATGAAACTCTGGCTAGATCTAATGAAAATGCTAGAAAAAGGTACATATCAAACCTACATTCCAGCCTAAAATAAACCTTTTGCCTCTGGACTCCTCACCGTTCTCACTCCTGATATGGGCAGCCTATTTAAAAGCAGCTACTCAGCATGTCGCACGCATGCTAACCCTTTCTGGTGGTGTAAATCATCTGCGTCAGCACACGCAGGAGGGCGAGAGGGCACCACTAGCACAGCTGGCTTCCCCGGGCAGCGTGGGACCTTTGCAATAGCTCAGTACCTCTCCTTCTTCGGTTCCCAGTGTGAGAGAGGTTGAGGGAACATGGCCAGAGCATTGCTCTATTTCAGCTATTCTTGGCCATCGTATCAGCCTCTCGGGGCCATAGGAAGTGTAATGTAATGCTGTTCTAAATTTATGTCCCAGACTGGACCAAGATCAGGGGAAGTTTTGAGGTCTCCCGCTGTGTTTTCAGCTCTGTTTCCTGGGGCAGGGGAAAGGGAAGAGAGAAATACTGACGAGAGAGTTAAATAGGCTTAACCTCAAGAAAGCAGAAAATATGGATCTCCTCAACTGCATGTTTAATGACTGATTTTTTAATATGATACCTTTGCTTTTAATGGGAGTTTCAGTGCTGTCAATTTAATCCCTCTCTACAAGACACTTCTCTCCCACTTTACTCCTCCTGCTTCTGTATTAATCCATACATAAGAACCAAGAGGAGATACAACTCTGAAAACTCATGGAGGACGAGTTGCAGTGATACAGTCAAGTGAAATTACATGTGTTCAACAAGCTCAAATACATATTGATTAAATGTATCTTTATCTCCCCACAGCTCTAAGTACAAAACCATTAAATTCAAAGTGAAGCAACTATCTGTCAAGGGCATACTACCTGAAAGGGTTAATTTTGAGAAAAAGTTATCTATGACCAACAAGCTTTATTCTCCCTTACTGTTTACGTCAACATTAATAGTTTCAGGCTATGCTGGGATCTGGAGAATCCCTACAGAAAGAGTGCTACACACTCTTTAATGGCAATTTCCCATTAAATTTTCCCTGACCAGGCTTGGAAACTTGAATATTCACAACTTGCTTGGACAAGGTGATATGTGCCAGGCTTTATACAGCACTATAGAGAATCTAGAGATGTACACTTAATAACATAATGAAGTTTGAAATTTATTGTAACTTTAATATTGAAGGATTTAAAAAGCAATTAAACTGCTTTAAAATAGCAAAGAGTTTATGGGAATGCAATATGGATTGGAACAAACAGGCCTAAATCAACACTGATTTGGAAGTCTAGTAAGGACTAGAACTATGGGAGGTAATTCAGGAACAGATGCATCAAATTAATTCCAGTAATACTGGAGTGTTAAAAATGGCAACAGAAGCCAGCTTTGTTCAATAGAATGGAAAAATAATCATCCATTCTCTCCCTTTCCGCCCCCAAGGAGTTGGATTTTCCCGGCACAGCCATTCATTGGTGGCAGCAGATGCACCAAAATGTCTGGCACCAAGAAACTGAAGACAAACAGAAAACATACAGGGGGGAAAAGGAAGAAAAAAATAAGCAGAAAACCACAACATAGAAAAAACCCACAAGTGTAAGACAGAGAGGTGAAGCTGTGTTTCATGTTTTACACTGGAGTCTTAAAACAGATAAAACACTTGAAATAGCTATAACATGGCAAAGGTTAGGAATGGGGCACCTCTGAGGCTAGAAGCAATTTAACTCACCTTAAAAACATTGAATTTTAGTCACTGTGTACTCCCAGTCACCAAAATTAGTTCTGCAGATGGGACTCCTTACCACCACTGGATTCACTGCCACACTCCGTTCTCAAGGGGAGACAGTGCTTTGAAGCACCCAATGATCCCATATACTGGGGATATATATACGGCCCCTATGCTTGGCTTGATGAAAATTAGGATTTGCATAATGTGGAGATTGAGACAGTTAATGACTGGACTTCTTAACAGGGGCTTTTGTCCAAAGGTACTTCTAGTTCATACTCACATTAACTTACAGGCTACACTGAAATTGTTTCTCAGGTTATTCATTCACACCGTAGCACCAAGGGTGTGGAGTTGCACAACAAAACTACGAAGCAGCTTAGGAGGAAATGAAAGAGAACTGTGTCACACAGGCTTGTGTGGAAAGTACATCAGTTACTCATAATAATTTCTAGTCACAACTAAAAGTGGATGAGCAAGTCACAATTTGTTCAGCAAATTTATCACTTTTCTCAAGAATTGTCTGCGAACAGACTGTGACTTTTATTAATTTGTCTCCAGTTGGCAAGGGTACACCAAATATTTTATGTGAATGAATCCTGGCCAATGGATGGCTCACAGACTTATGTCTGTTCTAATTGCTTCAATATTCCCACTTTGACATTCAAGCTGAGGAGGCTTAGATGAAGCCCTAGTTACGACAGATACAGTTTCATTCCTAAAGTAATGAGAAATTTACCTTTTAGACAGAAGATAGCCATAGAAATCTTCTCCTCATTTAAAACAAAGCACAGCAAATCGGAAACAGATCTCTGGCACTGACAGAAAGACAAGGAGGAAATAGAGAAAATATTGATTAATGAGATTTATTTGTGCTGCGGATGGTGATCAAAGGGGAGCAAATGCAGTGCGTAGCACTCACCATTGCTTTTAAAACCAAAATTCCTTTGATGTGCAGCACAGTATCCGGCCACTACAGGAACTAAAAGAAAAAGCCATGAGAACATTATTAATAAAGGTTTAAACTGAACAGCTTCAGGCACCAAGTACACATAGTACCAAGGCTTTTGCTTTTTAAATGACCAGCTGGCGAATAACTATGATAAATTATGTTTAACTTTTATTTGGCTTAGTAAACAAAACCTCTTGATACAAACAGTAGTATAGTTTTCATACAGAGCATTCTGCATATTTGCAGAGTTGATAAGCATTTAAGCACAAAGAAAAAGACCTCCAGAACAAAGAGGAGGCTCTCTCAGAGTACAGTGTCTATGGGGACTGTCCCCAGCAGTGCCAGGGAAGCTACACTGCACTGACAAAGGAAGCAGAAGCATCACACCTCTCTACATGTGCAGGGAGGGTTTACAGCTTTGCACCCTCCTCTCCCAGTTCCTCCTTGCACATCTCTTCTGACCTCTCCTTTCTCTCTTGATGTGAATCACAGAATCTCCTAGGTTGGAAGAGACCTTTAAGATCATCGAGTCCAACCATAAACCTAACACTGCCCAAACCATCACCAAACCATGTCCCTCAGCACCACATCTACCCATCTTTCAAATACGATTCCACCACTTCCCTGGGCAGCCCACTCCAATGCTTGATAACCCTTTCAGTGAAGAAATTTTTCCTAATGTCCAACCTAAACCTCCCCTGAAGGTCTGACCAGAGGCTGGGCTCCCCTACAGAGGCTGCTCAGCCCACGAAAAGCAGCTCTAGTCCCCACTGGTGTCACCTAACCCATCCCATCACAGCTGATGTTGACAAGAGCTCAGCTCCCTCAGCCCAGAAAGGGCCACTCCTCTGTTTTTTTCCACTCTTTGTGGCTCTGTGAACCCTTCACAGGCAGGGTGAACTCGAGGCTTCTTACCAGCTCAGACAGGATTGAATTTTGCCAAGGCCTTGCCTAGGCAAAGCCATTCCTGCCATGGGAAAGGGCAATAAGCCAAAGGGAGGTCTCCAGAGGGTCAGGCTGGCAGCAGATTTTGCCACCTGGGAAGGCAGGACAAGGCATCAGCTTTGGTGAGGAGCTCCCAACAGCACCCACGGGCTCCCCCAGGAATTGGGGCACTCTGACAACCATCTTGACAAAGGCTTGAGCTGATCTCACCCACAGCCCCTGTCCATAAGCTGATCATGCATCCTCTTGCTGTATAAGACCTCACTCATATGGGCATTTATCATGGCAGCGGTGTCCCTCGTGATGCTCTGTAAAAGTTCTGACAGTTACATAAAATGCATATAGGATGCTACGGATTGATATAATCTACTTTTCTTTGAAAGCTGCCTGCCAAGCAACAGGACAAGATGCAGAAGACCGATACATATTTTGAAAGAGGGATTTTTTAAGAATGTGAAAGGTTTAAAGGAAACTGAGTTTTAAAAAACTCTGTATAAGAACAGTTTTATATTTCAGAAAGACCTTTTTAAAAAACAGGAGTTTCATATGTAAAGTGAATCCTGTTATAAGATAAAAGTGTAAGACTGACAGGCATTTTGCCACCTTAGAAGTTACTTGATACCACCTTAAGTTTTGCCTCCTCTACTGTTAATCTTGGATAATTCTTAGCCTATAGGAAAAGAAGCTCCTCTTATGCTTCATCTCTATTGATGCAAAACACCAAACTGCATGATGCAAAAAAACTGGAGACTTTTGAAGAGGACCCATCTTACTTGTCTAACATTAGCACATCTTTGCCACTTCTAATTCTCTTATCACCAAAAAAATGGATTTTTTTTTTTAAAGGCAAGCAAATAATAAGAACTCTTGTAAACCAAACCAACTTTTAATTTTTTTTTTCCAAGTATGATGTCACAGCTGATTTGGGAGATTGATTTGGTCATTGTTGGCACAACAGTAGTTCACTGTGTTAGGACTAGTGTTTGCTTGCAGCACAGAGTGTATGAAGATCATTAGCGGAAGGGAACTAATAATGAACTAAAAGTGCATTACAACACATTGCACTGCATGGTAGAATGTTGAGAGAGAGCATCCCAAGGCTACAAGAACAGTTCATTGACTGAAAAATGCTATTAAATTGCCACTTTTGCCTAGAATAATGTTTTGAAATTATTAAGCTGGGCTGCACAAATCAGTTTTGGTTCAGCATTTGAATCAAAAATGCTTCTCTGAAAAACTTTTCATGGTAAAACTGTAGAAAACACTTAAAATGTCTTACTGAAAAGGGNGCACAGATCTGTTTTGTGTCAAATGAAACATTTCCTACAGTTCAATAAGAAACCTTTTCTTAAAAGACCAAGAAGAACAAAACAAATTAAAATTTACATTTGAAGTTCTCAAGATCGCTTCTCTTTCACACAAGAACAGAGGAACTATAGGACATGTCCAGGATACTGAAGAATGAAGTTCATTCTGTTTTCTTAATTAGGTGTGAATGCCATCTTCTCACATTGTCATCGAACTATAGGGTACTACTGCGTGGACACTTTTGTTCGTCCCAAGCAGGTTGTTTTGCTTAAATAATTGAATACTCATTGGGGAAAGAGAATACATCATAAATTGAATATATTTGGCTTCCTATTGCAGGTACATGAGTTCTCCCATTGACTCCCATTGACAGTGGATATTCAATATTGAAGCAGAATATCTCTACCAAGATGACCCACCACATAAAACTCTGGGCTACATTATTAGGGTCAGAAACCTCATAGGTAAAAGGTGGAACTGAGACAAGTCCTCCCTACACTATCTACTTCTGTCTCCAGGTTAGTGATGAGAGAAACTGTTTCCACCCTACGCTCCATTCCCTGTCAAGATCAATTTCAAAGATTTGTAAAAGGTGCAGGTTAATTTTACTCTGAGTTTTAACTGTTTCTTGTCATATGCCTCAGCTTGGTTATTAATTAGCGCAGCTCTAAGAGCAATGGAAAACATATTCTGCCACCGATAACCCAAACCTAAATCCATTAGTGCCTTCACAGAAGTTGGTACTAATTTGCCATGGAGCCATCAGAGGCAGGTAGTGACCCACAGCACCATACAGAGAGAGTGTTTTTTTCTCATGGGGTGCTGGTGCAGGGCACCCTGAATCCCCACAGCAACCAAGTGACTTTATTTCCTTCTTGGAAAAGCATCACTATCTTCCAGCTTTCTTCCTCACCCAGGTGTGAGTGGCAAGTGCTGCTCCCTTAGAGATGACTTTTATAACTATTGAGATCCCTCACCAGCCTGGGCAACAAGAGGTCCCAAATCACGTCACTGTTTTTGAGAGAGCCTGGGGACACAGCAGAAAATTACAGATGCATTAGCTGAAGTTGACTTTAAAACAAAGCAAGGTTTTTGAACAGCTTGATTAATGATGGCCAACCAGGCTCCAAGAAAAGGAGTTCATGTCTTGCTAACTGGCTGGAGTTCTCACAGGGGACGTCGGCCAGGGTACGCATATGGGGGGGCTAGCATAGCAAGCATTTCCTGGGATACTCAGAAATCATTTAACAAACCTTACAGGAGATGGATGTTTCAGACGCAACAAACATCTTGAACAGCTGGGACAAGAGAAAGGAGCTACATGTCCATCAACTGAAAAATGGCTATGAAACGGAAAAGAGAGTCACCACAAGGCAGATTATAGCTGGCTGTCAAGAAGTTACTTGAGGCAGCGTAGCAGTGTGCAGTGAGGCTGCCACTTCATTAGTCCTCCTGGAACTACTTTCAAAGCAGCTGATCGCCGTTATTGCCAGACAGAGTTGTGGAAAAGGTCAATGTGTTGATCCTTGATCACTTTAGTACAGGAATGCTCTATTATTCCTAAAGTATCTGTGGTGTATTCCTCCCTCCTGCCTTCTCCCCTGGACATAATCATAGGAGAAAAACACTTAAGTGCAAGAGATAGAGGGTACTACAGAAAAGGCAAAAATACAAGTATGCAAATAGGACAGACTGAGCAGAAAAGAAAAGATAGGCAAAAGAGCAAACAATCTAACTGGCCTGCTCAAAATTATCATTCAGAGGATGAGTGCTAGCTTGAAATAGTTGCAGGAGGTGGGACTGGCTTACTTTCATATCATAGGTTACTCTTGTGACAGCAGCTGCCTACTGCTTGTGAAAACACTTGGGTTTACATTTGCCAAGAAACAATTCTTTCTACTGTCCCAGGTATTGTTGCCATCTGCTTCCAGACTGAGTCTCAGAAATTGATGGAAACTCCTTAATGCTGAATAATCCCCAAATGATGTGTGGAGAGGTGGAACCTGCTTGCTTGGAACCCTCCTTGGCAGCAAATTTGCTGTTGCACATGGACCAGGACAGCTGAGCCCTGGTATGTCATTCCCAGGCAACTGCTACCACCCAACTGGGTTGAGGACAAAGGCAGAAAGAGCTTTACTTTATTTCCTTGGTCACTGTCACTCAGCTATATATTCTGTGATGATTGAGTGAAAATGTATTATTTAAGCACTAAATGAGGGTCCATGACATGCTTTTCCTCCAGGTCAGTTCTTTGCTGATACTGTGTTTTCCCTCTGCTTGACACTGAAATCACAGATTATATATTTTGGCTTGCTGATGGGAGCCTGATTCAACAAGCACAGACAAATATTTCTTTTTCTCTGTCTCTGCTAGTTCGTTTTACTTCAGCTCTCATTAAGTGGGATTTCTCATTTAATTTCAGAACCTCAGCCCAATTTTCACACTTCACCAGATACCCTCACCTTTCTAGCCTCAACCAATTCCCTGCTTATTAGGATCTATCTTTTTCAGGTTTTTGCACCATTTCATCAACACGAGTTCCTGACTAATTTGGCAATTTCAAATTCATCTCTGGCATTCAAAGAGGTCAAAACTGATCACCTAGTGTAACTGATTGTGACATTATAAATAGGATGATGTGACTGAATCTAACACAACGACTTTGTCAGGAATATTTGCAATTTTTTATGACGTCAGAGACCACTACTTCATTCAACAGCTTCCTTAGGCTTTGAATCAGCCCCTCCTAGAATGAAAGAGGTAACAACATGATCATTACAACTACAAACACCAAATGAAAAATATAAACTGTAGTTTCTTTGAAGCACTGTGAAGTTTTAGTTTGCTTGTATAGCTGCACGACATAATTAGTAGCCTTTATGTCCCTCATAGTGTGTTACTGTCAGAAAAAAAGTTGAGTTGCAAAAGAGCTGCACCACAAAAATAAATAAGAGGTTCACATTACTCAAGTGATCACTGCATGTTAAACAGAATTTTTCAGTTTATCAGACACATTTGGTCTGTCTCACAAACATATACTTGGAATAATAAAAAAATGGCTCTTCTATTCCTAATACACTTTAAAAAGCTACCTTTCCTTTCTGAAACAAAGTTATTCCTAAATGATGCTAATGGCATCCTTTTTTGATGTCCCATATTGACTCATCTTGCATTTATTTTTCCACATTTCTTGTTTTACAGAAATGATCTTACCCAGCACAAGAGTTGCAATTTTGTTTAAGTTCCAGAAAAAGACAGCAGCCATTTCACAACTTCTCACATTTCTAAAACTGTTTCTCCTAACTCAGTAGCAGCCAGCCTTGAAAAAGTTAATTTTGCTCTATAGCAAAAGAATTTTAGGAAAGGCCTACAGGCATTTAGGCCTTGATTCACAATTAGTTGAAACTGAGTGGCTGATTTCTTCATCCATCGGTTCAATATTCTACAGATAACACTGTTACATTTGAATAACTGCAAAAAATATGGCTATCGGAGCTCAGAGAAGATCCTTCACTGAAATATTTTATAACTACAAATGTTAGTTTGTTCACATATCACTGTTTTTAAGCATTTTTCTACTTTTTAATCTCAAAATTACCTTCCATTACAAAGTTCTCTTATTCTACTAATTGTACTTTTTTCTCTTTTTTCATTTTGGATGTATAGCTTCATATTTGTTCAAGTTGCCAAATTATTAATTACCAGTAATAACAGTAACAAATGACCAGTCTGAATATGAAGGAAGCAAAGCAACAATTCATTTACCAATTACAAGGCTGCATTTCCTGGCTGACAAGACCAGCGCAGCAGACGTTCTGCAATGGTAGCCAATTTTCATTGCCAAATCTGGAATAAAAGATGTAAAAAGTATTCATTTATGTTTTTTTAAATAATGTAAACTTAAAGAAACTTTGAACAGCAAGAAAAGATTCTGTTTCGATTCATTTTGAGAGTGAATACCGAGTTCTTTCTCATTTTGGTCAAATAACATTTCTTCGTTCCTACTACAGAGAAATGAAGACCAAAATCTCAGATTCAAATAATTGCAAACTTAAGGCAGAAATCTGATCCAAGTTTTGCAAGAGATCTTTCTGTCATTCAGGGAGAGTCCTAATCTTAAATTCTGACGCTCCTCAGCTTAGTGATATTTGCAACTACTCAGGAGGCAGAAACTAGGGATGTGGGTTCATGCTTTTCTGGCAGCTCCATCACCTATCTCTGCTGGGGGCTCACAGCTACCCAGTTTGACCCCAAAGAAGGCGTCCCAGCCAAAAGACATCATAGGCAGATGAGGTGTAGGGGGAAGCAGTGATACAATTCAGCCTGTGGGCAACCTACGGCTACAATTTAAAGGTACCCACCTTGGCATAAAACTTTGAGGGAAGGTGACAGCTCAAGCAGTATTTAGCCACTCCAACTGTTCCAGGAAAGCACAATTCAGTAACAAAATTTAGCCCAACATGAACACACTGAGTCGAGTTTACTTTTATAAGTATTTCACTCTACGAGAAAAGACACAACAATTTGCATCTTAATTTTCATTTGGGACCAGGCCAGTATGTGAATGTCATTTCCTTTTTCTGTTCCCCTTCTCTCCACCCTCTGCTCCCCCTCCTCCTCCCCAATCATAAGGGTTTTCATGTGCTTTCAGGCTCTCCTTTTGTTCTACTACAATAAAATTCCCAAACAATTGCCAGGTCAAATGTGTTCCATCTTTCTTCTATTAGTGTAACAGCTGGTGTTTGCCTCTTGAAATTCCTTCACTGTCAGCTAATGCAAGCTTTCCCTTTTGAAGAATTTCTAATATGACTTTCGGTTCCAGTCCTTTACTGTTCTCTTGACCTTAAAGACTAGATGGGTCCACACGAAAGACAGAGATTCAAATGTCCTCATGTGGTGTTCAGATCTGGAAAGAAGCATCATTAGATTCTTTCACTCGGTGGGTGAAACAAAAACACTAATCTGAGCAAGAAAACAGATGCCTGCTGTTTCTTGAAGAAGTTTAGAACCTGACTCACATCTAACTTTTCCAGCAAAAATTCCATATTGCTCAAAAAGAACCCCACCAAACTCATAACATCCTACTGTGGTGGATGTTTATTTCTTCAGTATTTTCCAGATCCAGCAAAGTACTTGAACTCATGCCAACCTTTTAACTAGCAAGTAACAGCACTGATAATCTTTTTATGCTTCTTGGAAGACAGAGCCATTGTCATCTCCTGGTCAAAAGCAGCACTACTGTAAAAGTTTTCCAAACAGCTTATAATTTGCTCTAAGGATTGATTGTTCAACATAGGTTGTGCTTTCTAATAGGATGTCCAAGAAGGAACACAAAACAAGGGCAAACAAACACTGAAAACTTATAAATCTATCAAAAGAGGACAAACAAGCTGTAAGTAACTGTTAATAATGTCCTTGACATTTAAGATGGATATGGGCTTAGGTAGAGCCTCCAAAACAGTAAAGGGCAAGTCTTCAAGAGTAACTTCTTTTTTAACATTAGAACTGAAGTCTCTTGTCACTCTGATAACATTACAGTGCAAACTTAAGCTTAACAGGTGCCAAGCAGCCTATGAGCAAGTTTCCTTACTGCCCTCCCAGGAGGCAGAGCACAGCACCTGCAGTGCAGCAGGACAGAGAGCAAAGGGAGATTTCAAACTTCCTAATTCCAGGCTGTTGGACTTCTGTCAGCAACATAGTTTAGACAACCCAAAATCTAAGTTAGAACTTTTCTGGACTCTACCCTGTTGTGGGTTACAGTGCTGTTAGTCAAGTTAGTCAAGTACTAAATGGCATTGTCTACACTGACACACCCTTCTCTCACCTTCTTAAAGCCACAGATTAAAAAGGCTCTTCTAGATGTTCTCCACAGAGTGTCTTTGACCTGTCCACAAGTAGACTTTTGGTAGCCACTTTGTATTATTTCAGTCTTTTCACACAGCACGAAGGGACAAAATACCACTCAGCTGGTCTTTATGAGCAGCTTCAGAGTATATTCAGATGGGATAAAGACCCAGAGGATTCAAAGTCATTATTGACTATAGGTTAACCCAAAACCCAGGAAGACATACAGAGTAGCGGAATACACTGACTTTGGTGAGCTTTGGATCAGGCTCCACACACCCCTTTAATGATATTTTCTATTTCAAAGTATTACAGCTGTTTCAGCAGATGCCCAGCATCTGTGGGCTTGATGGGGTGCTAATCCTATTACAAGGTGATGATTGGAAGCCTCTAGCCTATACTTCCAGATGGTTTTAGGATTCAAAGACCACATATGCTCAAAGAGGGCAGAGGGAATGTTTGGAGAGCTGTCTGGGTGTGAGAGTTTCATAAGGTATTTGCGGAGTTTTGAGAGTTTCCGGATAGCTAGGGACCACAAACCGTACATACATTAAACAGTAGAAATTCACAGCACTCTTGAAAATTTGGAAGACTTTACCCAGCAATATGCAGACCTGTTAATACTCCCACTGGAATGTGTCGGAGATCCCAGAAACTCTTGGCATGGTACACTTGGCAATCAGCCACTCAGCCTTCTTTACTTCTAGGAAAGTATGGAGGCCTTGTACTCATTTTCCTAGTCTTTCATCAGAGTGAAAGGTTCAGGTGACTTCACTTGTTCCATGCTGGCACTGTAGACATGGTGATCCATGGTGGTCACAGTAAGGTTCTCACTAATTTCCTGGTTCTGATTAACTAGAATAAGTTGATTATAATGCACACTGACTTCTGAAGATTGCACAACTGCTCAAAGTTCCCACAAAATATTCTTGAGGAAATAAAGGAACAACTGTTGATAAACATTCCTGCACATTATTAGAATCACAGAATGACAAAATCATTTTGGTTGGAAGAGACCTTTAAGATCATCAAGCCCAACCATTAACCCAGCACCACTGCTACGGAATCTCCCAAGATTTGACAACTGTCAAAGCTCCAGCTGCTGAAATCGGTGCAAGAATCTTAGCTTCACTTACCGTAAATTCTAGCCTGCAGCAGCAAGGGAAAGGTGTGAACTGGAGGACCAAAATATATTCAAAGTTAGCAAACCAAAACGCAAACATTCAAAACAGTGTCTATTAGTAGCATAGATTACAGAAAGAAGCTTGTTTGCTCACACATGCTCAATCTTTTGTAATGCTCAAACACACAAGATAGCAAAGACAAAGTAAAACAAATACAATATTTGAACACCTTATCAGTAGCGTTACTCTGTATCTATCAGTCTCACACCTCCTTTGACATACTTATATCAACAATGTTTCATAATTAGATGGTCAGTCAATATGTCCTTATCTGACAGGGAAAATAGCTACACTGGAAAGGTGGAAAAAGAGAGCCTAGAAATCATTTTCGGTAAAGCACCAGTAACTCAGTAGGGTTCAGTTCAAGCTTATTAGCATTAGATGTAAAGGCTTTGAAACTGTGTGTATGGAAGTAAGAGCTGCTAGATTAAATGAGATCCATTTTCCACCACAGATGTCCTTTACTGAAAGGGAAGCATTTCTGCTGTCCTTTCATTGCAGCATCAGATATTACGTGTTAGCTTTCCTGGCTGAACTGATACCAGTTTCTAGGAATATCTCTGTAATCATTCTCCATTCCACATTTTTCATCACCAAGTTGCAGAAAGAATATATTTTTTCTTGAATAAAGAAAGCCAAATAAGCTTTAAAAAGTAGTTTAAAACTGTAGTTGAGTATTGCCTCCTGCACTGCTTTTAGAGATGTTGCAATACACATGAGTTGGGAGAAATACCAGAAAAACCTTCTTCTCTAGGAAGGATGTGTAATGTGTTACAGAATAGTCACATGTATAATGCTACAATCACCAAAACTACATTAGAAAACTATCTCTGACAATATTATCCTATACATGTTGTACAGGGGCTGATATGGGAACAGCCAGTTAAAAGACTTTTAAAGAGAAGGAACAGTGCATTAGTGGTAGGTACTACCGACGTTTAAGCCTGCTAGTAAACAGTCTTAAAAAATACCTACCTGCTCGGAGCTCAGTTATATGATTTGCTCTGTGTGTGTCAGGGTTATTGCACTGATGTTTGCTTCATCTGGGGAGACCTCAGTTTTATAAGCATAGGTCTCAGCCTTGCAACTAAATCCATTCATTCAGACCCTGGAGTCTTTACAGAGTATATTTAATTTCGAGAGATGCTATGGAGGTAAAAAGATATCTGTGCCACCGATTTGATTGCAGAATCAATCCCAGAGGGAGCAAACTGAAAGGAATAGCATACTTTAGATTTTTAGTAGTGAACTGTCATCTGCTCTTTGCGGGAGATAAGCGCTAGTATTATGAGGCAGTGAAGAGGTGTTGGTATTTAACTGCAACTCAGCAAAGTAGGCTAAATGCTTGATTGTCTCACTGTGTAGTGGGGGAAAATTGGGGCAAAGCATGTTGTTAGACCCTCTGTCTCCCGGACTCAAACTGTCATTGTAGCCAGCATATGAAGAGGATTGCACTGATCTTTAGGCAAAACAACAACCTCCCTTGCAGCAAAACTGTATCTGCCTGCCTCAAGCAGCACTGTCCTGATTTGAAAGGAGTGGCTTTGCCTGAGCATTCATGGCCAGGACAAATACACAGGGGAAAAATCTTCCCTGTTTTTAAGGCATAAGTACATGGCTGCAGGCAAATACATACAAAGTCTATGTATAGCGTGTAGACAGATGGATGGGTACGTTTTTCGTGGTAAGACACACCACTGGGGTATTCACTATGGAGCATAGTAGGGCTCTGGATCTTTGGTCTTTTCAAACTTTTAACTATTGCAAAAGCAAGACCGTGCAATTCCTCTTTGCCAGATAGTAAGAAAAAGTACTATTCTGAAAGCATTTAGATATAGCAGAAGGTATATTCCTTGTAAAGTCTCCTTCTAAATTTTGGGCCTATTGTAAACAAACACTTCTCTAGTAACTGTCATTTTTCTACCATGTTCTTGATACATGAAAACACCACCTATAAGCCTGGCTTTAGTTGTAATGAGTCATTACCGTACCTATTTACAGCATTTTATAATAAAGTGCTGTTCACAGAATTTGCAATATTTGTTTACACACATACATTTTATCTCCATGTGCATAGAGCTTAAGAACTCTAGGAGATTTGCCAGTTATGGTACAGGATTATAATCCTCGGAAAATCTCTAACCTTTGACAGTATAGGTTATATTCTTGCAAACGTATGACCAAACAAAGCCTTTATTATGCTGGTACAGTCTCTGAAGCAATGAGGTTCTATAAACAGCTTATACAAAACATCCCTGAGATGTTCTCAGACGGAACAAATATCCCTTTTTCATAATTAAACAGTTGGTCTGAATCTTTCTCAATAGACCAATAATTTCAAATGTTCAGATAACTTTGCAAATACAAGTTTTGCAAAATTTAATTTCCCGTAAGTACTTAAAATTAATTTGCATATACATCTGGAAAACAAAATCCAATTGCTGCATGGAAGTTACAGGAAGTATTGAGGGCTGTAACAGAGTCTTGCATGCAGTGATTGAATTTACAATGTATTTTCCAGAACAGTGTATTTCTGCAAGCCAGTGAGAGACAAACATGAAGCTTAGGTATCAGTTAAGCTTCTTTAAATTCTGAAAGCAGTACTTAGTGGAAGGATACAGAGACTTCAGCAGCAAAGAGAGTACATTTGCACAGAACACAGCAGGTTAAGTTTGTAAAACACTTCTGGCAGGGATCTTCATTTGTATTTTACAACAGCACCTAATACGGAAAAATCACATTTGTAACTGGAAGCTTCTAGTCACTATAACATTACATATATTGCAATAGTATTGAAGGTAATAGCATTCATTATTAGACAGCACTTAAATTGAAAATATAGATCTTACTACATTCACTGTCATAATTTATAAATTTATTTATGATCTACCAAATCTAGTATTTCTACACACAAATTCAGATGATCTGGGACTAGTCTCCTGGGAAAGTAATTCCTAAGAATCAAAGGTAGTGGCTACAGAGAGTAAGTGACTTCAGTAGGAGTTTGACGCATGACTATTCCCACAATTTTCAAATGAGCCTCTTCATAAGTATGCCTTATTTCCACCTTATACTTTGATTCAAACAAAGCAAAAGCAATAATTCATGTGCACAAAGACGACAGATGTGTTCTCCTGAAACTAGACACTTTCAGGCACAATCAGTACAAAATTTGCGTTTCAAGTTTGATGTAGCATTTGGTTTTTCAAAACCACCTTGTTTGCACTAACATATAGGTCACATGTTCCATTTTTTTCAGACGAGCAGAACTGAATCAGTTTTCCAGAGAAAATAGTCGTTATTATGAACTTAAAATTTCCTTCCCACAAATATTCTCCTTAGTTCCTTTCAGTAATCATTGCAGTCAATCCCTGTGTTTCTACTTAGAATGTGAGGGAAATTTAATGAATATATGACTTTGTTCACTCAATAGGAACCTCAGATAAAGCTGGAGTTCATTTCCTATCTGTGAAAGTCTAGCCTAGTAACTTTCTTTGCCAGCTATGAGAACATGAACTTCAGAAAACCAGACATACAACAGTTGTTACTCAAAAGACAACTTTAACAACAGTTACCACAACATAGGATCCATGCAAAAAAGGGGCTTTTCCATTTCTGAATGTGACATGGAGAAATGCATGTAAAGACAGAATTTTAAAGTTCAAACTTCAAAGAAAACAACACCTTTATCCAAAATATGTCTCAAACCTGTGTTGTTCTTCCTCATTAAATATATGCAGTTTTTTCTTCAAACCGTAAAAATTATTTTTGCATAAAATAACCAAATTTCACAAATATTTCTCCAAACATCATTTCAGAAGTTTAACAATTCCCCCATGAAGCCAGCTGTGTAATGTCCAATATCTGATAAATTTGAGCTACAAACAACTTTTCTCTTTTTAATTGCAGTAAGCAATTACCAGCATCTTGTCAACAGAAAGACTCTTACAAAGAAGCTTCCTATAGTCCATGAGTATAAACAAACTTTGTAGATTAAGTCTACATGGCATGAATTTACTCCAGTGATTCTGTCACATGTTTTACAACGAAACAAGCTTAAAGAAAGTAGTTCGGGACAGCTCTATACTACTCCAAATCAAGGGGATTTAAAAATATCAAACCATGAGAGTTACACCTGCAGACAGATTAAATCTCACCTATTTTATATAACAGCTCGTATGTCCAGAGCACTACAAGGAACAGGCGAAAAGGCTAGGTTCTCATCATAAAAGCTCTTTCGCTACTTACCATGGCTTCTAAACTGTAATAGTCCATGAACATGTGCCAGGAAAAAAAAGTTTTCCAATTTGGATCTGAGGAGTAGTTTGATAGTTGTTCTAAAATTTTAAAGAAAAGTCTAAATAAATACTTGGCATCAAATATCTTGCTCCAGAAATACAGCTTTTTTCACCATTCTCTTTAATCTTGGTAATTATTCTTCTTTCCCCAGATGAACTGGCTGTTGCTTTCTGGACAGTACACATTCCTCTGAGGTTGGATCAATATATTGTGCTAGACAACCTCATAAGGCTTGCTGGTTTCCTGAACTATTTATCCTTCCACAGTACACAACTGAGATTTTCCTAATTGTTAAACACTGTTAACAGTGATCAAGAGATATTGACGTTTGTCGGTAGAATCAATGGTTTGCATGAAGACAGATCACTCTGTCAGACCACTTCTTAACAGTTGGAGATTATATCCATAACTACTTCCATTAGAATTCACTTTAGTCTGGCAGGAGTCTCAGCTGAGAATATCCAGATCTGAATATGTCTTGCTCCTAAACCTTTTACCTATAAACAAGCCATTTAATAAGAAAATACTGTAATAAAAGCTTTGAAACACATTGGCAGGACGGTCTGGGAGCATCTGGAAGACTGTACACCACTTATCTAATACCTTTCAGAAATACTAAATACACCAAAAGAGCAGGCGGTGCAAAACAAACGAGTATTAATGAAAAGGCTGTGACAGCAATTATACATAGGCTGTGTCCTTTATATCCAGATAAACGAACAGTGTGAAGGGATGCATGTGTTGAGCTGCAGATGCTAGCACATGCTACCAACCAGCACCTGTTTTGAAACAAAATATCGTGATGGATTTTGTATTTCAGGTCTGGCTCCTAGACAGGCCAGTAATTCTAACGGGAAGGATTTCTGCAACATACAGCAAATAAACTGGAACAGCAGGTTATTCTGGATAGTAAAGAGGTAGGAACTGATGTGGCTATAACCACTGTTAGAGACACCCAAGCCAACAGATAAAATGATGAAACCAAGTACTTCTCCATGCATAGTGTGGCTATGGAGGAGTTCACTTCCTAATCAAAGAAAAGCCTTTCCTGAGGGGCTGATTTTGGTTGCCAACTGTTACCGATACAAGAAGATGAGTTGTATTGATCTGCCAGGTATACTCCTGAACACTTACAGAGGCTCTTACTAGACCACACAGGCTGAGAAATCACAGCTGGAAAAAATCCTCTTAAATGATATTGTATTTAATGGTTAAAAAAGCAGCTGTGAAGTTAGGCAGTGCTGAATTTTATGGCCCAGAAGACAAAGTATTCTGTAATACTTTCATTATAAAAGCATGAAGGCTGTGAGAAGAGCAAATTATATCAATGTAACATGAAAAGTAGAGACAACAGCATGGTTATTTTTTTCTACATAGATCCATTTACATGTCTCAGTTCTGACAGTTCAGACTCTATGGATAATCATTCCTTTTTTCATTTTAAACACTCACCAGCTGATAACAACGGTAGTAGATTCTGCAATTTAGATTTATGACTCTCCACAGTTAGCTTTGCTGAATCTTCCTTTTTTATCCAGTTTCATCCTCCCAGAAATCAATTAAGCAAGGACTCACATCTGTACAAGGAGGTTTTACCCAGGCTTAAACATTGCTTATTTGACTGTAGACATTAGAATTTGCATTACTTAAGTCTGGATACCATAAGAGGTAAAAGTATGTTACTCTGAGGTGGCAGAGAAAAATGGCACTGAGGAACAAAAAGAACTGAAGTCACTCATAAGAGGGTAAGGAAGGACTGAAAGAAAGAGTTTAGAGATTAGACCAAAACACCGAAATAAAGTTGTCCTGACAGTATGAGTTTAGAACTACAGCAAAGAACTGGAGTTGTGGTTTTGGTTGCAAGGCGGATGGCAGATGCTCTCCCCAACCTCTCTCTCCAAGGAAAGGAGATAGAGAGACTTATGAGTTTAGAAGGAACTAAACTACTTTAATGAAATATTAGTAATATAATAAAAAGAAAATCATTAAATATATACAAAACTGTATCAAGCTCCCAGGACGACAACCACGTCAGTGGCAGGCACTGGGGAAATCCCAGGGTGGACTCTGTGACGTATAGGAACTGGATTCCGGATCTGGATTCAGGATCAAAAGCAGAACAGATGCTGACCATTGAAGAAAGAAGGCTGACCCTTTGATCCCTCAGCTTTTATTCTGAGTATGAGACAGATGGGATAGGATACCCTGCTGGTCAGTTTTAGGTCACCTGTCTTGCCCACTCCTCCCCGCAGGTGGGACCCCTCTACGCTTTTCCACTTCAACCCTCCAACAGGGCAAATAGCAAAGCTGGCCGCCCTTGGGTGTTACAGCAATAAGTATAAGCAAGAGCCTCTCTGCAGCCCATTCCTTGGCATCAGCTATAAACACGGGGCCTATCACTCTGAGAGAACAGTTTCTGCACAACATGCTGCTAATTGCAGCAGTTAGAAAAAGCCTAGCTAAAAAGTAAAGTTACTGAACAAAATTGGTCCTGTTTTACCTCAAACCAGGAAATTTTGAATTCAAGACCTGGCTTCCTTAAAAAAAGGACACTTTACCAGTTCGCACAGTAATATTGATGATCTTCACGAACTGCTCTGAGATCAGTAGATAAACTACAATATATACAACTAACTGTTGCCAACAATATATTACAGTTATTATTGCAGCATGACAGCTGGCATTTTTAGTATTCAACGTCAGATGCATTTTTAAGAATCTGACCTGTACAATAACACACAAAATAATTACGGAGCTACATTTCAGGAATGTGTCAGGTCCCTAAATATAGGTCTTTACTTGCTATTCTCAACATATAAGACAGCCTCGCTATGACATTCTTCAGCTCCTGTATCAAGAGCCATCTTTTTCATATGGCCAGAGATTCCACCACTTCTCTATCATGCTGTAGTATCAGGGTTGCAGTCTTTCTACCACGAGTAGGCCAGCTTACTAAGGATCTAAAGGGTCTCAAAGCATTTTACAGACTTAAACGGAGAAGGATGTGTAGAACTTGCATGAACTCCAGTTCCCTGAAGACCAGGCTTTGCAAAGGTTTCTGGGCAACTAAATTCCATCTGTGTCTAAAGAACTTAGTGCTCACAGCCAACAGTTTCTGTATCTACTTCTACAAAATTCACGTTGGCATTAAATTTGCTTTTATCAAATCTTGAACTAGTAGGTTATGGCAAAGAAGAATCAAAGACCTTTACAAAATTTGTAGGTGTCCATTTTTGTAAAGCCTACTGCTGCTGCTCACAAATGTTTGCCAGTAAAAATTATACCCTTAAAGAAATAGGGTGAGTGCAATGGGAAATAGTAGGTGATCACACAGTTGGCAATTTCTAGGACTGAAACGTAAATAATTCCCCTACATTGTGTCAGCTCATGATATTTTCAACTACTATTAGCAAAAAGAAACTCAGTTTGATATACCACATAAAAATGGCACTTCTAGAATCATACAACAGCATACAAAATCCCCAAACTTGACCAACACATACCAGTTAAGAATTTTTCCAAATATAGAAAGTCTCACATTACAAGTTGCAAGAAGTACTGAAAAATTGCCAGGTTGAAACATGGGACTTTCACATACTGTATTAGGCAAAGTCATTTTGATTAATTCTTCCAGTTTTTGAACAAAAAATTTGATACTTCAACCTCAGTTGAGACTGCAGGTCAAAAGAAAATAATGCCATTGCATTTCCTCTGAAAATGTCCCTTGAACATGTTTTGCAGAAATGCAAAACTTACAATTTTTCATATGTATGGTATTTTCTACTTTTCTCTCCACACATTTGTCTTTCTTTTTTAAAGGAAAAGTTGAAAAAAGAAAAAGCCTGAAATACAAATTAACAGTAAAGGAGAAGAAGAAAAAGTCTCTTTTTCTTATTTTTTATGTATTTTTCATTGAAAAAAAGAAATAGAAAATTAAATTTCCTCTCTCCAATTTCTTACACATTCTTGAAAACCATTTTTGAAAGGCTGTTTAAAAGAAACATGAAAAGTTCTTTTTGATACTTTTCAATATTTCTGATGGAAAAAAAACCCCAATCTTTTTCTTCAATAAATATTTTGGGTTGCAATTTAACAGCAAATGTTTTTCCAGTCATTTACAGTTATTTATGATTATATTATAAACTTCAGTTTATAATAAAATTCTAATGTGCTGCTTTCAGCATGTTACTCATGTATGTTGTAATAAGAGGAACTCTGTCTCCTAAATGGATGTTTGAGCAGCTTGAAGATTTAGACCATGTGTTTCATCATGGCATTTAGCTCTTCACATTCAATCCATAATAGAAAAAAATAATTTTTAGCAACACTAGAAATTAATAGAACGAAAGGGTCTGATTGACAGCTCTAGTGACCCATATCCTTTATTATTCACAAGAGAAGTGTTGTATAAACACCTGTAAGAGCTTGTCTAATATTAGGAAATGGCTCTAACTAATATCTTGGCACTAGCTTACCATATGGACATTCTTATTTCACAATAAACCTGCCTTCACACTATTTAATTTAATCTATATTGAAAGCTAGTGTGAGCTAAAACGTAAGACGAGCATCTATGTGAAAGTTATTGCAGAATAATGATTCTGACCTGACATCATACCTTGATTTATTTTTAAAATTATTTTCTCTGAAGACAAGCCCTAATATGAGATCCATCCCTGTATTTTTCAACTGAGACCAAGCCAAACCAGCTGCAGAACCAAAAAAGGAATTCAGCCTCAAAAGGTCCTTAGGCGCCTCTACTAAAAATGCCAGCAAATGACCTGATTCTCTTCCCACTCTCTCCCTAGATTCTGATGAGTTGCACATCCCTCCATCAGCTCTCCCGCTGATTTCAAAGGACTACCTGTAGTCCACACTGAAACCAAGGTAAGATATAAAGAGCAGCCTATCTGCACTTAAAACCAAGGCAGGGTGGAAAAGGGTGCCTATTTCACCCAAAGCTTGCTGTCAGGAGGTGGGACACCAGCAAAATCCTGGCTGTGCTTCATGGCATGAACCAGCCTGCAGACCTGAACCCATGAAATTATCTTTTCTGTATAAATAACTCCACAGGAACCACAGTTTTTTCACTGTAACACTTAGGGTTGCTGTGGCAAGGTTACAATCAAGGAGATGCCTTACACTAAAGTCTGTGCAATAGCATAAATCTCTTTAATCCTCAACAAAAGTAAAGGAAATTCAGGGCAGGATTTTTGTAATACAGGCCAGTGGGACCACAGCATTTTTCTTGAGTACATCTATATGGGTGTATGGGAAAGGGTGCTATTTTAAAAAGCAAGTGTTCCAGATAATTCACCACTCTTGGCAATTTTTATTATAACTACTTGCACTTAAGAAACACCTTTGATGCAATGCCTCATTATCCATGTACCAGAACGTCTCTTTTCCTGGCAGCATTTTAGAAAAAAAAAAAAGTTAGGGGAAAAAAAAAGTTAAAAAAACAAAAACAAAACAACAACAAAAAAATACCCCGACAAGTAAACGACCTCTGATAACTTCAGTGAAATGGTATGTTCTCATAAATAATTCTCTGTTAATATATCGGTTTCATGAATATGCACAAAGACTTGGCAGAACTATTTTCTCCTTTTTAAGTCACATTGACCACAAGGCACAAATGTGTTCAGCTGTAATTAGAAGAAACGCTGTGGTTCGATATCCATGACACCTCCTAGAACCACAGGAAACTCATCTGTTCATTGCTTCACAGATTGCCAGAACATTTCACAACATAAGATCAACGAGCAGCACAGAAAAAGTTCATCCAAGAAAATGTCCTTGATGTGTCTTTGATGCTATTTGCAGGATATTATTTATTCCTGGACTACTGGAACATTTTTCATGAATGCACTTTTTACAATAGAAATAACATTTTAACTTCTAAATGCACATAAACATACATAGCCATTATATATATATAAAGTTTAAAAATAAAACCTATTGATCAAAGATGAAGAGAGAAAGGTGTCTCTGTAAGTGCAGTGAAGTTCTTCTTGCAAGTGAAACTAGTATCTTGCTAACATTTAAACAAGTTTTATAGTCTCACGCTACCTTAAAATGAACCCGATCTAGTGAAAATTCAGGTCATAGCAGCTCATGAGCCAAATTCACTCTTGCAGGTGTTATTTAAACCAAGTAGAACCAAGTACTCTTAATACCTTACTCACAACAGATCGCTAGTCTTTACTGTGTTATATTGCAAAGTTTTAGCACCACAATAGTCAAACACGCTGAAATTATGATTAATAAAATAGTAAGCTATAATGCAATCAAAACCATTGTAAAGAGATGCAATGAAGCCTAATAAGGGCATTCAAAATCATGACTTTGACTTATTTTCTCATGTAGCTCTGATATATTCAAGACTAATTCTCTTTGTCCCCTCTTCATTTCCTAAGTACAAGGACACATTGGTAAATCATATTCACATATGAAACGTGTATCTATTATCATGTCTTATCGTAAGGACAGCTCTTCTGCAACACGCACATGGTTTTGCTGTATCAAACACAAAAATGTATTTAAGACTCATTGATTGCAAGTGTGGGAAACACGGAAAATCTAGCTTGTGTCTTAGGCCTCAGGCTTCTCAGATGAAGCTCTTACATCAAGTCCAATACATATGACTGCAGTAATGCATATCACTAAGAAATAGTGGATATTTCCAGCCTTTCAGTGAAGGAATCACTACTCATTTGCTGTTTAAATAGCCTTTGCACCTTTGCTCTTAACGTATGCGCTCTATATCCAATTTAAGAGGGGCTTTGGCTTCTTTACAATTTTGTGATAAGTTCAAACAGTTTTGCTGCTAAGTTCAAGAACCTGTCAATATCTTCCCACCATGCAAGCACTCATACCAAGAATAAGCCATTTCTTTTTCTCAAGCTACAAGTATCTTAATTCTCTCATTGCAAAACTGAGTATGAATCACCACTGTGATCTTCTCGTCTCCATTCTTTTTACTCCAGTGTCTTGTCCAGGAAGTAGTACTTTGCATGTAATAGGAACATCTCAGAGAAATCACAACATATTTTAAGTTTCCAGTTTTGGAGTTACTTTTTATCAGCAAAGCCCATCTTTTCCCTTAATCTACCCAATCAGAGTTTTGCTGCAGCTAAATATATGAATTTGTGTATTCAAATTCAACTGAAAAAGGTGTTAGTGTTAGTTCACAGCAGATGTTCAAACTACAAAAGTACATAATTCACCATCAGTATCCTTAACTCTTAGCAGAATTTTGGAGCATCAGTGGTTTTGAGCTTGGATGCTATGTTGAGATTCATAACATCTTCTGCTAATTAGTTGGTCCAAAGGATACACCATTCTTCACTAATGTTTTTCTCTTTTCTTCCTCCATGCTCAATAAAGTAAACAAAACTCAAAAAAGCTATCCACTCAGTCTTGTAGCGATTTTTCACTGGCTGGCTGAAGATAAGAACTCATGCCAATTTCCATTCATTGATCATCTCACTCTTCTTTAATTTTTTCATCAGCAGAAAAATAGTTAATGTTGACATTGAAACTAGATATTTACATTTATTCCAGATGAGATCATTTGTCCACTTCCAGACCAACTGATTCATACTACCTTCTTTTACAGGCAGATATGAGCACTTCTGTCATTTTTTTTTCAGAGTTTTTCTCACAACTAGATTACTAAAGACTTTCAGTAAGGGAGGGGGGAGGAACAGAGAAATGGAGAATCTAGGAAGCAAAATAGCAATTCAAGTAAGAAATCAGATCCCACTAATTTCAAATGATTTTTCATTTTCCAATGAAAATCTTAGATGCCACTCATATCTGTTTAACTTCCTTTTTCCCTCTAAATAAACTTGTAGACGATAGAAGACTGTGATGTGGCCTGCCACATCCATCACCCTCAGGACTGTGTCAGGAACAGACCTGGAGACCACATCCTGAGTTCCTCTCTTTCCAGTTCCGGAAAAATTCCCATTAGAATTTGGATTCTGCATCCTCATTTCAAGTTTTACTCATCTGTTTCCAACACAACTGTATATTCAACAACTTTCTGTTTGCTTCTTGTCAGTCTATTTCCTCTGAATCTGAAGTCATAATGTCAGGTTTACGACATCATACTAATTTCCACAGTGAAAACATGGACAGCAAAAACATGGGCTTATAAATTTCACTGAAGGAACAACCGTAAGAATCTGGCCAGGGGAAGGAGGAAATGTCAATTTTGAAAAAAAATCTGTGTGAAAAACCTACACCTTAACTCTCATTTTAAGAATCTTCTAGTTCAGATTTGAACTGCAAGGCTTAGTGTCAAGTCTAAAGTAGCAAAGAGAGAACAGAAGTACTGGAAAAAAAGAAAAATTACTTTAGATCAACACTACATCTGTGTCATCACTCCACTGTGAAAATTTTCCTTGAAGTCAAGCAACTGGCATGTGTAATCCTCTAAAGATACATCATCAGCAACACAAAAACAACCTGTATTTGGTTCCTACCAGGCACAGCCAACAGATCTTTTTAAAAAAAATTATTTATTTTTAAAATCGTCAGCAGATATTCCAAAGCAGGGTAGAATAGTCCACCCATTGTAAGTACATTCAGTCGCCTCTAACAGCCTTCCTGATCAGCTCCATCTCCTGAAGTCTAAGACAGTAGAGCATAAACGCACTCTGGGAAACTTTCCATATTCCTGAAACAGTGAGTCATTCAGCAGTTGTTTTAAACAGGATCTGAAAGGGTGCCACCAGCAACACTAAGGTCATCTCCGAGTGCACACTAATGAACCACACAGAAAAAAGCAGAGATGTTTGCAGCAGATTGTTTAGTATTTCTTGACATCTCAGTACTTATATGGCCCTCACAACTTTAATAAGAACGTCTCAAAATCATTAATGGATTTTACCCTCACATCACCCCTAAAAAATGGAATTATCTACATTTTGCAAATGGAGAAACTAAACTAAGGAGTAGCCAAAAAAAAAGAAAACTTCTTTAAAGATACAGGAAGGCTATGATGAATTAAAAAGTGGTCACAGATCTCTTGAATCGTATGTTTTGAAACTTTATGAAAACATGATAAAAGGCTAGGATAATGTTTGTCTGAAAATACCAAACTTCCAGAAGGAAAACAAAACTGCAATGTGGCCATATTTTTATAAATATGCACATTCTATGTATATTGATGGCCTTTCTTTATATATAAAGCTTCCTTTATTTATGGAAATCATTCTGTGCCAACCCAGGACACGATAACCATGACACTTGTATTGTAGAGCATACCAGGTATCTATGCGGTTTGCCACTGATCACCCTTATTACAAGATCACAAAAAGTCCCAGTGCCGTTGGGTTTCAGCTCACATTGTCCAAATCTTTATATTACACAAAGGAAAAGACAGGTTTTGCCCAGGGAACTCACAGTTAAAATATAGAAGCTTTAGTGTCAGTCCTGCCTTCAGGCCATGGAATATATTCACTGTCTTCTCAAATGCTGTGCAATCTCAGCACAGCCTGAAAGTTTAGTTTCCTATTTCTGGTGTTGCAAAGTCTCCTATAGTTTTAAAATCACTATCATATTGTGTTCAAAAACGTCTAGCAAAATAAGAAAAAAAAGAAAAACACCAGAAAAAGTAACAGCAGGTATCCTTTTCCTGATGTGTGATTTATTTCTTTATTGAGACCCATTCTCTTATATAAAAACGAAACTGAAAACTCTGTTTACACTAAGGAGAGCCCCAGAATTTACATACAAAATGGAATCAATCAAATGAATATCACTTCATGGAACTTTCACAGACTACCTGCTGGGCATGGCATGTCAAGGGTCGGTAATGCTGGGGAGACATCAAAGATCTTTGATTCTCTTCATCTACCTATTGCTAGGCAGTTATGGTCCTTTTCTTTCACACTCATCTTGGCCAGTTAAACCATCTAAAAATCAGGCCCCTAGGCAGATTCTGTCATTCCCCAGGAGGAAAAACAAAACCAACCAAAAGTAATAATATTCAAGGATCAGTGCTTCCCATTGTATAAGACTGTTTCAAGATAGACAGGAAGAATGGCTATCTAGGTGTTTGTTTCTGTGACAGTTTGATAGCAGACTGATGACCTATTTGGATTGTAGCTTTTAGGCAGACAATCTGAGATGTGATCAATCCCTTCCCAAGAAATTAGAGGGAGATGGCAGAAGCATATTCTAATCTGGCTAACCTTTCTGATTACTTCTTTCTGGTTCCAGCAGTAGCCTTTTTCAACCAAAGATAGGAGAAAAAAAAAATTGCAGAGGACTAGCTTTATCTGATTTGTATCTTCTCATGAAAGGCGCCTGGATCTACATTTATTTTTTTGAAAATTTATTACCCAAACTAGGAGTTAGAGAATGATTGCTTCAAACTGGAAGAGGGTAGATTTAGAATAGATGTTATTAGGAAGAAATTTTTCAGTATAAGGGTAGTGAGGCACTGGAACAGGTTGCCCAGGGAAGCTGTGGAGGGCCCATCCCTTGAACTGTTCCAGGCCAGGCTGGATGGGGCTTTGAGCAACCTGATCTACTGGGAGGTGTCCCTGCCCATGGGGGCTGGACCTAGATGATCTTTAAGGTTGCTTCCAACCTAAGCCATTGTATGGTTCTACGATTGCCATAACCAGTGGCACACATGACTGTACCTGGGGCAAATCATTGAAGCCTGCCCAGGAAGGCATTTAAACTTGTAAATTCAAAGCAATTCAGTCTTATTTCATTTTTAGCTTTAGCAAGCTTGAGTATTTCTGTGAGCATCCCAACTTTACGAGAAAATTGTCGCTGTTACGCTTTGACAAGTACAAGCACAAGCTGTTGACGCAGGGCCGCCCGTTCAATTTTGGTGTCCTACCTGTTTTCACGGAACAAACCGCTGATTTTAGCAGGCGGAGACGTGGGTGCGCACGCACATGGTTCATGCCTCAGCTGTGGAAGGATGAGATAAAGGTGCTGGAGTTCTTCAGCCGCGGTGACTGAAGTTACCCATGGCAAAACCAGGCAGGGTTGCCGCGGAGCCGGGCGCGGCGGGAGCGGCGTGTCCCGGGTGCCCTCTCGTGGTGCCGCCTGGTACAGGGCTCCCCGGCCACACGGGCCAGCATTTCGGGGAAGAAAGGCAATTCACTTCAACTACAAGCGAGATACAAGAAATTGTTCATCGCATGTCCTAGAGGTCTTTAAAAACAGACCTCGAAAAACGCTTCCCTTACCTTGCCCACCAGAGCTTGCCAAAGATAACAGTGAGCAATGTTAAGGGACTGGAGCTGTTTTCACCAAAGGCAAACACAAAACTTTGACAGCAGTCTCAACAGGTTGAAGCCTCATATGGTTTCCCAGCATTACAATGCATACGTACTATAAACAGAATTAGCTTAAAGAAAGGTAGGATCTTATATATGCGCTAACCAAGCACACTCATGTGCCACCGGGAGAAGTTAAATTCACTTCCCCCAGTGACAGTGAGATTAGGCAGGCTACAAGGGTGTAATCTTCCCATATTCAGGTTGCAAACATGCAGAAAACCTGAAGATGGACAGGCTAAATCCCAGAGACCATGCCTGCAATTTTCTCTTGGAATTGAAAGATACCTTCCAGCCTTTCTGCACTGAGGATCTGGAGAGGAAAATGAGCTTCCCAAAATAAGAAATGAGGACATGGTGACTGTTAGTGATGACTGCAAAACGTGGAGCTTTAAGCTCAATGTTTCAAGAGACAGGATCAGCACACTTCCGCACTCAACCATATTATTGCTCCACAAGAACTCAGTGTCTTAATTCACACGTGGTCCAAGGCCTTTGTGTGTACGTGTCCATAGGGACACTTGTTAAGTCACACAATTGCTTGATTCACCAAAGAAAATTAAAAGAATTAGAGCAGAAAAGCTCTCCTTAACAAGCTGGAGGCTCAACAGGAGTATATAGTTTGTAAATACTATGCTAGCTTTCTGCTGTTTCTTTGGACAACATCATGCTTTCATTTAATTTAATTACTTCCTCACAAAATCACTTGTATTGAACCAAACAACAAGAATGGGAACAGGGTTTGTATGGTCAACAAACCTCAAGCGCTTAACATCACATGTCATACTGTTGCAAAAAGTACTCTCTGACAAAACCCCATTACTCCCATTTTCAGGGCATGTGGGAAGCAACATGACCCTGGCTTGTTCACAAAAAGTAGATCTGGATTATATGACTATCCATGTCCATGAAAGATTCATGTAATTGTGTAAACAGATTGGGAATGAGGTCTCCCTGCCTCAGACTCTCTCTCACCATAACACCACTGAATTAAAAACTGCCTAGCATCAAACTGTCACATTGTTTTTGGTGGTAATTTCTGCTGTGAAGTCCTGAGGAAGGGAAAAAACAGAAATAGCTTTCCACAAAGTTACAGTGGTGTTGAGGACACTGAAGAACTACTGCATGGTTAATCTTCCCACCAGGTCTTCTCAGACACCCTACAGGTGACCCCCAGCTATCAATGACCACTTTCCACATTTTTAGCAATGTGCACTCAACTATACATGCCTACATTATGCATAACTTTTCAACCCTTCCGACCCTATATTGCTTGCTAATCAAATACACAACAGCCACAGGATGGTTCCCGTCACCAAAGCAGCAGCAATGTCTGCTCTAGTGGAACCTGTAGACTGTTCAACCTTTTACAACACTCTAGTCATCACGTTTTCACTTTTCTCTTCGTAATCACAGAAAAGTATCTGTTCAGTCCTTCCACCCTTCCTTTAAAATACGTCCTATGATTTTGCTGGCATCAGAGAGCTGTGGGACCAAGAGTCTACACCTCTGCCTTAAATTAACCTAATGCTTAAAAAAAAAATAAAAATCATTCTCATGAGATATAAGTAACATCTTGACACAGTGAAATTATGTTTTACAATAGAAAATTATCTAATTAGGATTAGGTATGTATGTGGTTTGGTCCAAGAGAGGTCTCTGGAGAATTATCTTTGATTTTCTCTTTGACACATCCCTGAGCGGAATGAATAGATTGCATAGACTTTGCCCAGGCTTTCTGGCAGACTGAGTAAAGGGGATGGAGAGGGTGCCTTCTGTCACCATTGCAATATGCCTCTGGCTAGACAAACATTAAGGTAAGGTTTTTAAGGAGCAGGCTGACTTCAGAGAGTTTGAGCTGGCTGTCAGAAAGCATGAGACACCATTGCACAGTACACTTCTTATATTTTCTGTTGCTCATTCAGCAGCAAGAGACATCTGTTCCTGTCATTATCATGCTAATTTATAGATTCAGTGTGTTCTCTAATTGTAAAATTGATTTTAATAAGTTAGAGCCCCTATGCATGCACACTACTGGGTACGAAGGAGTGGGCTTTTCTATTCTCTCTTCAAATGAAGGTTATTGTAGATATTGTCTGAGGTTATTAGTACCTGCATAAGCATGGACTTTAAGTATTTGGATAACATTAAATCCTTGATGTGCTTAGTTATCAATCTGATCTCCTTATGTCCCCGTTTTACAAGAATTACATTTGGTTAGTGTGTCCCTTCTGTTTCCTCCATACTACAATTGCATGGTACTAGGACAGATGTTAAAGTAATTGGGAGGATGTTTATTAAGGGATTTTTTAGATAAAGTCTCAAGTCACAGAGGAATAGGACATTAAGCAGCTTATTCACTTTTGTGAACATTTAGTGACTTATGATCATAAGATGGGAGCCGCTGCAAAAATCAGAGCTAGAGATCACCATTTTAGCAAAAGCATGAGGAAAGAATCAAGAGAGAAATATTAATCTTTTTTTTGTTCAAAAAAAATATTTTTTGTAAAAAAACACATTAATTTTATTATAAAGCAAGCTCTTAGTGCAAAAAAGACTTCCTCTCTCTTGCACAAACTGTAACAAAATTCCCTGTAAGGTATACAGATGGTGGAGTAAACAAGAAATGAGCTTAGCTCCAATTCAGACTGATAAATACTAGAAATCTTTTGCCTCAGGACACTGACATGTTGGAGATTAAAATTTTTCCAACAGATTTGGCTTCTTCACCTGTTTACATCCCACCTCACTTTGACCCAAGGTATACTTGGTGGACTCTATTAATCCCAGAAGTATCACTGCAGAATTCAGAAAAATTTCATTGGCCCAGGCTTAAGTTAAAGGAAAACTATTTGTATACAGTATATCCTCACTGTGAAGACAAACTTGAGCTTGCAGTAGCTCTGAGCAGCATCAGGGATGCTGAAAAGTGATCTTGATGATTTAATCTTGGGCAGCTACAGACATTCATTAGGTTTTCTGAAATGACCACTTTGGGGGGGAAGGCAAGAACAGTGCTGGAAGGATTTCTATCTTACCTTTTTCCAGTTATTAACCAATGCCACATTACCTGCCAACCAGTGTGCTCCTAGCAATTATCTCCCCTATGGCAAACAAGTTAGCCTGGCTCCACTGGAGTCAGTGGAAATAGTTTAGACTAGGGGAGATTCTGGTAGCCTTCTCCCAATCCTCTTCGCCACTAATTTCCTCATTCCTTCCATATTCCCTTTTTCCTTCCTTCCTTTCTTTTCTCCCTCCATCCATTTTTTTCTTGGGGAAGGAAAGGAGGAAGGATTTTCCTTTGACTGATCTGATCTTGGGATCACAAGCACATTGACACACAACACACAAGCCCTGTGCACCTATGGAGCAAGAAGAAGGACAATAATGGAAAAGTTGCTTCCATTTTTTCCTAAGGGCCTGGAATCTACCCCAGTCACCACCAAAACAAGTATCACAATTACTCCTGTGCAATGGCTTTTACACATGTTTGGAAAGCTAGCACTATCCCAAATTACAAATTCTCATGATATCAATGAAATTCTTATGTGTTTTTTGTTTTCCCCTTAGAGCCACAGCTCCTGAAAACAAGTAATTAGTTAATAATCTTTTATTTTCTTAATGAAAGCTAAGTTTCAAGCCCTTGTGCTTGTGGAGAAGAATTTGAAAATGGGACTTAAGGGAATTTCGAAGGCTTTATAAAAATACCCTCAAAATGCAAATAAAAAGTTTATTATTGTTGTTGTTTTGATTTTTAAGACTTAAAACCGAGCACAAAGGCATCTCTGCAAAAAGAAACACAGTGCTAAAACTACTAACAGGACGCATCATGTAAATAAGATTTTAACCCTATTAGGACTGGATAGAAGTGTTTTCAAAAGGAAAAAAAGCTTTCCACAGCTACATTTTGCAAGGGAAACATCCACGCCCCTACCAAGCTGTAACCACAAACTTAGTGTTGCTGCACCTTCCTCACAAGAGTTGTGGTCGTATTCACAACCTCCTCCGAGACATTTTCTCTCTCTGAAGGCATCACAGCCTACAATTCCCAGATTGCTATCATGGCAGCTCCAACAGGAGATACTGAGGTATGAAGTAGAATGATTAATGGAACCCACAACAACAAAAGAGGTCATAAAAAACAAGTCATAAGCAGTGCCCCAAAACAATGCAACAACTTAGAGCCATTAACAAGCTGACCTAAAATAAACCATGAATTTCAGGATGACTTGACAAAAAAGTTTATTTTTTTTCCCTTGGCAAAGCTGATGCATTTCCACAGAAAATATCAATTTTGCTGTAACCACAAATGTCTGTCAAATCATTTCAACGGAAAAGTTTCCAACCAATGCTAATCATTAGTCACTTGAAAATGTACACCAAAATGTCCTTTGTTTTAGCATACATCTGCAGCCAATCAACGGACTAATTTGAAACAAAAGAAGTCCATATACAGTTGGAAAAACAAAAAGACCAGCCAAACGGACTAGCTGCCAAGAATGTAGCCTTGAGAGAACATCTGAATGACACCAAGATACGCTGTTCTACACTAATCTCAGGAGAACTTCTTTTGATTGTGATGAATTTCTGTACTGTATCATACTTTTATGCTCTATCACAGTTCTGCAATGTTTAGGGCTACCTAAACCTGTGACCACCCAACTTCATCTATCCTATTCCTGAGTAGTTTTGGTCAAGGGATACTCATTCCATATATGAGCCCTTACCAAAAAAAAAGGGGAAAAAAGGGGAAAAAAGAAAAAAAAAAGAAAAAACCCACTTCTTTACTAGAGCAAGCTTTATCGTTCAAGGATTGATCAGGCACGCATTAGACATGGCACCACTGCAAAACCCTGAGACATATCTAATGTGTCCTGCATGGCATTCTGTTTAGAAGAATGGTTAGTTTAGCAAAAACTCCCAACAAAACTCCACTGCCATCCAGTCACATGACACATAACATCTTAGAGCAAGCAACATGAATTTCTACCCGGCAATCAACAGCTCACTTGCTTTGCCACTCTACTTCTTTTTGTCTTGGAAATCCTTACTGATATTTCTGTTCTGTACTAGTTTATAAAGAGCCCTAGAACAGGCATGGTAAGACAGGATATAATACTGAGAAAAATGAAACACAGTTCTTAAATACAGTGGGGATCCTTCCCTTTTGGCTGTAATAGGGAAGAAAAATGTGCTGCGTCTGGAGATGTTCCACAAAACTTGTCAGACTTATATTCCCCATGTGAATTGAAGTAATCTCATACGTAACCTACGGCACTAATAATTCAAAATCAAAAGAGAAGAAAGCAGCACCTGACCTAGAAAGGAACCAGCTTTTATTTTCAACTAACTTTTAATGACAGTCTAAATGCTTTTAAAGTCATGAAAAACAAATTGAACAGCACAATGGAGTAAAAGTTTCATTCAGCATCCTGAAATGCTAGTTATGAAAATGTAAATGTCTTCCAAGAAAAAGAGGCCATTGTTTGAAAAAATAATCTAACAACGTAAAACATCCCTCGTGGGAGTTCAAAATTTCCTCCTTGCTCATATCATTCTCAAAAAACAGAGATCAGCTTAACTAATAAGTAAAATGATTGGCAACCTCTTTTCTTTCCCAAATATACCAAAGATATGAAAGCAAATGGGAAAACTTCAACCAACCCAGTTAGGAAGGAGGAAGATGAGAATATGTGAAGTATCTGAAGCTCCAGCTGTATCTCAGATAGAAACTGCTTCAAAAATCAGCACGATACAAACAGGAAGGTCTATAACAGTATGTAGTATAGACATGTAGTGCGCATCCATCTACAAGGGCCTCGCTGTATTTTATTTATGCACTGAGAAAAAAATCAGATATGCAGATACTGTCAGAAATGGAGACTCAACATCAGAATAGATGCTTTTTTCCAAAAGACAGCCATCACTCTAGCATAGAAAAAGAAACCCTCAAAGGACATGCAGTTTCAAAACCAGATCCCATGAATTGCAATATGATACCAAAAAATGTGGCTTTTATTGAAATGGGAGTTACATATATCAGCTCAGGACTACTGTGAATAGTTTGGTAGTAGGACACTGAGAATTTAATTTCCTGGGACAGAAGCATTACAAAATTCAGTTTGCTGATCTGTTTGTTGACATGTTAATTTTGAGAAGCAAATAAAACATGTCCTTCAGTTTGACAGCATTAGGATAGCTAGTCACGAGGATCATGTCTCTCAAGCTCTCGTAGTTTAGGCCACTCCCCAGCACTACTGATGTGTCAGGAAAAAAATCACTGCATCAGGGACCACGAAAAACACCACACCTGTTTTTTAAATCCTCTTCCAAGAGCTACCTTCTTGTCCCTTCCCTTCCTTTTTCCTCCCTCCCAAAATACTGTGATTCACCAACTCTCAAGTGGCATTCATCCATGGGACCTGGCAGGATCGAACAAATACTGAAAGTCTGCTTCACTATTTTGAGCCTAGTGATTGCATGGGAGTAGCAAGTGGGAACACAGGGAAGAGATCAGATGAAGCTCTGCCCAACAGCAGGATTTGAGTCACAAATTGACTTCACATTCAAATGAGCCAGGCTTTACCATTTATCAAGGTTTGTAGCAGTTTGGACAGGAGGAGAAGTGTTCGGAAATATGCCGACATTTACAAGAACACCTTCCAAGAGAGCAGCATCCAAATAACATTCTCCTTTGTAACCTGACTGAAATAATCATCACATAGTCAAGAACAGTTTGTTGGTTACACTCAAAGCAAAACACGCTTCCAGCTGTGAGAGATAATTACTGTTTATTGACTGGCTTTTGAGGGCTTTTATGTTATATTTAGTTGTAGGATGGCTTGATTTTTTTATTTGCATCATGAGCACTGATGAAAAAAGACTGTTGCTTAGAGCAGTCAGCTGTTTCCTAATGATTAACCTCTTATTTCACCTGAGAATGTTTCACCTGCGAATGTGCTGGGACTTCAAGATTAATCCTGGTCCAACTCTGTTGAACCAGTAACTGCATTCGTCAGCATTACCTACTGATAACTCTTTGTTCTTCTGTAGCTTTTTTTTTGGTCCTTTTTCCACTAGAAAGGACAGTTAATTATAGCCATCTCACTACAGAGGGAAGATTTCAGAAGTGGCTGTACCAGCTTGACTTTCCATCTAGTTAAGTGTTCCTACTCCTTACAGTAGCCAGCACTTGGTCTAGAGGCAGAATCAAGAACCAGAAGAAAAAGCATGGGAGAGTTTATAACCCCTTCATCTCCAGTAGTTACAGCAGTAGTACAGTTACACACTTGAGACAGCAATTTCTAAATCTCTTCCAGGACATTTTCCTTGAATGTAGTTTCTGTTAGCCTTTATCTTTATTCCATTTGTTCTGTAGATGATGTAAGCAAGGCCCAGAGATGTGGCCTCAAATGTGATAAGGCCTGTGAGGGCACTCAAGGAAACTCTGACTGTCCAGGCTCTGCTTTGAGTCTTGTCTTCCACTCTGGTGTGATGTGAGGACAATGCAACTGGAACTATGCAAAAATGTGGTGGCAACCATTAAAGGTCAGACTACAGCTCTAGTGCCACAACTTTGGCAGTTTCAGACGCAGGAAAAGGAAAGGCACAAAGAACAAGCAGTGAATCAAAATAATTCAAAAGTTTTGCTAAAATATTCTTTCTTAAACCAAGATGTTTTCCTTTGGAACTGGGCCTGAAGTTTAAGTCACCTAAAACTGAAGCATTTCATTTTGAAGCAAACAATGTTGCAATTGAAGTTCTGAAAACATTTTTTTTCTTATTTTGTTTTGTTTTGCTGAATTGCTCCAAAGATTGTTTTCGGATAAATACGAAACAGTTCCCATCTCCCCCAACCTGTTTAATATATTAATTAGTCTCCCAAATGGACTCATCACAACATGCAAGATGCAAAACTCATCCCTTCTCTGCACGGAAAAGCACAGCTCTGAGGAGGACACGACTAATTGCAGAATTACAATAGTCAGAAATCAGCAACAAGATCAAGCAACAAGAATGTTAACTGTTAGTAAAAGATACAGCATCCCTGGGTATTAAAGAGGATGGAAAAACAAAGATTGCCAGTGATTTTGAGGATTACTGGAATCTATAGGAAAAGTCAGAATTTATTATGTTTTCTTTGTGAATTAAGGGTTCAGAGTCAGACAATATATTGTAAAAATATATCTTTAGAATAATACTGCTATCAGCAAGGTAACCTCACAGCAGTCCACTGCATATTCCACATTACTGTCCCTGTATACAGCCAGGAAAATAAAGAGAATTAATAACGAGTCAATTTGGGAATGCTATGAGGAAAAGAAGTTTGGAGTCTTTACTTACAGGAGTTTTTTTATGTGCACTGAATGCAAAAATGGGAGCAATAAACAGAAGAAAGTGTTACAAGACAGCCTTCTGGCTCTTAAAAGTGACAAATTATTTAGTTTGTTTTGCAGATGATTTAAGTATCAGACAAGTAGGGACCAAACTTCCCTTACCGTTAAGACTGGAATCCAGCCTGTCACCTGGTTTATTGTAGACAGAGAGGTTTATTATCAAACTATAATCTCAATTGTAATTTTCTGTTTGAGGGCTCAGGCAGCAAGTAGGTCTATGAACCAGGTACTGTTTTGAAAACGATTGAAGTTGGCCTAATTCTGCCTCTCATTGAATTTAATGGAAGCTTTACTGTTAACTTCAGTGGGAGAAGGATTAGATAAGTGCTTGTAAAAATCATATCCTAGGGCAGAGCGAGATTAAAAGAGTCTTAACACTATGAAAATTAATGTATTATTAAAATAACTGGAGTGTTCAAAACCAGATTCAGGTTGATTTGTAGGGTAGGGGGAGGATACATTACAACGTTCAAAATGAAGGAGAATAAGCAGACATTAATAATTTTAAGGTAGAACATGCCATGCAAATTACCACCTCGCCCAAATTCAATCATGCTTGCACAAGTCACTGTCAATAGGGTAAATAAGATGGAACTTGAAATCAATGGACAGTTGTCGTCATTCTAGCAGAGCAAATACATGCAGCCTTCCAGTAGTGTTATTAACAGCAGAAAGAGGCAAAAGTCTTAAAGCATATTCTTTAAGATTCTCCATAAAATTAATTCCAATCAGTTCTATCCCTCCTTAGCAAAACTGAAAAGAATAGGAGCAAAAGAAAAGGTCAGTCGGGTTTTTTTTTCTCTCTAGTGTCATAGCATTATTCAGTGCTGGTTTTCTAACCACAACTGGTAGCATCAAAAGAAATATGGTATTATTAACTGGAGCCCAACCAAATACGTCATGTGGAGTAGAGTACTGACAACTTTTTCCACTGTAAGACAAAACATGGTATACTCTGTCCACCACTTAGAAATTCTCTCATCTGACTGACAATCTTGCATTTTTGCAGGTGCTATTTCCCCAGGTTCACATCTTCTGAGATTACTTAGTTTTCTGTCTATGGAAGAAGTCCTAGAATGCGTTAAGAATGCATAGTCTGCCTTTTAGACTAAACTGAAAGTTGATTTTCTGCGGGGAAAAGAAAGCTGTAATGTCCCTTATAGTTACTGAGGTTTATTGTAAAATGTTTTCTTCTTTGTGAGGCATCCACTTCTCTATTGCCTGTATTACATTCTCATTGCTATCATCTGCAAAGATCTGACCTCGATGGGAACAGGAGCAGGATCTGTAGTAATTAGCGATTAAGGCAAGTACTTATGTTCTTGGGAGCAGAGAAAAAAAGGCTTTCTCATTTACCCTTTACATGCATAAAGCAGCTAGCTAGTGTGGGGGCTTTGTGCACTTGAGGACATTTATCAGTAAATGCTCCTGCAGCTGTGATAACAGCACATCAGTAATGACTTGTGCTGTCTTGTCTGCTGGTGAAGGGGCAATATGCACTTCAACACTATCAGTGAGATACCGTGTTACAACAAACCCATCGCACTGGTTGTTTGCTCATTTTCAGTCACGGTCTCTGTTTTGCTCCCCACTCCTAAAGATGTGCTAGTTAAGGGAGTCATTTAAACATTATGAACATCACACTACGTAACTGTTTCAAATCAGGAAAAAAAAATCTATTCTAAATATTATACATTATACTCTGGCATTTCTTTGAGAAACCCTGTGAGAAGAATTCATGATATTAATCCAGTTTGCAGTAGCAAGTTGCCCACATCATCACCAATAACCTCTCCTCAAATCACCAAGTAATGAAAAAGCCTGGAGAACAACCTATTTTCACAATTGGAGATCAAAGTTGAAATTCCATGCAAGAATGCCTGTGTGTCTCCAAAGGAGGAACAAGAGAAGGGAGAGTTGGCTTTACTGCTCGTTCGTGCTGTATCTTGCCTTTTAACAAATTACTTGTTCTAATTCCCAGTGAAGTAAACTAAACAACTCCCATTGTCTTAAATAATGAATCTAGTCCAGGAAATAATTTCAGAACTTTTCAGCACCACTAAATTAATTCAAGAAGATGAAGAAAGAAAAGAAATTACCCAAGAAAAATATTAAAACTAATTTCCATCTTCTGGTTTTAATATGAATGGGTAGGATGCTAGTCTGTGACTTTGAAAAACCCGCTTCAGTTCCCGGTGCTCTTTAATTTAACAGAAAACTTTTAAAGGAGGAATTGAAATTCAAGGACCTTCAACACATCAACTATCCTCTGATACTTGCACCACTTTTTCAAGAATAGCATGTCTACAGCACGTGGACTATAATCCCACATACCAGAGAGAAGGGACTGCACCACATCACCATCAAATGCTCTAACCATGAGAGTGTTGTGTAAATTGCAGTACCGTCACCATTTAGTCCTCCTCTTCATGTTTTTTCTCACAAATGCCAAGGCTGCTGCTGCACTCCATGTGGAACCTAGTCTAAGAGATATACCCTGACTGATATCTTGATAGGAGCCAGGCCACGGAGGGAACGTACAACTGGTGTTCAGATTCTGCCTGGATCTATGTAGAGGTCCAGCAGATTGCTCTACCATAACATAATCCATTTGGGACATGCATCACTTCACGTGAGCAAAAAACTTCACTAGCAAAGGTGTCTGTAGGACTATCTGTGCAGGTAAGAGGTTAGTCTTGGATTTGGGCATCTAAATCTCCCCTCTGTCCTAAAGTCTTTTGTATTTATCAGTTTCCCCCATCAAGAATGGAGATATTACCATTTCCTAATCTAACAAAAGTGACACAAAGACAAACATACAAAAAAAAACCCCAAATCTGAAGTCCTGAGATGTAAACAGGTGTTAAATTTATAGCAGAGAGAAATAAACTTAAAAGGTGCACATGTCTCTCTCTGTGTGAACCTCCATGAACTTCCCCCTTGGATTATGCTTTTCTTACTCTGTTTACAGGAAACTGAAAAATGATTGAATGGAAGAATACTACTTCTTAAAGGCTTCAGTTTGCAGATACTATAACAGATAGCTTAACAGATATTTTAATGCCTCTCTGACTAATGCTGTATTTCCTAGTAAATGTATAAATATATCATTGTTAAATAAACAGTCCTCTAACTTGTAATTACCCACAGCTGCAAAAACCTGTTTGCTCAAATGTCAGGAAGCAAGACAGAACTTTTTGCCTTTTCAGATTTTCCCATATCCCTAGGCAATTTATCCTGAAGCTTGAGCTGGTGTATATATATCTATTTCTTTTTTTTTTCATCATTAGAAATGGGAGAGGATTCTTAAGCTTTTAAGGCGCATTCACTACAAACAATACTTATGTTTTGCCCTTTTCTCAGAGATCTTTGACTAGACAAAGCTTTTCACAAAGATTTTAATTAAAGCAGAGAGGGTTGGAGGTCAAGGTTGACAATCACAGGTGTCACCTTCCCATGATATCCACAAGATCATTGTCTGCCAACAATTCTGCTATACTTTGACAATTTAAATCAATGTGCTGCCCAAAATGTCTGAAAAGTATTGAGTTTCAAGCAAAAAAACCCCAAGTAGGATCCTAAACCCACAGAAGCCATTTAGAATGAAAGATAGCCCTAAATTAAAGCCTGGATCCAGACTCTTAACTGTTGCTGAAATTCAGATCCAAATCTATTCACTCAAAAACTACTGATGAAATCCATACAAATATTTTGATACATATAAAATATTGTAATACAAATAACTTCTTGCCTGGCTTCTTTCCTCAGAATGAGTAAAATCAAAATCCCAAGTCCAAACCCTCAATAAAAGCTGGGAAATTTTTTAATCCAGCTCCAGACTCTGACAGTTTTTCCCCTCATTTGAATTCTATGCCGAATAAGGAGTAAGACTTCTGTTTTCCAAGCAGCCCAAGATTTAAATGCCCAAATGTCGTTAAAAAAAAAAGGAAAGAAAAAAACCCACTTCCTTGAACTCATTTCAATATGTTAGATGTGTTCCCGCTTATCTGTTCATTAAATAACACACTATTGCAAAGTTTTATTTCTTATTACTGTATAGACACCATTATTAAAAAGGGGCTCATTTCATTAAATACTGATAATTTGTTTCTAAGCAGAAACTCCCATGTGCTTATGGATAAGATGGTCTTTGGACCAACAAGAGACAATCATAAATGTTTTTAAGTTTAGTTAAGTTGTAGACTTTTAATCTCACCTGATCAGAGCAAGGCTGTGAAATTTGTCTCACAAGATACACACATTTTAACTACACAATCCTGCCATTGCCTATCCCCAAAGTCTCATCTCTGCCACAGAAGTGGAAGTTGGGGCCAGGAGTGCTGGGACTGAAGAAGGGGAAATGGAAAAGGAAGAAAAGCGTGTGTGGATGCTTAAGGCTCCAATCCTGGAGCATCCTCTTTCACTAGCTCCGAAAGTTCATGTGTAATATTCCCCTTGCACAGCCCAAGAGGATATGGCTGACAAATTCCAGGTGCAATGAAAACCTTTGGAAAGCATCTCAAAAAAGCAAATCCTTCCATGAACTCTGATTCTTGACCTCTGTCCTCCCTTTAGAAAACTGAGCAATCACAGTAAGTACCTAACGAAAATTAATTAGGATTCATTCTCCTAGTGCAGATAATGAGCGATACAAAAAATGACAGTGGTTTCCAGCAGAAGAAATACATTTTGATCACAGGAGTTTTCTGTAATAGATAAGCCGAGCACTGTTTTTGCCAGATTCATAGAGAACACAGTGGCTGAAACAAGCTCCAGCTTTTAATATCCACTAATGTATTTCAAAAAAATTCTTTCCTTTCTTTGTATTTTGTTTTCAAGAGAAAGCTAAACAGTATCTTTGTGCTGATATACAGATTGTCAAATAGAGTTTTAAATAGATGCAGGGTTCTTTGAGCTGGATTCTAAAGCAGATGGGAGCCAACATAATTGTTGGAAAATGAGGTTAACATTCATGTTCCCTGACACATATATACGAGGGCAGACTGCAGCATTCTGCTCCTGCTGAAGAGCTGGGATTTGGTCCAGAGAGCTGCAATAGTCAGGTTGAGAGGACATCAAGGTAAAATGATGCTGTGCAGGGGGAATATTGCATGACTTCCATGACCTAGTGCAAATACAGGAAAAATACTACTTCATTGCTGTTATTTATCAGAAAAAGAATCTGGGCTTCTTTCCTCAGATGCTGAACTTTTAGATTTTTCTCTCTGCTTATCAAAGCTCCAGGGTCCCAGGACTGCATACAGGTAGTGCAATTCCTGCTGTTTACAACCTAGCAATAACAGGATTTGAAGCTCAATACATTAAAGAATTTGGTGAAACATAGAAAGTTTTAAAAATGGAAGTCCAAGTTCTTTTCCTTCATTTATTATTTTAATCACAACCATTTTCTTAAACAAGTTGGAAAAAAGGCTAGGTTTTCCCTGTTCCAGGACTAGCGTGTCAGTGCAGATTATCCCTTGCAGAAAATAACACAAGAGCCGTGACGTCTTTCTGTGGATATATATGTCAGCTCTCTCATCAAGGCAGGAAGAAAACAAGCTGCATCAAAAATCTATTTTGTTCAGATACAGTTTGCCTCAGGAAACAATTCATTGGGCAGAAGTTTTCTCCAGCTAACATGGCCTACAGTGTTTAGAAACTGACTCTTACATGCTTCTCTTAACCAGAGACTCCCAGAGGAACTTTTCTACCCTCACACTTTTTGCCATCTGCCTCAGTCACAAGAGCAATGCATTCTTCCCATCAACCAAAATCCCTCTTTGTGCTCATAGTCTTTATGAGGACCAGATGTTCTCGGGTCTTGCTAGACCTAAGCCATACAGATACAGCTGGCAGTAATCTAATTATGCATAAACAGGTCTCATCTCCCCTTAAACAGCCATTCATTTTAAGACCAACTGATATGCTCAGACACCTTAATATTTTCAGCTGGCTAGTTAACTTGCTTTAGTGTCAAGAAGAAGGTGGTGTATATGTATAGGTTTATATAAAGTCCCTCCCTTCTGTAGATGCCTGGCCTTTAGGACACATGCCAAGACTACAAATATACACCATGGACTCAGAGGCCGACACTTTTCGCTGTTAAAGCAATGCACATGTACATCAGTTCCTCCAAATTCAACTCAGTGATCTAGGAGCTAGATTACCTGGTTACAGTTTCATCTCAACATCATCTTACTATGAGTGCTACAAACAAATGGACTTCCTTACACAAGGTTTACCTGTTGATTCAGTTTGGGTGGGGATCTTATTTTTTTCCATTACTCTGCTTGTTTCCTTTTCTTTGACTCCTTCTTTCATTCTGCTGAGACTTACAGCACTTCACAAACACACTTCTCTTCAACCTGTGGGATGCCCTTTCTGACTGCCACATTTCTGGCAGGGAGACATTCTTCTGACAGGAAGACACATTTCTGATATCACTCGAACTGAAGGGTGTAGGAGCGCTCCTTTGATCAGGACAGCAACAGGCTGCACTTCACCCTCTGAGCACGCAGACGGGGATGGGGCATTGCTGTGTATTCCTGTTGGCCTGGACAAACACAGACATGAGCTTTATGAACCACAGCTAAGGCAAAAAAACCCAAGTTGTTCTTTTAGAGCTCTGTGTTTCAATACAGAGCAGCACACGAGGCACTCCCAGCGGTTTGCTGCATCGGAGATTTGATGTACCTTATCATTGCTGCTGCATTTCTGGGTGCCCACTCTGATATTGAATTATTTCTGCTACTTTATGATGACCTGGAGAGTGCACCCTTTCACTGAGCATGGGCAGTCCTTGACACTGGTTATTCCAGTTTTCAAATTTCAAAGCTGACTTGACATAACCTGATTCTGTTTGAAGAGGTCCGAGAACTCGAGCAGAACCCTTAGCTTCTGCAGATTACAGTCTTTCAGGTAAGCCAGGCTGTCATGAGTGCATAAAACATACACTGCAACCCTTCCATATGGTCATCTTAACTGAAATAATTTCTTTGAAGCATTTTCTTTATTTAAAATGCTAACTTCACTTCAGCTGCACTAAGAGTGTTAGAAAATCTGAGGGAGAAGTGGGTGCTCGGTCAACTCCTTATCACAAATGAGCTTGTTTCAAGCGTATGCCAACTCCCCAAGCTCCCAAGACCAGCTCTGGAAATGCATCAGCAACCAGCTATGGGGATGGTCCAGCCACTTACCCTCCACTGACAGTTAGATCACAAGCCAGAAGGAGCTGCTAAGGAATCTCTTCATTATTCTAACCTTACGGTGTTCTGCTCGATTCTTATGCTGTGCAGGATCAGAGCATGTGCTTCCCAAGATGACAGAAAACCTTGCATAAATTTCAGAGCATCTGTGGACCAAGAGTGGCAGATAACTCCTCTATTGCATTAGCCTAATGAGCTGAGTTCAGCTGACTGCAGAACTCAGGGTGTACTGCCGTTCCCTCCAGACATCTCAATCTTTTGAATGAACTCAGCAAAATTCTTGGCACATGGCACAAACTACACATATCTACAAACCAAAGCATCTGTCAGTAGGTACAATCCTCGCTTTTCCTTTGAGGGACTGATTTTCCAAAATTTTCCGATGTACCTTATTCCCTTATCAAGTGAACAGTACCTGGAAGCCAGACAGGCAGTGTAATATATCTCACTTTTTTGAAAATGACACACACCTTGCTTTCCTATTGCATCCCATCTCTCCTAGCCATTTATTCTGCTGTTTTTACTGTTCTGGTATTATTTATATTGGAAAAATACAAAGAAAGGCATAAAAGCAGAACAGCAAAGCCTATTAAACCCGCATCCGACAGGTGTAAATGCCTGGATGAAATTTAAGGAACTGAAGAATTAGGACTGGAGTGTTCAAGCCCTGAATAAAACAGGAACCAGAGCTGGCCAGATGATGTTCCAGCACTACATTTTTCCCCTGGGAAATGACTCTCACTAAAATGTTCCGCTGGGATGAACTTATTCAGAGATCAGCTTGGAAGCTGACTTCTTCCTTACCCTTGATCCCAGACGTCTTTCTTGGCACGTGACAGGGAGTTGAAAGCTTGGAAGCATCAAAAGACCAGCCTTCAGCTCTTCTGTAGGTTGGCTTCATTGGCAATACCTTTCAAAGTGGTCTAGGATCCCAGGCTTTGCTGCAGATCAACCTACACTCTGGCAGCTTCTTGGCATATGGCTATGGCCCTGGAAGTCCTCAAGATCGTATGGCTTCTCCACATAGCTGGCTTCTTTGCTTTTTTTCCCCAAAGATCAGAGGTTGGCTGCAGGCCAAACTCTTCAAAATAAATAAATAACAATAATAAAATAAAACCTAAAAACCGGTAATCTAAGTTGCAAGTGCAGTTTCAAAACCTCTGAATTTTTACCAAAACAGAAAATTCAACGACTGCTTGACTCCATCAGAGAAAAACCACAAGCGCCTTGCTCTGCCACAGACACGGAGATGTCAAAATTTCGGTGGATGAGGACACAAAAAATACCCTTTCCTGTGGAAGCCCCATAACTGTGGAAATTTCTTACCTGTTGTAAGTCATATTTCAACCATGGCAATAAATGAGCTGAAAAGTCTGAGCATGGGGTGTAGGACACGGGCAATTGGCCCACTCATGACTTGACAGTTGTCAATTGCCAGTAATGACCTGTCTTTCAGCCTGCATAAATCCTTCTCTAGCTAAGCAGCGTGAGTGTCAGCACTGCTTGTCCTTTTAGTAAGATGTGATATGAAAGCAGGACAAAAAACCCCAAAATCACACTTCTGTAGGTGAGGCTGAGGAGTGACCCTGAACTCAAAAAATGCTTGTGAAGTGAGAAAGGCTTCTATTGTGTTAATTCAAACATTTGCAGGTAATTTCAGGCAATCTGAATTCCATTTCAAGGTTAGAAGAGTTTGCATAAATGATTCTCCTTTAAGAGAGATCAGAATAAACATCATTTAGAGAACTTAAGTATTTATGACTGGAAACAAGCCTGTTTGTTAATTGTTAACTGATGAACTGAATCCTGCATAAGGTCATGTTTTGAAATAAGATATGGAAAAGCAGTAAAGCTGATTTAACAGCCCTAGGAAAAAAACCCTCCTAAAATAGCAAAACGAAAAGAAAAAAAGAGATGGAAGTAGCTTAGGTCAGGCTTAGTGCTTGCTGAGGACAAGTAGAATACAAGAAAGTTTTTACAGTATGTTCTCCTTTCCTGTTAAAGTAATCATCTACTAATTAGCTCACGTGCTGAGCTATTGCCATCATGTATGCCCACTTCCCAAAAATTATAGCTGGCAAAGAATTTCTTCCTTCTTCTGTAACATTTGGAAAGTTGCATAAACATTGGCTAATATGATTCTGGTATTGAAAGGGAGTCCTGGGCTTAGACAAGGAAGAGTGCTTGACTTGAATGGGTGTTGGGGGAGAAGAAAACATTCCCAAGCAAGCGAGAAATCAAAACAATGATTCTGCTGGAGAGCCCCAGATATTCTTCTCTCTCCCTACTGTTGACTTGGCGAACAGAGGCAACAAAGATTATGCTTCCCCTGCAAGACACAGAACAGGTTACTCCACCATAAGGAATTGCACCAGCTGAGGACCTTGTGGAGGGAGATACAAGAGAGAAGCAGAGCTGAGTTGATTCTAGTCCTCCTAAGGGGAAGCAAACAAAAAGACTTTCTAAAACCCCTCTGTGATTACTGTTACCATTCCAAATCAGGAGTTCCACAGGGTCAAAACTGTGGACCAATTCTGCATGTTACTGGAACAGAAATAGTGAAATTGACTCATACTAATGTTATAGAGGAGGGATACATGCATTTTAGTCTTTATTTTTGTATGGATTCAGTTTCTGGCTTTAGTGAATGCATTTTAGCTTCCTCTGATAAAAAATATTCTGTATCTGTGTGCGCAAGAGTCCCCAGGGAGGATGCGCTTATTTATTTCAAGTTTCTGAGTGAGGGCTTAGCCTAATTTAGAACACACTTGGGAAGCAGCCTAAATATTTTGATTCTGACCATTTTTGCTGTCACTAACCACCTGAAACCTTGTAATTACGATGACAGACATCTGTCCAAATCAGATGCTATTTTCTTCTAGTAAGTTATCCTACCATCAAAGGGAATACATCACAATCAAATAGAGACATTCCCGCACACTTCTGCATCAGTACAGACAAGACTCAACATCATCTTCCTAGCACATCCCTGTGCATTGCTGCCATAGGAAAAAGGATCTGTGCATAGTTTTTGCATCTTTCCCAGTCTGCTACAGCTTTGCCTTCTCTCCAAGGCCAAGGGAGCTGTAATCTTGGATCATTCTTGCCTAGGAAGAGAAGAAATTTTTTGATAGCTAACCTACTAGCAAGTTCTGTCTGGATCAGAGTTTCAATTTTTAGGATATTTTGGCATAAAGACATCTGTCTGGCTCCCTGACAAACTGAGTCCAAAATAGGAAGACAATGCAACGCAGGGCAGAGACACCTAAGATGGCTCTCTGTGTGAGCTAACATGGGAATCAGAAGTAGGGCCGACTCCCAGCTTACATCTCTGCTTGGAAATTTAATGCTGTATGTAACACTCACCTGAGCTGGTGTTGCCAGCTCACTGTCTCTGTGCTACACTCCCTTGCTCCTAATGGACGTGGAAAAGGAAAAACAACCTTCCTTCAAATGCTGTATTACCAGAGACAGTGTCCAAATGGCATTCCCAGCCTCCAGCTGGTCTTTGAGTCAAGATCTCTACTGATGAGGAGAGCATGTCCTTGAAGACAATATTCCCCCAGGGCATCACCTGAAATCCCGACTCTCCTGCCCTTAGAAAGCCCTCTCATAAGGTATCATCTCACAGGTCGGAAGCACTGGCAGCCGGTGATGAATAAATCATGCCCTATAATCTCTTTAATACAAGTCTCGCTTCTACCTCCTAATAAATGAAAACACTATGTTTCCTTTAATAAGAAATGCATGAAAGTGTGCCATTCATAAAAAGATTCAATTAAACATATGAAGCATATCCTGCTGTGACCCACATTTCAGTAACAATGTGATCTTTCTTGCGTGGCAGTGAGACATGTTCAGGCACCTTCCAGGTTTGATTTTTAATTTTTTTTTAAAAAACACACAAATGACCTTATTCAGAAATTCTGATCAAGTCTTCAGAACTAATTCTACAAATGCAAAATAATTATCCAGTGCAAAAGTAGTAAATACAACTATTTATTTGAATAGAGGCTGACAAATGTTTGTTCTCCTTGAAGCAGAAAAAAAGTCCCTTTTCTTCCTCTTAATGGAAAATATAGAGGAGTTTACTTTAGGCCAATTACATCAGAAGGAATGAAGGGGAAATTGTTAACAAGAGAAATATCCTCCTTCCCCCAGCTTTTGTCTTTTAAATAATTGTATTCAGCTCTGAATGTAAAAAAACCGAAACCATTATTTTAGGAGCTGATTTTGCAGAAGTATTTCAAACATCTTTCGCCATCTTTGATTTCAACAGTCTGAGATAGAAAAGTGAGCAAATGAAGGAAACTGATTCACCACAACACGGGAGTCCAATACCACTAACTAGAGAAAATAATCCACAAGTGTACTACCTCACCTTCAAATTAGTCTCTTAGTCTGAAATCACAAAAGTAGTTTTTTCACTGTCATGGATTAGATTTATCCTAAGCAAACAGAATTCACTGAAAACACTCAAATTAATTACTGAACATTTATCTTTCTAATACATTTTCTGAAGAACAGGATCATTCAATTAAGGAATTAGATTGAATCCAGACTCACCGAAGTCAATGGGAGTATGCTACTCACTCCACTGGTCCCAAGGTTTAATCTTCAGGTTTCTAAAGGACTGCCTATCTGCTGAAACTAAAGCAAGTACTTAGGTATCCTGCTGCATTGGGTCAAACACCTCCACTTTTCTTTATAAGTTCTGTACAACTTTATATGGAGGTAAAAAAGTATTAATGAATTTCTAGAAATGGGAAATTGCTTTCAGTTTAATTCCCCATTGAATGTCAGTGCCCTGCTTTCAGTTGCACAGAAAAATTGTAAGTGATGCCTTTTTGGTTGGTTCTTACCATCTCCAAGGAGCTAAAAGGTTTATCCCATTTCTGTGCAAGATGCCACAGTCCTAACTGACACAAGCTTACTAAAAGAGCAGAGCATGCCCAGACAGAAAACTCCTAATAGACCCTGGGTAAATGAAGATGCTGCAACACCTCTCTTCTGCAATTCAAACTATCACGAGCAGCTCTGACCTACTCTGCTCTCCTGTCATGGCTTCCCACAGAAAAAAAACCTAATGCCAGGTCACCGCTGTTACCTGCTCATCATGAAGTAGCCTTCGGGTTCTGTAGGTGTATGTTCAAGACCTCTCCCAAAGCTGCAGGATGAAAATCACATTGTCAGCAGCGATGCCACACTAGTACAAGACAACTTTGTTTACGTAAATGAGAAGTTCAGCTGTGCAGGATACTGAGTTTTCTTGAAGCACAGTCCAAAAATTCTCACAGAAGCTAAGACAAGTCTTACCACATCCCATTCTGTATGCAAAGCACACTTCTTTAACCTTGCCCTTTTCTCTTTCTACCACAAGAATACAGCTGTGGATTGTTTTGAAACAAAACCCATAGAAAACGGTACAAATAACAGCACGCACATTTGTCCTCCAGGGGAAAAGCTGAGAGACTAAACAACACGTAAAAAACATTAGCTGCATCACTTTTTTTACAAACTGCAACATGCTTAGAGGCTGACAGTTGCAAAACCATGGAGGCAGGCAGCACACTGCTCCACAAACAGGATGTTCAGCCCACATTAAAATTGCTGTCTTGGAACCAGCATGTATTGTCCATAATCAGGATTTAATAATGAAAATGCTCAGAAGTCAAGATAACTGAGCATTATTGAAAGAAGCCATATTACTTTTGTACGTATACAACTCATAGACCTTTCTGTCAGAGCCAAGGTGTTCCCTTCCAGGGAGCTCAGTGACTGGGGGTGTTGGTCAACAGTTGGCTGAATACGAGACAGCAGTGTGCCCAGGTGGCCAAGAAGGCCAACAGCATCCTGGCCTGTATCAGGAATAGTGTGGCCAGCAGGACTAGGGAAGTGATCGTCCCCCTGTAGTCGACACTGGTGAGGCCCCACTTCAAATACTGTGTTCAGTTTTGGGCCCCTCACTACAAGACAGACATTGAGGTACCGGAGCGTGTCCAGAGAAGGGCAACAAAGCTGGTGAGGGGTCTGGAGCACAAGTCTTCTGAGGAGCAGCTGAGGGAACTGGGGTTGTTCAGCCTGGAGAAAAGGAGGCTGAGGGGAGACCTTATCACTCTCTACAGCTACTTGAGAGGAGGATGTAGCGAGGTGGAGATAGGTCTGTTCTCTCAAGTACCAGGCAATAGGATGAGAGAAAATGGCTTCAACTTGCACCAAAGGAGGTTTAGATTGGATATTAGGAAATATTTCTTCACCAAAAGGGTTATCAAGCATTGGAACAGGCTGCCTAAGGGAGTGGTGGAATCGCCATCCCTGGAGGTATTTAAAAGACGTGTAGACGTGGTGCTGAGGTACATGGTTTAGTGGTGGACTTGGCAGTGCTAGGTTAACGGTTGGACTCAATGATCTTAAAGTTCCCTTACAACCTATGTGATTCTGTGATTCTATGACTCCTTGCACTGTCCAGACTTGGGTACAGCACAGCAAGTTTGCCAGGTTTCAGCGAAATCACTCATTTTACTATCCCTCTAAGTGCTGAGGACGTCTATCCTCACACTGCAAATTCAGCACAAATAAACTGCACTTGGGAAAAACAATTTATGACCAAAGCAGAATGAGACCTTAATACCTGTGCGCATACGGTTATTTGATATGCCTACTACAAAGGTAAACATTTACAAAACTAAAGGATGGCTATTATGAAATATCTGTTAGCATAATTCTAGTTGCTACTAGTGTAAAACATATAATAAAAATGGGTCAATTTCTAATTGTCTAAACCAACATTTTTGGAAAACACATCACAATATTATTAAGAATACATTAAATATTTTTTACAACTCTGTCAAAAGCCATTGAAGTGCCATTTCAGTGCACACAGTCTAAAAGTCTAAAACTCAATAATAACAGAAGGTGAATGATAATTCGGTCACAAGTCATTCTTATAATGTCTTATTTTTGACACAGGGTGTAAGAAAATCTCAGCATTACCTCCTAAGTATTGTTCAGTGTTGCTGTGAATTAAACAAAAATGTTATTATGAAAGGCTAAGGCAAGGACCTATTACACATCTCAGCTGAACTAAGACACATGAGAAATGCTTGGTGGATTTTACTTTTAAAAACTAGCATTTAAAAACATAACAAGTGAGGTCTTGGGGAAAAACATAGTTTATCACCCGCAAAGTTCTGGGAGGACCCACTGGAGGCAGACTGTGTTCCGCAGCATCAGCCCAGAGCTAACAGTCTCCAAGAACACAAAGCCAAAGAAATCACCACAAAAGAAATTGTGGGATCCTAGTGCAGCACTATGCACACAGGGCAGGCCAAGGACTGCTCCCAGCAGGAGAACACATCCTGCCACTTGGACACTCCAGTGCACGGTGAGGGTCCTGGAAAAGAGATACAGTTTACATGAGAATGGAAAGCCAACCTGAGAGACTGTCATGCCTGGCCAGGCAGTTATAACACCATAGTTAAACACTGTGAAATTTCTTTTAATAAATTTCCCTTTCCAAACCCAGTTTGTTTAAGTTTTCACAGAGTGGGAGGAACAGTCAAGTTTATTTTTGTTTGCTTCTCTGGTAAGCTAACATTCACGTTAAACTACATGAACACAAGCATTTAGTATTTACAGCCTTTTATACCTTTTTCATTGTCTTTTTTTAAGCACGGCACTCACTACCAGCCAGTTACTACTATACGTGTATGTATAATTGCCACTCTTCTCTTTGCTATTCAGTATTTTAAGGTCATCTACAGCATTAATCCTGTTTCATATTTTATTAAACTATCATTCTCTTCCACCAAAAAAATGTTATGTTGATCTCCTAAACCCCCTTTGGCTCCAGCTGTAATTCTCTTCCACCATGGATTTAGTCTGTTGCTTATCATTACAGCACCAAGTACACTTGCTTTAATAAAAATAGGAATGAATTAGTCTTTAGTTAGCAATTGTACCAAAGGGCAAGGTAATGAATAGCTAAACAGACATGAGTATATAATCATTCATGTAAAATTAATAGCGTGGCCTACCTGCTTGAAATCCTTATTAGACCTTTACTTGTTTTATCCTAGTGTCAAGAGAACACAGCAAAGTAGTCAACTAAGCTTTTGTGAGAATGGTTTCTACAACAGGCTTAATGCAGTCCCTTTAGCACTTCAAGACAAAGCCACAATTCAAGCTTCAGAAACATAAGCAATCATATTTGACTTCTTTGGGTCAGAGTTTTACCTTCTGTCCAGATGAAGGATATTAGCGCTGCAGTCTGAGAGAGTGCAGTCCTTGGTCACGTACACAGCACCATCAGTGCAGCACTTTGGAGACAGTGATAAGCAGAGCGTGTCCCCAACACAAACGCCGGTGCCGGATGAGGCAGCCAAGTAAAGAGCTTGCTAGTCAACCTGGCATCCACATTGCTCTCTTTTAAACTCAAAGGCACTGCCTTTGATTCAGGAACTATATCTTTGCCATATTCTTCTACTGTCACTGTCAGAGATGAGATATAGGACTAGATGGATCTGGCCCAGATATGTCATTCTTATTCAACATGAGGTTTCATTGGCAAACTCATACTGTAGAAGAAACCTTGAGCTTTACAGAATACATACGCTACTTCTCTATATAATTGTTAGCATGAGTCAACACCAGCTCTCACCAGGTATCTATAGGTCTGCATCTTTGTTCAGTAGCTCTGTCTGTAGGGCCTCTACTGCTAAATCAAAAGTAATCATCTTGCCAATTCAGATTTATTGGTCTTGTACTGGGATTTTTACAAAGTCACGTATTGCCTGTCCTCCCAGTGCTGACATGAAAGCAGAAGACCAACATAAACTCTGCATCATGAATTCTGGTTAATTAAGATATAAGGTTATTGCCTCACTATTCCTAGTGGAGGATCAAGCATGTAACAGCAAATGATCTCGCATTGGAAAGATTAAGTATTAGTGATCAAGGAAGCACAGCATCATTTAAAAGCTCTGCGTTAGACAGAGGGCAGCAAACCAAACCAGGAATAATACCTCTCAAACACTCAAGGCACTTATCCCCAGAAAGAAAATTTCTGACCTTATTTGCATTTATATTCCAAATATTACAGCAGCAGGTGATGCAAGTCTTCAAAAATGTATTTCCATTGGATTATAAAGAGGAAGCCAGTCTTATGGTGAAAAAAAGAAAAAATTAAAAACAATTTTAAAATATAACATGAGAAGTTGTTGCTGCCTATAACGGAAGACACCAAAGTCCATAAAAACCACACTTCAAAGCTGTTAGGTGTCCAAGTTAGGAAGGATAGAGTGGAAAGACTCTGGCAAGAGCTTGCCAGCACAGATTACTCCGATGCTGAGCTGTAAGCCTGTCTCTTCAGATTTTTCTCAGAATCCAAAAGCAGCAATTCACTGAACTCTGTGGACTTTCAGCCCCCCATCTATAATAGCAGGAATACGCCTGTGGTACCTTCAGAAAGAAAATTTAGTGTTTAGATAACTATCCAGTTGTTGAGCTAGAGTAGAATTACAAATGTATTTGATACATTTTTCACCAAGAGTTTCTGCTCTTTCAGCTAAAACTTGACCTTAAATCTTGCTTATTACATCTTGTATGTTATTAAGCCTTCTCAGCATTGTGGGAACAAGGGGCATTAGGTGCCTGGACTTTGCAGAAATATTGACAACACCACCACAACAACCCATATACACTAGCACATCAAAAGACCCAAGACCCATCCAGGTGTATAAAGGCAGCAGCCTGAGGAGTGTTTCCTGCAAAATTTAAATGAAACCTGTTATTGTCTAGTGCTCAGTTTTGGGAAGAAGTGTTGCATGGCAGACACACAGGAATACAGATTACTTACATACACCTTTCATGAACAAACCAAGAAATGCCATACCTGCTTTTTGCGAGATTATTACAGAAACTGACATAATCCTCCTAATCCAGTCAAATGCTATTCTGCTCCCTTATTGTACCGTTGTATGTACTGATGGTTTGCTCATACCTTGAATAATGTATGTTGTTCTGGTCCCATCACCTCAAAAGGCATATGTTGGAACTGAGAAAGATTCAGACAAGAGCAGCAGGGCTTGTCAAAGTACACAATCTTCCTTCTATAAGGAAGAGGATTTTTCAGCCTGGGAAAGACGACATGGGGGGATATGGTTGAAGTCCATGAAATCTTGAATGACAAAGAAAGCAGAGATAGGGATTAACTGTTTCCTGTTTCTTCCAAGGTAAATTAGGATCTATCCTATGAAGCTGCCATGAGATTGGTACAAAACAAATTTAAGGAGGGTGATTCTCAGTGGAGAGGGGTAGAGTAGATCTGTGGAACTCCTTGCCACTGTGCACGCAATTTTAGAAGCAAACAAGTGCTTGTAAAGATGGATTTTAGATCACAAAGCACACTAGGCATAAACATGCCCAGGAAATTCTCTGAGATGAGTATAGTCAGCTTGAAAAGTATTAGGATGGAAATAGCGTGTATGTTTGACCTGTTCTCACTCTTCCTCAGGCATTCATCTGTGTATGTCCACTCCCTAGAGCTAAATTTCTGGGCCTTGTGGACCATTTCTATAGTTATGAATGTTCTTAGGTCCCAGCAGGCCTGCCACATTGGTCTAAGGTCTACTCGTCTTGCTGAACAACCTCAAATCTTTTCTATAGATGTCTTCTTCTTATGAACCTGAAGAACACAAAAAAATTTCAAGATCGGACTTGTCTTTCCCTATTTGAAGTCACTCTGTACTTCAGATCTCTCCAAGCGTATATAATAGGCTTTTGAGAATATAGTGTGTCTTCTGTGGAGAACTGTCAGTTCTGTACATTCCAAAGATTGCAGCACTTAAATATTTGAGTTGAAATAGCTCTGTAAAGATAGAAGTGACATTTTAAAAAGTCTACCTAAATGACATAGACCTACCATCATCTGAAACAATGTTTAGATAATATAAAAATATGAGTTTAAAAAAATTTCAGTGTAAATCCATATTTAGATACACACTACCTATTCGCTAGGAATGTTGAGTAACTTCTGAGTTACTTTTAGCAACAAAAACTCAATAGAATAGCATCTCCAGGCTATAAACCCAGTCTTCCCTTAGTCTTTATTTCAGCTGCTATTTTATTTCCTGATCAGCCAGACTTGAGAGATATTCTCTCTCTATTCCACATCATGCCCATACCTTTCTTTTATATGCACGTTTTTCTCTTGTGCTCAGTCAACAAGAATTAAACAAATTTTATCAAAAATGAAAAATCTTTAATCAAACACAAGAGACCAATAAAATCCTCCTCTTAGTCAATCTCTTTGGTTCTCAGCAATTTCATCTTCCAAAACTATTTTTTTATTCATCCAGCACAAAACACAATGTTCCTTATTTGTATCCATGTGTGAATCCACACAAACTTTTGTGAAAATTAAAAGCAGTCCTACCTTCACAATTAAGTAGCAAAAATGTTTCAGAAACCTACAGATTCTTTTGGAAATAATTGTGGTCTCTGAATGAAATCTTCTTTTTTCACCCATATCCAGGTGTTAGTGGTTTTCATGACAACTTTCTCTCTGTTTTCCACTATTTCCAGTAGATTTTTGAATTAAATCTTATATGTGTCATTATGCAAAGATTTGCTTTAGTTTTTGCAGAACCGTAAAGCCTTCTTAACAAAGGCTGTTATGCCATTGACATTGGAGAAGTGTTTAGAGTAAATTTTGACACAAATGTCACATCTCTTTTGATAAAAGCACAAAAAAAAAGAAGTAGCAATGACTACTTATGTAGACATATATTTGTTATCTTGCAGCCTCAACAGCCTATTCAAAACACAGCATGCTATCATTCAAGCATATCAAGGAGAGAAATACTTTGAAGATAACCATACAAGAGAGATGACTCTTCAGAAATCTGAGACATGGCACTCAGGCTAAAACTGCTGCAGTTTCTCTGGTTTGTAGGCAAAAGCCCATAGATCATTTAAGCTTCACAAGGTCTCCCATCCAGCCATAAAATCAGCTTTGATTCTCCCAAGCTCATAATGGATTGGCTCATGGAAGCAGCTCGGTTTTCAAAACAAAGGAGAAAAAAAACATATACAGAAAAGAGCTTCTGTACAAAATCTGTACAATAATGGAGCATTCAACATGGGAAAAGAATTATGAAACTTCATTCATTACATGACAAGAAGGTTTTTTTTCTGTCATGCGGAAGGTGGCTTGAGATATGTTGCCCTGGCATAAGGCATCTTAAGCTTGCAAAGATGACAACTGAGGAAAGAGTTCTTTCATGGCAGAAAAGGTTAGATATTGAAGGAGGAACAATGCAACCCAACCACTGAAATTCTCAAGAGGGGCCCAACCTTACTCCTGCTTGGATGCAATTCTTGTCATGACAGCTGTGTCATTCTACAGTGGGAGATTCCAGAAAACTAAGCCATGTGAGGTTGGGCTTTGGGAGGGGGGATGATGAGGGGAAGGGGTTGGTTTTGGGGTTTTGTGGCTTGTTTTGGGGAGGAGGGACATGTTTTTTAAAGCAGAATATTTTACATGATGTGTAAGTCAGATTGCCTTGAATAAAAACATGACCTTGTAAAGCATTTAAAATTGGCAAGCAGGCTGGGGTGAGCATTCAGGCACCCCAGCTGGGTGCCTGAAAAGGGAGAGTCCAATCAGCAGAGATGGCACATGTATAAATCCTGTGAAGATGGCAAAAAAAGGATGCTGGCAATTTCCTACCCTGCTTAGAACAGGGAAAACCTCGTACTGACCCCAAGCAAGGAGAACAGTAATATTTAGTGGTTCAAACTTGAAAGGGCAAAATATTTTCTTATATTTGGTGCTAGACTTCTCTCAGGAAGCATCTGGACACATGAACTGAAATGGAAGTATTTTTGGGAAAGCCTCAGATAGTGCCCAACTGTGCACATCTGTGACTATGCACACAGTCATGTAATGCCTCATATAGTTAAACCTCTTTTTGAAACTGAGCATGAAGAGCAAGCCATACAAAGCTAGACCAAAGAAAAGTGGAGAGTTTCAAGTTTTCTAAAACCTGAAACAACAAGAATTCCAAAACCCTTCTAGCGCCACGCACCGCCATGGGACAATCCTATTTCGTTGACGGGCATTAGGTTACATGCACAACTAGAGGTACACAGTTACTACACACAGCTCTTGTCACACAAGAATGACTGAACAACAGCTCCTTCAGCCAGAAGCATTCAAACAGGTCTTAGGGGCATTCAAAGTGTGTTTTAATCCTGTTCAGTTCTTTACTCCTGTACACTTGTGAAATGAATAGGAAGACAGCATTGGCTAACTAAGCCAGTGCCTTAATACATCAGAGCTAAGTCAGTTCTTAGGGTGAAGGTCTGAGGAGAGATTTTAATTGCAACTGGAGCTGCACTTCAGCTGTTTCCAGGAAAAGCCCCTAAATTCGAGTGCAGTACCACAGGGACAATTTTCAGTGCTTGCAGAAGTTTCCCCATTCAGCCAGAAGACAGAATACAACTGTAGCAGCTCCGGTGGTCTTTCCTGTTACCTTTGTCACTGGTGTTTTTCCATCTTTATCAAATAGACTATCCATTATGTTCTGCCTCTTCTGTTGCTTCCATTGCCCTTGTATCCAAGCCAAGTATTGCACACTTCTTTTCAAAACCTTAGAACACCTCTGTGCTATTATTTACATTTGGCAGGCTAAGCAGAGACCAAGCTACTCATTTTCAGTGCCTAAGGACTAAGGCAGACCATTTGACTTTGTAAGTCAAGGTAGTTGTCCTGTTAAGCAGAAAGAACTCAACGATCTATCCTTGACCACTACAAAGGGAAAGGAAATTGAACTGAAATCACTCATTGAACCATCATTTTTCCTACAATACCTATCTACAATATCTACTACGATATTACAATACCTACACTATCTAACTACAAGTGCAGGTAACAGGCAGATGGTGATAGATTGCATCATTTGACTCCGTTCTCCTCTTAGGCAAGTCTGTTCATAGGTCAGCACTGCAGTGAGTTTTTGTGGCTTCCTCTGGATGCCACCAAATTCTGCTCCTTCCCCCTTGGGGAAATTCACTGCCCAGAGAACATCGACAAAGGAACATCCTCATATTTTGCAGAGCTTCCTCTCAGTAAGACCCTGGCTGTGTATATTTAAAGTATTTCTGAAGCAAAGAAAAGGTTGCTGTTATAAACCATTGCTGATTTTGGTGTCATTAGACTGATTTTAAATGTCATGTGGTGGATTACTAACTAGGTGTTGAGTTCTCCTCTGCACTGTACACATCATAGGAATTTTGTTCCATTCTGTAATAGGAAAAGGGATTTCTTTTAAACGTTTGTTTCGGTTCATTATCCAACATGACATATATTACATTATATGAGGTACTCAAAGAAGCAAGTTGTCTTGACTTGGACAAGCAAATTAGTAAAGACAGTTGCAGTGGCAGGCTGTAATCTTATTAATGATAACACTAGGAAAAGATGTTACTCAGATGGCTTTTCACATGCATGGCAACTCTTTTCTCATTATTCTCCCCATTCTCACTTATGGATGGGCCTGTACTAGGAGATGGACTTCAATTTGTAAATTTTTTTGTTTTCTCCACTGTATACAAGGTCTATCTATGCCAAGGTGTCATCTCTTGGCTTTTCTATTTATTTGTACTGATAAAACTACAAAAAACTCTACCACAAGTATCTCTCTTTTTCATAAGAGGCCAAAAAGGAGGTCAAAACAAGAAAATGATCAAGCCTTTCCCAACTGTCTCTTAGGAAAAAAGAAACTGACTTCCTAAGAAGCAAGGAATCAACTTTCATCATCTTGAAACACACAGCTCCTGCACCAAAGCTGCAGGACTGTTAAAAGAACCGAAAGCTCTAGAACACTAAGCACATTATTTTCATATACGCAGTAAACCTGAGTGAAGTGGTGCTGCAAATGAACTTGTCGGGGTACTCGTAAACCAAAGCATAAGATTATGTTGTACCTCTGGGAGAGCGTTTTGCAATTCCTGCTGAGCACCTCTTGAGGAACACTCTGGCAAAAAACAGACAGTGAAGAAATGCCTGGTGATATCTGAAAAGAAAATAATCTATCTCATCACTACAGCAATGCAGTAATAAAATGAAGGTAAATGGGTTTTATCACAATTCCTGAATTCATGCTCAATCATATTATCCAGAGTTATTTTCTATGCCTATTTTTTTCTGGGCCTTCACTGCTTACCAAAACTAAATCTAAAATAGTATCAGTTTTGTTGGGTTTTCCTGGACTCTGGAACATTCTGTCTTTAATGTGGGAAGCTGAACTTTCACATGATAGTACAACTTGCAGTTGCTCTTTCTAATAGCAGAAAGACATCTCTGTTCCCTTTAAAATCAGCCTAAATGGTCTAGAGCAGGCCTGCCTAATAGAGGTTACTTCAACATCTTCCCAAGTGCTTTTTCATTTCTCTTTTGCAAAAGATGTTATTACTAACACCTGGTGGAAAGCCACCCACCTTAATGGAAGATCAAATAACCTTCACATTTATTCCAGTCAAGACTGTTGGTATACATTGTTTATATTGTCCCTATGATGCCCATTTCACTTCCTCTACTGCTAGGATAAATTTCTCTGTTTGGTTATTTAGCCCCCTGATGTTAGTAATTTCTGCTGCTTCACACCAGCTACAACCACACCAAAGAGGACTATGAGGCCCAGTCAGCAAATACCTCCTCCTGCTTGATCAGTATAGGAAGAGCCCAGTCCAGAGCATTTACATGATCTGGTTTAGTAAAGTTATGGGAAAGTTTATTACGACACCTTATTCACTGGGAGAAAAGGGGGAAAAAAAAAAAAAAAAAATTCGCTTTCAGAACTTCCAGAGCACAAAAAAGTTAGATTTATGAAACTGGTTTCTTCCATTACTTCATTAGTCAGCTGAGAATAACAAACAGTCACAATTCTTCCAATGACAGCAACTGCTGCCATGGTGCTTTCATATCACCATGGCAGTAAAATAAGTGTTATGTATTTGGAAATCTTCAATGAAAAGAAGGCAGCATTGGGTGAAATGTGAAGGTGCAGGTTCATATTTCAAACGTTAATGGTGGGACACTCCCATATTAGAATTTACTACAAAAACAACTTCAATAAAATATTCTGAGAAGCATTTGTACTACTCCTGTGCACAGCCAGAATGGTAGTTCAGTCCTGCATATAGCAGTAGAAATTATTTGGTGGAGAAGAGATACATGATCAAAAGATGATCAAAAGACAAAGAAGAAGGGAAATTCTTCCCAAAGACATGTATCAGCCCTGGAACCCAGGTGCCACGTGACCTGGACTAAATCATAGCTTCCCTGCATAATAAATATCTGGATTTAAACAGTTTTAAGCAAACCGGTTTTTTTCAAACAGAAGGCTATAAGAAGGTCAGTCAAATATTTTCTGTTAAAGCACTTTTTCAACTGAAATTTGGGCATTCTAATAAATGTTGGCAAGGAGTAGGAAAGAGAGAAGTGTAGGCTTTCTACAGAAAATATCTATTTCATCTCAAATTCTAAGTCTCTTTTGATGAGATGCTGTAATTCAGGAACTTCATATTGTACACTGCCTGAACTGAGCTCCTCGAACAGGTTATATCGAACTATCCAACAATTTTGCAACTTCTATTATAATATCTGTCCAGACAAAGGATTGCAAGACAACCGATCTACAATTTCCAACAGTTTCTTTCAGCAGAGTTTTCAAAACAAATTATTTGGTGCACAGGGAAAATTTTTCAGTCTTTTCAGAAAACCTTTTTTTTCACTAGATTTTCTATAAAAGACAATGACTTTCTATTAAAAAAATAAAAAGGATTTACAGGTTGGTTTGTTCCACAGATGCTCAGCCAAAATCCATGCATTATTGGCATTAAAATAGATTCAGATTTTTAAAGGTAGAAGGAACGTTCTGTAGGTAGTCTGCCTCAGTCCCAGCGGAGCCTAGGTTAATAATGTGCTTTTAGCTAATTTAATCCTCCCAGTTCCTGATTTTAAGGGCCCAGGCTACTCACCTACAAAGTGTTGCTACCAGAATGAACTTTCATAATTTCAAGTATTTGGTATTATGCTTCTGAGATCACTGTAAGAATTGACAGAAGGACAGTAAGAGATCTCACACATAAAAGGTAAGGCTACAAGAGTTTCTGGGGGTTTGGTTTGCTCATTTGTTGTTTGGAGGGGGGTTCTTCATGGGTTTTTTACTAGCTCATCCATATATAGTAAGTTATTAAGATATTTCAGACACAATTATTTTCAGCATTGGCTAACAGATTCCACAGAGGTATTTGAGCCTTAAGACTCATGTTAGAATGTAATACGTAAGAAACATTTACTCTCTACTTTTCAAAAAAAACACTACATTTAATAAATATGGACTAAATACCTTCTTGTCCCAAAATATAAACTAAGCCTGACTATGTCAGCATGCAATTCTTGCATACATTGAAGACAACGAACTTGGATAATAAAAAAATAACTTTGGTTGTGGTATGTTATCTTTTTGCAGAACTGTGTTTAAAGATCATATAGAGAAAATATTTTCCTTACCTAGGCTTCCTTTGATTCCACAAGCTTCCTGTAGGTAATATATTGAAGTTTGCAGAATTAACATATGGAAGATCTCAGACCGTATTACCACATATTCTAAATATAAATGGTAATTATGTATGATGTCATCTGAAACTAATTCAGTCTCCTTCACAGCAAGCCTACATTTTGAGCTCACATCATACTGGCCATGTGTGTTGCAATCTGTCCGTATCTCCTGCCTCCTTCTTCAAAGGCATACAGGTGCCTCAGTGTCACCTTGCATGCTGCCCCTTCTGCTCAGGGCACGCTGTCCAAGTCCATCTGCCAAGCTACCTTCTCTGTCAACGTTTGCTTTCCATGCTGCCTGTAGGAATGAGGACAGTTAAAATACAATGTCAAATCCACAAGAGGAACATACACCTCCCTGAGCTGACTATATGATCTTTCTTCTACTACCCTTGTTACCTTCCTGTCTGTAACACAAAATTCTGGGGTTTTGTATTATTTTACATCAGAGAGTAGGCTTATTTGGGCTAGAATCGGCAGCCTGAATACTCGGCCTGCTTCTGACCACAAGCACAGATTACCTAGCACAAAACCAACTTCATGATTGTGGTGCCATTCTTTGTTATTGCCTTTGCTACCAATTCTGCTGATATTAATAGCAGTGATGAGTACTTGACACTTTTAAAAAGCAATCTTCCTTATTAAGCAAATAAACATTGAGTGAGGAGCCTATCTTTAGAGACTCATTTATTGTAAACCTTGGCCTTCCACTGGATGCTTCTGTTTTTCAAGTTAAATGAATTCCAAGTATTATCCCACTGTTAATATCTACACCACTAAATGCCAGCATCAACAGATTCCTTTGACAAGCTGTGTTTGGGTTTCCCTCCCACCCATCAAGTATGTCAGTGCTTTAAAAATGTCCCCAAGTAATTGGAATTAGTCATTCAAAATAGAAGCACTATATACTTCCCTCCATGTCACAGATAATTAGTTCTGGGCATCTCATCCATTATGCCTTTGGGCATTTTCTGCAGATGCCACCTAAAATTCCAGAAGCTGTGCTTTTCAGTCAAGAATCACAGCAAGCAGTCATGCCAGAAGCAGTAACAAGCTTGCTGACAGCTCCATGACTCCTACTTACCCAAAGCAGTCCTATGTTTTCTCAACAGAGTTTTTTTCTTTAAATACCTTTCTCTTCCCACAAGTAAGTGCTGTAGAGAACATAGTCTTGACAAACAAAAGCCACACTCTTTTCAACAACATGCTTAAGAAATGCTGCCTCATCCCTAAAGCTTTTGCCTCTCATTCTCAATGAATATTCTGCTGATACAAACGAACAGTAGTTTTATTCCAACAGAGGGGTAGCTCACCATCATTCTTCTTTTTCTACCTCTTTAGAAAACCTCTTAGAGGTTTTCTACCTCTTCCCATTGAGGAAGGTAGGAAAATACAGAATGGAAGAGCAGCTTTTTGCCAATTGTTCACGTAAGGACAGTAAATTTTAAAGATTTTTGGCACAACCAGATAAGGCTAAGCTTGACTTAAAATAAATTCCATGTTACCCAGTCCAAGCAAAATCTCTTGTGATTGTGCTATACAAAGTACATAATTTTATGACATCACAATAATGTCCAAAAGAAAACTGTAGTGCTACTTATGACTTCTGTGATCTTGCATTCTGAAAATGCTCAGGTTGAAAAAAAGAATCAACACATTTTTTACTATTATATGCAAAGTAACAGCTGTTTAGAGATGGCAACAAAAGTTAGGGCTCCATCCTGTCAGGTGACCTATACACATTGAGACACACACTTTGTCCCACCCAAGTTACACTCAGAAGTTAAATGAAAGTTTTTGTGGAAAGAACACATAATCGTGATTTTACAGGTGAGAAAAGTGACATATGTGACCACTGATTAAGATTAGCAGCTTTAAAACACGGATAATTAGGCACAATAATCTGTATTTGGGCACTAGTACAATCAATGCAAACAGCAGCTACCTCTTTGGAAAATCGACCACCTTTTATTCACCTCAAAATGGGTCTAGGTGCCTCTCAAAGAAAAAACTTTATTTTCTCAATGTAGCAGATTGTGTCTGTGACTGAACCAGAGATGCTGGCCAAATTTTGTGCTTGTGACAGAAGCACAATTTCTGCTCCCTAGAGTATGTTTATTAGGTCTACTTATGTTCAGATAAAAGCTCTTTAGCATTCTACTAACAGGTCTTCAAATTCTACTGCCTTGCTGTTCACAAATTCTGTTCAGTATGGGTGGACTGAAAATATACAGAATTAGATTTTAAACTGTTGGTAGAAAACAAATTCATATTTTGTTGCTTTAGCCCATTCTGGAATGCATTGGAAGCAACTTAATCTATCCGCCACCTCTAAATCCTATCCTGGAGACTGATGCAGTAGCCAATGCTTAAAAGACGTCCCCTACCAATATTCTACTTTTTGTTAGACAGTGACTCATTACCATGAATGGTATGTGCATCATTATGATGCATTTCAAGTCTATTAAAAAAAAATCATTATTTCAAATCATTAAAATCTTCAGAAGAAAGCACACATGCAACGTGTTGAGGAACAGCATTTGGCAACCGTGTTTAGGCCAAAGTGTTAACATCAAAGCATCATACCACTATGAATGTAAATACCTGTAATTATTAATATTCAGTATTATTTTATTAAGCATAAAAAGTGTGATTTGTAGAACACACATATCTGTACAAGTTACAGTGTAAGATGAAACTAGCTTTGATCCTCAACAAGGCTGTGAAGGCTCCTGTCAACCCTAGTTGTCCTGACTGCTGAAAGCACAGGTACACAAAAAAGGTAGCCTCGCCACACTTGATAGGCCCTGGAGGAACAGATACTGGGCCAGCGGCTATTTTTCTACTTCTTGTTGCTAGTTTTCTTTCTCAGGAAGACAACAAACAGTCAAAATGATAATGGCTTGGCTGCCTGAAAATGGCAAATTTGTGGAAAGGCATAGGGAAGCAAGATTTAAAAAAAATTTCAGCAGAGACATTTGGGTTACCAAAGTAGTAATCTGTAATACCAGTGTTGTCACATGTGGGAACATAGCTCATGTCTGGAGAGAATTCACTCACCACAAACATGAGAACAGTTCAAAATGTTTGAAGATTGAGAATACATTTGATAGAGCAGAATATAGCCAAGAGTCTGGAAGCATGGGAAGAAGGATATGATCACATATTTGCAGCCTTCATTTCATGCAAAAGACTTACTGTTAGTTCACATCCCAAAAAGCAGCAAAGAACATGAGACACACTGGAATAGACATTGTTGAAAGTGTTAATGAATTTACCTCGAATGAAAGTGACAGTGAAGATCTACCTTTCCCAACTTGCACATTAACAGGCAAAGTCAATCACAGGTATGATGCCGTGGCTACTTATAGCAATACCTGAGACAGTACTGTTCCCAGGAAGATTTGTTAATGGAAAACATGAAAAACTCCTCTACTAGTCTGTGTGGTGAACCAAATTCCTAAAAACCAAAGCAAAACAAAAAAAACCCAACCCTCCAAAAAAATCCCAAACAACCACATGTAATTGTAAAAAAAAAATATTCAGACAAATCTGGATGGAAAAAAACCCCTCAAACTTGGGAATAAAAATGCAGACTAGGCAGAAGACACCACGCTAAAGACAAAGTAAAAGCAGATCCACAATTATATAGGGAATTCTTTACTATTAAGGAATTTTACAGAGTCTAAATATTGCTGATCTCTAAAACAATTGAAATCATTAAAAAAAAAAAAGCAGCAGAAAGAAAATTAGGACACTCTTAAAAAGAATGTCCAGATCAGTTATCTCTAACATGTCTTTTCTTATGTTATGAGTAAGCCTACCAGAGAGCTAGTAGAGTATTCTTATGGAAAACTGTCAAAACTATTTTAGTAATAATGTTCATAATGATATGCAATTACTCATGAAGTCAAGGATACACACAATATATAGTCACAAAACACAACATACTGTCAATGGAACAAAATGTCAGATGGAGAGATTGGTAAGATTCAGGACTGGCTTTAAATACTCATCTTGGCAATCCTGAATACAATTGGCAAGGGGGAAACACAGAAGGAAGGCCACTATTGTTCTCATTTATTAGAGACTTTTAGAGTCAATGCTTGAGACGTCTCAGAAGAGGCTTACTAGAATAGCAAGAGGAAAGGAAAAAGGCCCAGTTTACTGCAGCTGAAGGATTTTTCAGTAAAAGGCAGAAAGAAGTATAATAGAATTGGATGGTGTTACCACGAACGAGATGAAAAGAAGCTGACAAACACTTGAGCCAAAGTGGCAAAAATTTAGTGAGAGCCTGAGGAACGGTTGTTTGAATTTGATATTAAGCTTAGAAGGAAATTCTGCAGCTTGTTGAGGGACAGGGAGCTTGGCATAGTCAAACCGCCTTCCGTTTGCACAATTACTGAACCCACAAAAGGCTCCCACACAACTCTGTAATAAAACTCCCTCGCCTCAGCTTACCACTGCAGCTGTCCAGGCATACAGCACCCCTTGGAAATCTTGGCAGAGGACTTTCTTGGGAGCTACAGAAGAGAACTTAGAACAGACTCAGAAGTTACCTTTTCTTTTTCTTCCCCCTCTTTTCTTTTGTTCACTTGTTTTTATTTTTGTTGTTTTGGATTGGGGTTTAGTGAGAAGAGCAATAGGCAGAAAGCAAGCTTCAAGGAAACAGCTTAAAACGTGGAGAAAATACAACACAGCTTCCAAAGAAACTGTATCAACAACCTTTTCATTTCATATATTTGGATGCATTTCCCTGAGAGCTGGAGCAGAAAAGCATTCTTCAAGAGCCTTTACCCAAATCTCTCCAAATTTGGTCAAAAGGGATCTTTAATCAAATCACACTTAAAGAAAACAAAAAAAAAAGAGAGAAAAAGAAAAAAGAAACAGAAACTCAATTACTACCAGGCATTTCAAAGTTAGATATCTAAGCTGCATGCTTATTTTTTCATTTTGCAGCAAAGTCGTATTTACACTAATAAAGCCAGAATCAACAGTTGTTGCGGGGTTTTTTTCTCCTCTTCCTTCCTTCCTCCCCTAGAAAAAGGGACTGGCCAGGGCTACACTGGCCAAAGTCTGAAATACATTGTAAATCAATTCTCCAAAGGCAGGAAGAAAGGGATGAGGGGCACTGGAGAAAACGAAGCAGTCATTTCAAAATAAAACCAACAAGACGACACTGAAGGGCAGCCAGAACTGCCACACGCCATTGTAAACAGAGATTGTGCAAACAGCTCCATCGCTGGAGTCACCAGCAGATGCTGGTGTCAGAGGAGTGTTCTGCATGGGCAGGTCACAGAAGGCCACGCTACTCCCCAGGGGGAGCAACCGATGGCATAGATCTAAGACAGTTCAGCACAGCAGGATCGTGTCACCATGGGACAAGGATTCAGAATACAGCTATGTTGTCTTATCTAGCAAGTTTTATTTCTGGCTGACAGAGCTGGCCTTTAGGGTCTCCAAAGACGCAAGTCCCAGGCTTCTTTGATTTGCAAAACTGTAAACGGTTGCTCTAATCTCAGCTTGTTTAAAAAATAAGCATGTTTCTATCCCTGGTCTATCCACTATCTTTCAAAATAATCTTGACAACATATACTGACTGATTGAGTTGAAAGTGTCATAAATGTTTTTTTACAATCAAGTTATTTTCACAGTCAGGACAAACAACTACTCAGAGCTGACCTCAGAGATCCCTCTCAAGTTTTTTAAAGGATCTCTGTTCTTTTTAGCCGTGAAGAATAGCACTGCCCTGGCTACCAGGGCCAACTGCAATTGCTTACAGCTGTGACAACTCTAGTGTGCAAGCAGTGTGATGGCAAACCACTAATTCCAGGCCAGGGCCGTGGCCTGAAGAAGGGACCTTGCAGGAGTCTTGTTCCTCTGAAGAAAGTACTAAAAACTTAAGTAGGCCCAGCAGGAGCCAAAGAAAAGAAGGCATTGATCACAAACCACCATCCTGTTGCTGCTGCTTCTTCCGCTGTCTCCAAATCATGGGCAAACTCCGCAGACTCTCTACAGAAAACAGCACTCCGGTCCAGAGGCTGTGACCAGGGTATCCTCAAGGAGTCTGTATGGTCAGCTTTGCTGAAACTCAGCAACAACTTTATTGAAACCTGCGGACGATGGTAGAAATTAAAAGAAAAATAATCTCTTCCAAAAGCTCCTTTGTCTCACCAGCTTTTCTGCTATTGAGCATTCAAACACTGGCATGGCTGCTTCTCAGGGTCCCAGTCCCTTGCAGCCAGGGTTACTGCGGGAAGCAATAGGTAAGAAGATTATTTCTAAGGTTGCTAATGAAAAAAACCTGAAATCAAATGCTCTAATGAAATGAAGAGTAAAGCATACACAGACAAGCCTGTAAAGAGACTGATGGAATGTCCAGCAAGTGTTTTGATTTTCCGTTTTTCAAAGTTGAGCACGCACAGCAAGAAAGCTTTAAAAATTCACCCTGATCCAGGTTTTCTGGATCTACCTATATTCAGAGAGAGTTTTCTGAAGGAAGTCATCAGAACATCAAATGTCATTGCCTCATCCTTGTTTTGGAATGTTAAAACCATCTACATTAGCAGATTTATGTGCAAGACAGGAATTTTTTTTAGGTGTAAACCCACCTTGTTTGACAGAGATATCCCACATAGAGCAGTTATGCCTTTTAGCACCAGCATGCATACTGAGGGAACTAGTCATGTATGAAATGGCACAAATGAATAGAAGACGTAAAAAAAGCCCAAAAACCCCAAAACAAAAACGATGCCTCAGACAGGTATTTTTCTACAAGATAGTAGGTATATTTTCCTCTATGATACCTTGCAGCTGTTGCAGCTGTAGGATTCTGCCAGAGAGTCATTTGACTAACACACCAAATGCCTTCAGTTTACTCATGAACACTAGGACAGTGAAAACAATCCTCTGAATCAACCAGCCCACCCAGATCCCAACCAATGCAGAGACTTAACTCTTTGTCTTCAAGTTCCATAACCTAAACGCCACACTTGCGTTGTTTACAGTAAGTCAATTTTAATATTTACCTATTTGATGTTTCTACTGTCATAACATTAGCCATAAATGCTTGTATCTACAGTGACAGTCTGCCACAGCTCTTTTCTTCTCTAGCTACTCCTCTTATATCATTTGCAATATATGAGCTGCTGTAACAGGATCACATTATGCCAGACCCAGTAAAAAACAATAAAAGCAGTCTCTGTCCTAAAGATTTTCCAGGTCAAAGTAACTTGCCTGATTTTTTCTTTGGGTTTAATCCCTGTCATTGATAAATCCCATTTACTTCATCCTTTTCAGATACTCAAATTTTTGTCTGTCTTCTGCTATAGTTTTACTTCTCTCAAAAAATAAACCTTTTGTGAATTGACCACACACAGGCTCTGTGGCCCCTTTCTGCAAACCTCTTAGAAATACAGAAAATTAAGTTCTCTAAAACATGTGACTGAAAAGGATGAGGCTAGGGTCCCTTTAGCTCAGTAACTTGTAACAGCAAAGTGAATACCTCAGGAAGAATTGAAACCCTTTGCAAGATAAACCCAAATTACAACTTCACTGGACGAGTATTTCCAACATATTAAGCATCTAGTAGAAACCTTCCAAACCTGTACAGCCATTTTACTGTAGTTCTGTCTTGATACATAACGCATAACATAATGCAATACCTCATCAAATGTCTTTCCAAGAACAGAAATACCCCTTTTTCTTTGAATTCCAATAATCTTACACATACAAAATATTGAAATTAAGTAATGATAGCATGAACACTCTTAACTCAGTCCAGTACAATATTATTTTACTATTCTCTTCCGGTCTGTACACATGCTGTCTTCCTAATCAGTCAAAGATCCAATCAGATATTCACCAAAACTTTTACCTGCTCTTTAAAATACAATTCCCCAAGTTCCTCCTCTGGCGAGCTAAAATTCATCTTGCTTCATTGTTTTTAAATCTAACTGCTAATGGTTTTCATTTTTCCCCAGATATTATCCCTAATTTTGTACTTCGCAGTGAATGTTAATTGATACTAAATTTTGCATACTTTCATGGTATCTTCAAGAAGGAACAGAGGACCCAAACCCATATTATATTTCTTTTTTCAAATTGTAATTGATGGAAAAGAAAAGCAATAGCTACCATTACTAGGTATCCACATAACATAAATACAAAATGAAATAACAGACTTTTCTACATAACTCAAACAAAGGGCTGCACATAAGAATTAGTTGCAGCGTAGACATAAATGCATGCCACTGCTTTGGTACGGTTTTTTCTCACTGTTTCACATTCCTCGTTATAAAAAAACCCCTTCTTTCCTTTTTTTCTGCAGTCTGCAAGTGATGTGCAGTCACTAGTATACATCATCAGCATCCAAACGTGCGTAGATACAAATCTAGACCACTTTCAAAAACTTTAAGAACTATTATCTATTCTAGAGAATCTGTGATGCTTTCCGGTGTCCTACGTGCATCAGTGCATCCTCACAGCATTTTGACGTCAGTATCGTTCTGCTACACATAGAATAAAATCAGCCTCACACCTTTCTAGAGGACAGCATGAAGACTGAAATTAGCCTACATGGCTTGTACAGGGTCAATATGGAGTCCCAGCAGGAAAGATTCCATAATACCAGGAGGAAGAACAGAAGTGTTCAAGGCCAGGTTGGATGAGGCTTTGAGCAATCAGATCTAGTGGGTGGTGTCCTTACCCATGGCAGAGAGGTTGAAACTAGATGATTTTTAAGGTTCCTTCCAACCTAAACCATTCTGTGATTCTATGATTATAGATTCAATCTGGAAAACATATTTGAAAATTCACAATGACTGTGTGGTAAATACATGCATTATTATCCACCTTTACGACTAATTAATCCACAAGGAAGAGAGAAGAAAACCTTGTACACCAACCATGGACTTCAGGGTTCTAAGGTACGCTTATGCACAAGCAAGATTTCGAAACAGTCCACAGATCCTGAATTAGAGGGGCATCCAGATGAGTTTTCCCTCTAGAATCCTGAGTCACTAAAGGAGATTAATTGATTTCATCAGAACAGTAAAGCAGAAATCTTGCATCTTTCAGATCCATAAACCATAAACAAAGATGAAATGCAGGGAACATGGCTGAAATCATCATTCAAAATTTGAAACAGTAAATAGCGTAAAATGCTAGAGATGAAGTATATGCCTCCAGTCTCTTTGCTTCTTTGAAAGCAGCAGGAATAAAAGCCCAACCTCTGAACTTTAAAAGCACCTACATCATCAAGTCCAAACATAGATGATGACAAGCCTCCTCCTGTGAAAAGAATCTCAAAAAGTAAAAAAAAAAAAAAAAAGGGGGCGGAGAAAAAAAAAAGATAAAACAGCCAAAGGGATTGCAAGGTTACTAAACTCTGTTGATTTATCTGATCTAATATATTTATGAAAGCAAAGATCAATAGATCTGACAGAACTTCGTGATGAAGTCTTCCTCAGATCTCAAGGACACCGGAATGGAAAAACAGTGCAAAATTCTCCTAATGTCATCAGCAAAACTACCTGTGGGAAGCCTCATTCAAATCACGGTATGTCTTTCCTGGTTCTGCCACATTAAATCTGTGAATCTTAGTGGCTGGTGACAGAATAACATCACACTAAAATATGCTTCTTGTCACAAGTTTTCTGTTGTTTTGGTTTGGTTTTCTAAGGAATAGTGACACAGAAGCCCGACAGAACTTGCCCGAGAGCATGTTATGATGTGGAAAGCACCACACACAGCATTGATGAAGACAATCTCAGACAGATGCCCTCAGCTGTTACATGGATCACTCAGAGGATTTCAGAAAGCTAAAATCATGGTGGCATCCATACAATTCATTGTATGTGTTGGAATGCCAGCTGCCTTTAGTGTAACGTAGAGACATACAAGGCAGAGAAATTACTTGTTTGGAGCTGTAGCTAGTTTACCAATCTTTAATGAGTTACATAGGTAGACTTTCTAACAAAACCAGTATCATATCATCCATCGCTACCATGTAAAAAAATTGCAGGATAAACACTTTCATACAAGATGTTTCAAGGATGTCTTTTCTCCACAGAATGCATTAAGGGTGGATCTTCTACTTGATTCCCTCAAGCACTGCAGTCAGGCACAGGAGCAAAAACATGTTAAAAAAGCTTTTGCAGGAGCTTGATATCTTCCGTCTGCTTTTTTTGGACATAGCCAAGGTCTATACAGGTGTATGCCAGATGGGCATGGTTACATAGCTTGTGTTGAGAAGTGCAATATTTCCAAAAGTTTTCTTGTTTTTTTTGGACAGCCTTCTAGAGAATGCCTAAGACTTCTGCCATGTACTTCATTAAATCCTGGAAAATTTTAAATTTGCCTGTAGAAGCCAGGAGAAGATGAGAATATTGCAGCTGGGACTGGATGTTGTTCTGCTGGAGTTTGAGGTTTTTCTCTGTTCTGTCATATAGCTGCTGTTGGAGAAACCCAGTTGTATGAGAAGATTTTAATGCATCCTTTGAAACTGAAGAACTGTTCTTTGGAAACAATGGGTAATGCTGCCTTTGTGGGCTAACAGTAAGCAGTGTAGCAGAGGACTGAAAGGAGATGGCAGCTCAGCCAGGACCATTAACTCAATGAATTGTATGGGTGGAATACACAATAGATGGAACAAGTTCCCATGGAGTCCTTGCTGCCCAGGTCCTCTGGGCTCTTTTCTGGAAGTTAAGCTGCAGGGATAGAAGAATATGGCAAAAGGAAAACAGAAAGGTGTACCCACAAGCGGGAGAGAAGTAATTCTTTTTGTGATGTGTTGGAACCATCAGTCTGAAGTCAGTTCTCAAGGCATTACCAACCAACATAGTACTATTCAAAAGCCCTTGTTTCCCAGTTCTGCACTGCCTTGCTGGTTTCTTACTAGGCATCTCCAGACACTGAAGTGAAATGCAAGATATTAATTCAACATTCCTTATCCTTCTTGGTCTAGGTTTGGCAACAGATTTCCTGAGTAATATCCAATACAGCCTTCACTGCTGACTTGGTTTCCCAAACACCTAGCACTGTTTGGGAGTTTTTCTCTATCATATTCTGTAATTAAAGTTACAGTTTCCCCTTTGCCAGCCTATCTCTGGCTTTTACAAACATTTATTTCTTAAAAGAGGCCACACCTTGGCAAAAGATCATGTCCTGTCTGTTACCTCTGAAAAAAAAAGCAGTCATTTATGCTTTTCTAAGTTTCTCCAGAAATGTCAACTTGGATATGCCACCACAAATCCAGTTGTGAATTAATATATATTGTTTCAGCATTAAGGCAACTAGTTGAGTTCAAATGACTCTAGTTATATAAAAATAGACATAGAGGCAGGCAATTTGAATAACAAATATAACCCCAGAGCACTGGCACTGGTATTAAGATTGATTTACTATAGAGGAAAGCACCATATGAAGGAAGGTACCATATGTGCTTTCTTGGACATCAACACAGGGAACCTAAAAAAGAGCTTATTTCCTTTTAGCAAGAAACAAGCCTATACTTGCACTGTTCTATACACCGTCAAAACCAACCCATGCCTGTAATACATGATTCTTTATACCCCAAACTGGCATTGACGTAAATGTAAGAGGAGCCTCGTTCGCCTGTATTTATCAGTCATAACTAAAGAGAACTGGGGCCTCACGGTCAGAAAGACTAACCTGCAAACTGACATTATGCAAAAAAATATCCCTTGAGAACACACCAATTTTTCTAGCAAAGTTTTATCCTTGTCTGTCTCAGAGAAGGCACTGAGAGCATTCGCAGATGAGCAGATGTGCTATACGTGAAACAGGTGGATTTTTTAAACCAAGAAGAGAAAGTTTCTACTTACACATTTAATCTTCAGTTCCTAGGATAGCAGAGATACATGGAAAAGAACGTAGTTGTCATTAAAGTTTTGTGTGTATTTTTTTAAAGATGCCAAGAATCACTGTAAATTTCAATAACCATGTGTTCATTGACTTTAAAATCCAGTGTATTTAATATTACTATCCATACAGAACTGTCCACCATGTTTATCTGTATTGAGCTGTTCTTCTAGTGTCCTGAAAAGCAGTGGTATTTTTCCCCCTTTCTGAATAGTACCCCTGGCGGGACACTAGGTTCCCTGGTCTCTTTTGGCAATTACTCAATTGCTTAAGCATTCAAGTAGACAGTCTTTCTCAACACATGGTCCAAAGTTTTCCAACCTCTTCTCTTAGTAGCTTCTTCAGACTTAAGGGGTTGTTGACAGTTGCTGAATCCCTGTATTTTAGAAATTTATTGTAGCATTTCAAAGTTTTTAGATCCCCTTCTGCACTTTTAGAAGACGTACAACTTTCAAATGCATTTATTAAAATGGAACGCTCAAGATTCAGTGATTCACTTTAAACTGCAGATTTCCCAAAAACAAATCTGAAGCTGCCAAGTGCAACCCTGCCTTAGCCAGCTTCTGACGTTTTCATGAGAATACGACTGCCAAGATATGTAAACTGAGTCACTTTTTTCTTTGTCTTCTAAACTAGAGCCCAGATTCCAATTTCTCGTGAAATTTATTTGTAGGGCTTTTTTTTTCTTTCCCCCCTCCAAAAATGATGACCAACTCCCTGTTTTTTGGATGGTTTTCTTGTGTTTACTTGTTCCTGACTGAACTGTCACATCAAAGAGATATATAACCTACATGCAACTATTCTAGTATATTCTTATCAAGGCATGTAATGACTCTGTATGTATATCTGCAATTTTTCTCCTAATGAAGTCAATAGCAACGCCATTTACTGGAGGTGAGCAAATGCATTCAAGTTTGATGTTAGCACCTACAAGGGATGAATTGTTCAAGTTGATAATTAAGAATAACATCAGAACTTTGTTCTATTTTCCTTGGCACATCACACTTTACAAAATTTTTCAGTGGATTGTGATGGAAGCTTCTAAATAAAACATGTGAGTGTGAGACCGGTTTTCCTCTCCCTTCCATTTGATGGCCTCTTTGATGATTTTACAGGGATTCTTACAGAAGAAATCTGGGAAATTCATGTACTTCCAGAGTGAGACTAACTTCACCTTCATAACTTTCATCAATAAGGTCTTTTGCAGATTCTTCTCAGGAAATTTGCATAACATTGGACCAGTATTTGCCATAGTTTTCTTTGGTGTGTAGGTGGCAATGCCTATTTGTCCACTGGCTTTTCCTGATCCGTTGCTTCATTTAAGTCAGTAATTTTATCACTTATCTTGCCCCCATGTTTCTGACCTTCTTCACAATTACGTGGTGTTCAGCTACAATTTCCTCACATTTTTTAGCTGTTTTTCCTCTTTTTATGATGTTAGACTCTACCGCTTCCTTTGTCAGTGTCCAGGAGAAATAGTACACACGTAGCACCAGATGAACACGTTGCTTGTCACTCCTTCTCTGCATCTAAACCCTTTCTTGCTTACCTTCAGCAAATATTCCAACCCCTGCAGACTTTGCAAGGAGGGGTTTTCGGGAGGTATTTCAGCATCTTCCTATCACCATCTTCACCAGCAGCTTCAGGTTCAGTGCTGTTTTATTCATGTACTTCCTTCTAGCTCACCTTTCACAGTTAATTATTGTAACTGCGCAAACTCATAACAACATTACTGGAACAAGACAACATGCTACAGACCCAGTAAGTGACTTCACCTCAGCAACAAACTCAGGGGTAATTGGACAATTCTGTGCCTTATGCCCTCTGGCAGGGTAGACACCTCTAAGGCTTTGACAGCTCATACACAGAAGGTACCTGCAACTCCAAATCATTCCCTTGGAATCCATTTGATTTTAACTCAAAGAAAGCTCGAATCCTACCATTCCTTTTGCACTTTCCACCTTCTCTTCAAGAGAAGAGCATTTTTTCCCCCTCCCATCTCTTTCCCACATTAAGATCCATGCCAAATAAACATCAAGACTTTTCCTTTCTGTTAAGGAAAGTGATTTTTCTAATGCTGTTGTAATTGAAGTTCTCTGGGTAGAACTACTCTTACCTCTTTCACAGGTCATTTGCAAAGCAAAGCCGAACAACATATTGATATAGTATATACATTGACCTTAGGTACTACCTACCTGTAACTTTTTAACATATCTGCAAATAATGTGCTTGCATTTTTTAATTAACAAATAGGTAAGCTATCAATTTTTATCTTTATGGCATATTCATTTTATACCTTGTGACTCATGACAAAATTAACACAACTGGTGGGTTTTTTGTTGTCTCAGGTAGAATATCTGACTTGAGATGACAGAGAACTTCTTGAGCTTTGGCATCTTCAGGTAGTTTGTACAATGTCCTTGTACTAAGTGACCTAGTGCCTTTTCCTGCTTTTCCAAAAGCTTTTTTCAGGAGCACATAACGTTGTCAGGGCACAGAAGTGACATGGGAAGCTAAGCTCTGTTTTCTTAAGTGTATGGAGCACTCAGAGGCTGCTAAAAAACTGCAGCTCTTATTCACCTAAATAGCCTAGATGCATTTGCAATGCTCATGTGCTAAATTCCTCATACCAGGCAAGTTTTATCTGTGTCAAAATGCAGCTCCCTGTTGCTTTATGAATGTCACCATAATTATAACTTTCACTCTGCTTTTTCTGCTGCAGGGGATTGAGATACACAGTTTCACTTGAAAACCAATCGGTGTGACAACATCTGTCAATTTTGACACCATGGTTGTGCATTTCACATGCTTGTAAGAAAGATAACTGTATGAGAATCACTCAAGCCAACATTTAACAAGTCTCCTTCACTGGACCTACAGGCAACTAAAGTGCTGTTGTTGATTTGAACAACTTTCTACTGAGAAACTGGGTAAGGCTTGGTCAGGTAGAGGTGAGACATTGGCAGAGGTGAGACAAAGCTTATTTTCCAAAAATTACTGCTCTCCAGAGCACCAGCCCAGATGACCCGCAGAGCCCACATGACAGGCCAGCTGCCAGACACAAGGATGCCAAACCAAGCCTGTGGGCTCAGGAGGGATGAGTTTAAGCAGATGCAGAGCATTCAGGTCCATTTGTTGCATTACAAAGGGTCATTGGGATCTCTAGAGCTTTCCAGGCTATGGTTAAAAGATTCATTTTGCTAATCCTACTGTCTTGCTCTCTAGCCGCACATTCTCTTAAGGATTTATCCGGTCAGCTCCCATAGACAGGTATTTTTCTGTGTGAAAAGATGGGAGGGGCATCACACTTACTCCAAAACCTGTAGTTTTCAGAGTCTGGAATCCACAGCCCAAGAAAAGGGCCAGACCAATGGTTAATACCCAGGAGCGCCCTGCCTGTGAATCATGTTGTGCCCATTCAAACTGCTGGGGGAAGAGGAGGGAAAGGGAGTGGGAAGTACATACATTCATTTTCAACAGATCGGTACAGTGACTAAACAGCTTCTGTAAACAGGGCCAGGTTAGAAGAGCTGCGAAAGTCTACCTACAAAAGACCAGCCCTTCTCTTCACTCTTAGGTGGCCCAGAAGACAGAAATCAAAGAAACTAAGGGATTTTTAAAAAGTTAGGTTTTATCAGGGACTTTGTGACTTAGCCTGGCCTGTCTAGGTTGACCTATGTTCTGTTCCCTGCTTTAATTTTGTGGTCATTTCTTTGATCCTTGGACTCCTTGGATGTTTCTGTTCTCGCTTATTACATGATTGCACTGTTGTATATTGATGACTGAAAGTTTTGAAGGTACTGCTGCACAGGGCTGCGAAACCATCAGTACAGTTTGTCACCTCCGTTGCTGGTACAGTCTAATGCCAGCAAGCCAAGTGGCAGAAAGAACCTCAAAGAGAGCCTGCATTACACCTTTTCACAAAAACACCTGGCAGTTTGGCATTATCACTGCTCCTATCTCATGCTTTGATTTAGAATCTTAGGGTGAATATTTACACTGATTCAGAAGAGCAGATTTTTTTTTTTTTCCGCAGAAGTGCACAGACTCATCTATCACTGTGATACTGGCTTCTATCCTTTATTCGTCCTGTATTCACATTTTACCATCTGCCCACTGCTAACCTGGACTTGCTATATTTAATCTGTGCACTCTCTCAGCTGAAAAATATAAAGGATTTGCTTGAATTCACTTAATTAGGAGCTACACCATTCAGGGAGCTGTACCAAAAATAACTTGATTTGTGAGTTGGCAGTTTAATTAGCCCCTTAGCAGCGCTTAACAACTACTGCTGATGTAAGATGTCTCTACTGATTTAGGACCATCCAGGTTTGAAGTGAGTCAGGTAGCTTCAGCCCATGTGCGTCAGAGCTGGCAATTCACATCTGTAGGAATAAACCTGAGACATAATTTTATGGGCAAAATCCAGTTAAGAGACCTAGCAAAAACTTACTGTCAAATCACTGTCTGGGGAAAAAAAAACCCAAATACAACACCCCCTACATGCAGACTTCTATTAGCACTTTTTGCCTTAAACACCAAGCTAGTACAGTAAATATCTTATCTCTGTACACATTTTAGTTACTTTTCCTGTTAATATACTGAATTGTGGGAAAGATGGAATATATTGTCTCTACTTCATTGCTTTAAACACAGCCTAGTCAGTGGGTAGTTGTTTTCAGGACAGTCACTGCAATGTGCTTTAAGATGCAAGAAAGTCAGGAACAGCTTCTGCTTTCTCATTTTCAGATCACACTCACTTTACACCATCCTTTGTTATGATGGAAAACAAAAGGAAAGGGACAGGTGAAAGTTACCCGGTGGTGACTCAAAGACCGCAGTATCAAATACCACTTTCAGTCTAGTGATCCCATGACCATAAAAGTTGGTCAGGTTAACATTTACTGAATTACGTCGGGAAAAGTCAAGCACTGTAAACCCATAGTCCCACACATATTTCTTCTGCACACCCTCAATGATGCACATCACTATTTTCCCCTTTGTACTCAGGCTTTAATTATTGCAGGTACAGATCAAAGCCTAAAATCAAAGCTTTGCAACCGTCTTTGCAGAGGATGCAGCCTAGATGATGAGAGCTCACCGACAGTCCTCCGCTATCTTTTCCACAGTGTCCCTTGTGCTGTGGACGTTTACCTACAACTGAATGAGAAACTCCAAGTATCCAATGGACCATCCACCATATATGCATCTAGGTTTTGAGCACTGGGTGCGAGCTAACTGCGAGACAGAAAGACAGCCTTTTGCATACGCAGATCTGGGAGTGCTGGGCTTTCAGTATTCTCTGGTCTGAGAGCAGGGGGAGATTCTCTGGTCCCTGGAGAGGTGGGGTTACCGACCCAGGAAAGGAATGGACACCTATGGAAAGGCCTAACCATACCTGCAAGAGGCTCAAAGCTGGGGGAGAAAACTTGCCACCACCACCCCTCTAAGCAGCAATAGTATGTGCGCTGTAACAGTTCTCTCAGGAGCAAGCTGAGATACCAACAGCTCCAGCACAACCTTGGAGGAATATAAGTCACTTTAAATGAATTAGAGGTTTTTGAAAAGTCTAAAAAAAACCCCAAACCCGGAAGGAAACATTTGTAGGCAAGATATATCTTATACAACATCTGAAGGCAGAAATAGACCTAAATAAATTTGGGAGCAGAGACTATTATCTTTTTAAGAGCAGCAATAGTACCACCCCCCAGGCTTGATGGGCAATAAAGACCATTATGGAGCAAGGTATCAAGAAGCTAGAGTGACTTGGGATATCAGGCAATGAAAGGGAAGAATGAAAGGGTCACTATGTATGAATAGATGTATCTGAGCACTCTACAGATTTTGTAATCTTTTAACTAAGTTGAGATTCTGGGAGGATGGATACTAAGAAAACAAGGGCTGAGAAATGGAGAGGAGTAGGAGAAAGAAGATAGGATATAGTGACCAAGTAATTCTTCTTATATGTAAAAAAGTTTGGAGGAAGGGAAGGGAGAGTTGTACAGATTTAAACTCACATGGTAATAAGCATCAGTTCTGTGCTTCTTATGGCTAGTCCAACAATAAACACATCTGAGCAAGAACTAGCCCATGTGACCAGGATGTGCACGTGTGCTTCACTGAAGGAGATGTCACATAGATCACAGATAATTCATCTGATGTGGCATTTGCTCGGGTAACCATGCAATTTTCTGTGAACGGCAAACTAAGCAACCGTGCAAAATCCATAGCTCATTGCTCTCTTTCTTCCCTGTGGCTGAATCAACTCTTGTACTTTTTTTCAATGCAATATTTAACTATGTGATCCATTCATACTTCTCCCTCTCTTCTTTTCAGCTGGTCTCCCATTTATGAATTTGTACCATATATGAGTGCTCTTTGCCATTCATTCAGACATTCTGCATTCATAGGGATGCAGAAAAGAGACACATTTATAGAAAACATATATCCAACAACGTGGCAGAGACAGAGATGGCCTTAAGTCTCTTGAAGGAACGCAGAGGCAGTCTTTGAGAAAAGCCAGCCATTTTTGGGCTTCCTAGGGGCTGCCATCCTACAATTCATTAAGTAATGCATCATAGACAGAGCCATCTCTCCTCAAGTCTAATTAGTTCTCCAGTCTCAGTCCTTGGCTTTGAGGGTGAAATTCATGTTCCCTGTCCAGTACCTTGTGCCTCACACATCAGCCGTGCTGCATTGTGTGTGATCCCATCTCTCATTCTGGGATTCTCTGTGCTAGATGTGGGTTGTCAGCTGCCCTTCAGGAAATAGATGGGTTGGAGGTACATGGTGGGCTGTTTTTTTTCTGTGAACATTCTGCAATTCAGTGAGTGGCTCAAATTCAGACCAAAAAATCATCATTGTTGGCTGGATGAATTTAAGGACTCATAACAGTGTGGTGCTGCCTTTCAATTTCGTTTCTTGTCACAGCATACTCTTGCGTACCATTTTGAGTGTATAATCACAAAACATAGTATGGTATCCAGATTAACACCATGGTAGGATTTACGGAGTTTTCCTAACCCGAATGCCAGTTTGTTTCTTATTTAAATATATACAGAGACCTTTGTGGCATTTAAAGGATATTATCTATGACCACACACATCCAGAGATGCTTGTATTTAGCATGTTTTTAAAAGTCTGTTTACCAGGTGGCCTTGTTTTCTTTCTCTCAAGAAACAAGGCACACGTGCATACAAAATTTTGTCTCACATCATTTATAGTAAAGTTGGGGGTTTTTTTAAGTAATTAGGTAACACGCTCACTGCTTATGCAAAAAATAAAGGTGTGCATATGCCAAAGATTCTCAAGAGGAATATCCTACAGGAATATATTGCATCTGGGAAGCAGCAGGAAACAGAAGAGACTGGACATCTGTCTGGATTTTTTCCAGTGCAGCAGTTATGCATTTGGCTAAAGTGCTTTGACTCTCAAAATGACATTTCCACTTCTGTACACTAATTCACTGAATTCTAACTTGTTAACAGGAAAGGTTTGAGTGTAATGATATTCATAAAAGCAGCGATCCACTGTTTTGAACCTTACCTGTGCATCAGGCACCAAGCAGGCTGATCATGTTCAGGACTTGGAAGTTCCTTTTGACGCAAGAAAAGAAGTTCCACACACTGAGCCACATGAAACGAGAGCCCATTTCTTTGCCAGCAAGTCACTGGTGGATTTAGTCATGCTACGGAGCTATACCACAAAGGAAGCCCATGCTACCCCACTGCTGCAGCATGCTGCATCTTACCTGCCATCCCCAGATCTCACGCTTCATGGACTACAAGTTGACACAGTAATTGAGGGTGGGCTGGCATGAGACTGGGAAGTAGTAGTAAGGTGCCCTTGCTTTAGTGTAAGAACAGGTTGTACACACATAAGTCCTACATGTAAAACATGACATTGTAGGTCCACATGATGTTCAGATGTGATGTCTCTGAGCAATTTGCCTCAAAGATGCTTTAATGAGAAAACAGTGATTAGGCACATTATTGTAGAGCTGTTAAAAACAATGGTCGGTGGTCCCACTGAGCAATTCTGAACAAAGCTGCATTTAAAACTGTATACAAGAACTCCATAACCACACCATCAGATTGTTGGCAGACTGGCCGGTATTTCACACACAGCAAAACTTGTTCTTGAATTCTGCTTGCAGCAAAGTAACCCCACAGACCTCTCCTCATCTTAGACCCTGGATGGCCTAAGCATTTTAAAGCGTTCTCCTTGTATTGCAGCAATGCCAAACCCTGATGGTTATTATAAAAGGACATCCATCCTGTGTAAAACTGTAAAACCCCTATTGAAATCAAGCACATCAGAGCTAGGCAAAGTCTAATCTCTCATAAAAGTTCCTCTGTTCTTATCTACAAGGGCAAAGCCATTATTTGCAGAGGGAAGACAAAATTTAGTTTGAAAACACAAATAGTTAGTGTGCCAATAGGAGTTCAGAATTTTGCAGAAACACTGATGCAATAAAAAGCAAACTTGCAATTTGGACAGGACAGATCCCCAAGTGTAGATAGGTCTCCACAGTTAAAAAACCCAACATCCTGTTTCTTTAGAACTTGATTTTGTTTGCTATCATTTCCTAGCTACTGACCGTATGCCTTGACAACACAACAAACTTTTATTTCATTTTGAAGGTTTAGCATGTCATATAACAATAACCAGATCACTCACCCTAACACACACAAAAAAACCCCCAGACAAATAAAATTGTTTAGAAGGAAAGTCCTGTTTATGCTTCTCTTGTTTGGCACCAATTATTCATCACGTGAATTACTTCTGGAAAACCTTTAAACTCATAAACCAGAAAATCCATCAGTATCTGTGAAATTATTCCACAGGTATCAATTAGTTGTCTTGAGACACAAGTCAAACTAGTGATTTCCTCCCCCAGTGAAGCCCAGAAACTTTTTGTCATGACATTCATGAAACATACCCTACACTTAGAATGGAATGAAAGAGAGGAAAACAAGTCAGACAACATAAAATTAGGCCGCCAAATCCTTGACCCCCTGTTTCTACAACCTTAAAGTCACTCTCTTCTAATCCTCAGACAAACTAGAGACTTTTGGGGGAGCAGAGGACCAGCAACATTTAGTGCTAGCACAGGTCAGCACCTAGTGGGTTGCCCCAATTGCACAGCCATCTACAGAGCACCTGAGACATATAAGAAGCCCAAGAGGAGGATTTTCTGATTCTCTGCCTGCCAGGTGGGAGCCAAGCAGTTTATGCATGGGGAAGTTCAGTGGCAACAGAAGAGGAGGGTGGTGGCATGTAAGCAGCTGATTTACTGCAATCAGGTGATGATCCTGAAATTATGGAGCTTCAACCGCACACCTTTCCTGGGAAACAGTAATTTCAGCTAGAAAATCCACCTAATCCACTTATACAGGTTTTGTTCAAACCCTCCCCTCTGTGATATATTTTTTTTTTTAATCCCAAGTTATCCCTAGCTGTGTTTGGAAGGGGCACTTTGCTACTCCTTACTTGTACTTACTGATGGTCTCCCCACAGCCCTTATTTTGCTAGACCCGACAGGGTTTTAGGAGGGCTTCAAAAATACCCTCCAGATCTGCCTGAAGATAGGGTTCATCCTCCTCTTCAAAACCTGCAGAATTAAATTTGATTGAAAAGTTTAAGGATCTCGTTAGCTGGAGAATAACAGCTGTAGATGTATGCACAAGAAAGGAATGAGACACCTAAGGGTCCACTTAAATAGATTCATGCCAGTAGATTCCAGCTTCTGTTGGGACTTCTCTCTAGAAACAATTGAGATGTTATTAGTAGGGACATACGTGAACATAAAAGCTCCAGCTGGTCAAAGTTTGTTAAAGGACTGGGATCCAAAGTTGACCATGCATCATCGTTGCATGCATTAATATTCTATTTGCAATATGTAGTATCAAATGATTTACAGATGTTTTAATAACTTCCTTATATGCCTATATAATGCTACCTATGTTTTTATAAACATCTAGAATATACTAGATAGTCACCATTAACTGTTTTATAAATGAAGGCTTAACAACAACTTTTAGTTAGACCTTTAGTTTTCACATATAAGTACTAAAACTATGACAAATGCAGGCAAATTCTACAGAGCCTGTGATCCCAAATAAAATCCAAGACAGAACTCCAGGGTTTGGACTTCTGTTTCCCAAATGCTAAGAATGAACTTTCTCCCCATGTTGTCTGAAACAAGCAGATTTTTCCTGCCTTCAAACAAAGCAACCTGGGTGCTCAGAGGCAAAGAGATGGATTAAATGTCGACTGAAACACTTCATGGCCTTCGTGGAGAAATACAAATGTCAGGTGCTGGCCTAAGGTTCCAGAGGCCTGTCTGTAACCAGTACACAATGAAACTGAAATATTACAAAGAATCTCCTACTCTTTTGACAGATGTTGCAATGATGTTGTTGCATTTTTCTGTTTTCAACACTCACATACTTGTCCTTTGGACATTCCTCATATTAAGCTCATGCTTATATCTGTTGTTTGCAACAAGTCTCTAAGGCAACCATGGGGTTGGGCAAATAGTTTCACTTTGTACAAGATAATAGGTAATTCAAAACATCTATTTTCTTTTAAAGTAAACTTAAGTAATCTACACATCAAACATTGCAGTTGATTAAGGGTCCAAGAAAAACGAATCAATGTGTCCAGCCAGACAATAACAACTTGATCCCAAAGTGTTGTAGCTCCCATTAATTTACAGGGTCAGGGCTGAACTTCAGGGGCGTGTAAAACATAGCCTGCTGCCAAACATCCACCCATTGTAAACCACAGGGTGAGGAAAAGACTGATTAATTGCAGGTTTTATTGCCAGAGAATACACATATCGTGGAGTTTCACCCAAGGTGAAATTCATTTCTGTCCAAAGAATCTTACCGGCACCTATATAAACAGCAGGTGCATCTCACGCAAGCTCCAAGAGGGTCTGATCCAGGGCTCAAGGCAGTGGAGAGTTTGAGTAGTTTCTCCACTACTCAAAACAAGCCCATGATAGTGAACAACCTTCATCCCCACTGACCTAAAGAGCAGCTCTGGTTTTCCCCCTCAATACAAGTCAGAAAGCAAGGGCTGGATCCCGATAAGACATGAGTGCTTGTGATTTCCTGAGGTTGACAGGATGAGATGAACTCACCAACGTGCAAAATTAATCCGTCTACTCTCCTTTCAGATGCATGGAAACAGAGTTAACACCACTGATAAAACTAATCTTTCTGAACATCGGTTTGTCATGAGCAAAGCAGCTCTTCTCCAAGATTTCCAGTTATTCTACAATTCCCAAAAGATCAGAGCAGACTTAGGCTAGAGCTAACAGGACCTCAACAAATCAACCCCTTAAAGGGTTTATGTATTTGGGACCCAGGAGACAGAGTTGAAACAAGCAGTGTTGATCTGGGTCAAACTCTCATGGCTGCAACCAGGAGTGTGCTATCAGGGCTGAGTTGTGGCCAGCAGGCATCTCCTCACTTGAGGTTCACAAAGGGCAGCTGCAGTTGGTGCTGATAGCACCACGCAGCCCAGAACATCTACCAGGTGATACCAGTGCTGCGGCAGGACCACCAGCCAGTCACAGGGTTTCCAAAGTCTTAGCAGACCTTTCCACTTACCTCCTTCATTGCTCCCCAAGCTGCAATGAACACAGTGCTTTATGGCACGGCTTGTGCCCTGTACAGCCACAATGCCTCCAGCCAACATTGCTGCTCTGAGCTCCTGTGTAGAAGATTATTTGAAGAAAAGGATAGTTTATAAAAAAAGGTTTAAATTGATTGACATGTTTTGCTTGGAGAAAAGCGATGTTTGTTCTGCCTCACACACTGTAGGACTAGGTACTCACCCTAAGTGCTGTTGGCAGTTTTTTCCTTGTAATACACACTTGCATCAGTGGCTGGAGTACAATCACACAACACGTTGCCACTTTTGAACTGAACAGCTTAAAAAAGTGCCTCTTCAAAGATTTGCACATGCTCTTGGACAGCTTAGGACTCAATCCTGCAAGCACCTCACTCACCAAACAAGACCCCCATTGAAACTGGCTTACATCCTAGATTAAGAAGGATTGGGCCCTCGACATTTTCTTCCATTTCATCGTTTTCCTGCCTTCTGTGTATTCAGGTGTTACTAATTTCTAACTCAGCTAGTGCCTATGCTTAACGCTAAGACAGTGATCCCAGAAATATCTGAGAAATAGGATAACGGCAGCTTTGCAAGCCAGCTGCAACAATGTCAGTAAATCCTACGGACCCCATAAAAGATACTACTGTCTCTGAACTCCAATACTCTGAAATCAAAATACACATGATACCCAAAGTGTTTGCAGAGTAAAGAAAGGTCACTTAACTTACTAGCAATAACATCGAGTGACCAGTTGGCATAGATCTCACCACTGATGTTTGTCCTTCTCACAGGGGGAGCCCAGAATCTGTTGAAAACTTTGGTCCACCATGTGGCAAACATATGTCCCACACTGTCTCCTGCTCCCATGAGAGAGGCATCAAGGGTGCAACGTGACTCTTCTAGAATTCTTTTTATTGAACTTCACAGTACCTGGAAGTCCAAGAGCAGAGGCAGGTTCTAGGTTCCACAACAAACATCTCAAACTGTCACAATTTACTATAAGGTAACTTATCCATCCTTGAGTGAGAGGTCAGCACAGATCCCATAGCAAATCACAGGTCCCTCAGTATGAGAGGAGCTCTGCAGTTAAATGCAGATGGGAGGTGCAATATTCTAGATCTATTATCTGATCTAGCAGCACAGAAATCTTAATTTCATAGACCTGCTCAACCTATCAGCCTACATATCTGATATCAGTTCTTCACAGAAGGACACCAAGAACATTGTCCAAGTCTGATGGATTGAGTTTCACAAGTCACCAAGAACATTAAGTTCCTGAAATATTTGGATAGTGTCCAATGACAGTAGACAGTATCAGCAGCTGCATACCAGAACTTGCTGAGTACACATACTTCAGCTGAGGTAAACAAAAGACCAAAGCATTTTCACAGACGTATTCAAGAGCTTCAGCAGTGAACAAGCTTTCTAGCTGGTACCCCACAACATCCCGGATGACATAATGGTCACAAAAGCCAACGCCATTTTAGACATCAGCAGTGTTGAGGTGCAATATTCAGCAGGATTATTTAGTGCCACAAGGACCATCAGATTGTTCTTATACTATTTTATTAGTGAGACCCTTTGGAAAAGAATAAAAAAACTAAGTCTGAGCTCTACTGCTTACAAATCCTGAAGTCTGATAAGCAGATGAACTAGTAGGGTTGGAAAAGACCAGACCGTTAGAGTCACATATAATAGTATTAACTTTAGATAATGACTGTAATAAGAATAAAACATTCTCAGCTAAATTTTTTTATTGTTGCCATTTTGAGGAAAAAAATCTTGCAATTCCCTCACACAACAGAACAAGTATTAGTTTATTGTAGATTCCTGAGGATGTTTCTAAACTGTTGGTTGAGCAAGGTGGTTCCTATTGCTCAGGTCTGGGCAAATTCACAAGTCTTACTGACTCCTGGAGAGTCACGGACCAAGTACACATTAATTCCCCTCCCAAATACTGGTTTCTTTTGGAAGGATATCTGGTGAACTAACAGAGAAGGAGCTGTAACAGTTTAGATAAGTATTGTCTTCTCAATTTAGACACCATCTGAGACACCAACAGGCTGAGAGCACAGACTGAATGGGGGTGAGGCTTATTTAGTTTCATACTGTAATATGCTGCTAAGTACCTGCTATGTAAATGCAGATAGACATATATGTTGTAATAATCTTGCTTTCTGGTAAGTCTCAGATGTGTTGTTGTAAAAGTATATGCAGTTCCTGAAAGCTCAGACTTAAACAACAGTCCTAAGGATACGGGACACAAAGTTGTCCCTTTACATATGTATCTTCAGTCATACATATGTATAAATTTATATACCTACACACACACATATACTTAATCAACCTTCTCCTGTGGAATCTCTCTGTGAAACGAAGCAAAATAGCCCGTTCTGAGGATAATATCTTTGAAAAACAGAGGGAAAGGAACCAGACTCCTCCAGAACACTGAAGAAGGACGATAGTTGAGTACAACTGGCTACAACTTCCTCCCACTTGAAGGAGAACAGGTAATGTTTCTAGATCAGCTCTGGCATGACCCTGATGGGCTTCTCAAACGTCCCACATCAAACCTATTGCCTTTGGAAAGAGACTGGTATACAAGGAGCAGAGAGAAGAGAAAGAAAGGATGAGTGGCCATTCCTCACTTGGGAAGTGACAGGTAAAACATTATTCTGTGTCCTCTTAAGGACCAATACCTGACAGCACAGAAGCAATGCTTTCAGTACTGCTCTGAAGTTTTTCGATGAGGGAAGCATCTCATCCTTCAGACTAGCAAGAGCTCTGTCCCTAGAAGAGCGCTCCTCCAACTATCTTTTTTCTTTTATCCCTAGAATTTATCAGGGGAGTATTTTAGGTGGCAAAACTCACGTGCCTCGTGAAATTCTAGACAGTGTAGCTTGACCCACGTTTTTTGCATCTATTGCTACAGAAGAACAGTCTACCATAGGATCTACATTATCTCTGCCAAGTCTGTGCAAATACCCTATAGCTCAGAAAGCATATCAAATGCCTGTATTTAGGTACCCAAATGCTCCCCAAGTGACTGTTGTAGCTACAGTTAGTATCATTTCTCACTGTAGCATTTTTACAAATATTTGCCTTTTCTCTAGACACTGTAGTAGCACAAACAGGAATGCAAGACACTTTTCTTCCAGTCGACAACCAGCGTACCAACTTCTGGTTAGCTTGGGAAGTGGGACATGGGAGAAGGTAATGATTTGGTTGAGCTTCTCTTCTGATGTTACACAAATCTTGGTGGAATTTGATTGCTACTAGGTATGCTATTCTGAGCCTTACAGTGCAATTTTTGGGTGCAGTTTAGTAACTAACCAGATTGACTGCTGGTCATGGATGTTTCCTTTACTGAGACAGGACACACATCCTGTGACTAAAGTTATGACAGCCTTTGTACAATGAATAGGGTTTAAGTTGAATAGATGTAAAATCCACCCTACCAGTCACTAGTATGTACAGTATCTTATTGTCTGCTCCCCTCTGGTTGGGTTTGGTTGGTTTTTTTGTTGGTTTGGTTGGTTTTTTTGTTTGGTTTTTTTGAGCACCTGAAGCTTAGGAAAAAAAGCAAAACCCCCAAAAATTCATAAGAAGTTTGAGGATGAAACAAACAGCAGCAAACAAGAGACTCTCCAGCTTCCATCTTGTTGTCAAGAATGCCAAGATAAAACTCAGTAAAGGTCACAGATCCTGAACAGAAGCACAGGGAGACACACGTGCTCCAAAGGACATCAGTGCTCAGAAGACTACCATACCATTGCAACTGGGGCTTCTGCACACCTACCAGGAGGTGCACACTGACTTCTACTTGAATAACTATTTTTCTTGAAAAGCCTCTTTCGTGCATCTGAAGAATGGAATTATTGGCATGTCCTGTTAGAAAGAAACAGAGGTACCATTGTCACAGAGCTGCTTTAAAAAAATTCCTAGACTGAAAGAAAAACAACTGGAGTCACAGTTGGATCAAAAGCAACTGAAGCTCTCAGGCTTGCATCCATTAGCTGGAGGTGAATTGAAATAAACTCCCCATTCCACAGAGCTTTGGCAATCTCCTGGGAACTATACTCACCTCCAAAACTATAAATAAATAAATAAAAGCAGCAAACCCAGACCTCACGCACCATCCTATTTGACATAATAGTCCGCACTTGGGTGGTCCAATTCGTAAACCAGTCTCTCTTTTATGACAGTGGAAAACACTAAATCATGCTTGTGAAAACTGAACATAGTTCCCAAAAAGATAGGAAAAAGAAACAGAATATAAGCAAGAGTAAAAGCAAGTGCTCATAAAGTAGAGGGCTGAATGAAAGAAGCCATTTAAAAATTAAACACACTTTGGGCACTCCATACCCCAGTGCACTTTGATTAATTTTTGGCACCTTCCCCCCCTCCCCCTCCATTTTTTTGAAACATCCAAGCCTATACTAATATTGGCTGGGACAGTCTCCTGCCCCCCACTACAGAACCTCAGTGACTCCAGATTTGCCAAGCGTCAAACATCTGGCATCTTCTGTAAAAGATAAAGTTCCCTGAGACCCCTTCTTTCTCCTTCTGACACACACTTTCCAGAAAAATGGCTGTTGCTGAGAGGAAGTGCCAAATGCTGCAGTCATCCTGTTCTTTTACCTTATCCTCAGGCTGCATGTAGCGCTTTCACATTTCCCCATCACTGTTATTTGAATAAGGGCTTGTAATTCTCCCTAGAATAACCTCCAGCTGCAATATAACAGCGCAAAGCCAAAGCATCCCCAAGACATATACAGAACAAAGTTTCACACCTAAAGAGCTTGCCTGTGGTTGCATGCTATTCTTGTTGGAAACTATGTCACACCCTGTTCCCAAAGCCTTGAATATGACCAGAATCCTAAACACTCAGTTGTCCACTGATGCTTCACCTATAAATGGGAATACATTGGGGAAAGAAAAAAAAAAAAAATTAAAATCATGCTTCATTTTAGGAACAAACCTGGTAACAGCCTTCTTTTAGTTCTAATTACAAAGCTTAACTGGAGCACATAGGGCTACAGGCTCACCTCCCACTACCTGAGCATATAGCTAAAAATTGTTTGTACTATCATAAAACAAACCCGAATCTCAGTGCGTTGCACACAAAAGATCAAGTTTATTCAGACAAAATAGGAACAGCAGATTTAATGCTCAGAGCTTAACTTTGCAAATTAAGCAGGATTTATAACAGCAGCCCTCAGGGTTACATGCAGCTTACCTCTTAGATGAAGTCATGTGAGACTAGATACCACGAGACTGTCAATTACACGTATTCACCGGTACCACCAGTCTGAAGGCAACCTTGTCTATTGATCATTAACACTGTTTTCAGCTGCTTAATCTTTTTGTCTACCATAGAGATAATGTTAATGGATCTCACTTCTACTTCCTCTTCCACATGTGCACTACCTTGCCTTTCCCACTCACATAATCCTCTGAAGATTCTTATATTCCATAGACAATGGCCTATCCAAAGACCCTGTTTCAGATCAGGTCTTGGGTGCCTATAAGAAAGCATACTCTTCGGGCTGGGGTTCATCCACCAGACAAAATATGCACTTTCTAACCAAGACATCACATCACTTCACATCCTTAATTCAAAAGCATTAATCTTGTTCCTTCCCATAGAACAACTTTTACAGTGGAAATAGAGAAATCAGGGAAAATGGGGACTCTTATCAGTAAGCATTTACCTAGGATGGGGTTGAGCAGTCTGACACACAATTACATTTTATCGCCCTACTAAAGCGACTAAGCAGACAGATGAAGAAAGGCAAACTTAAGTAAATGAGCTCTTCATGCAAGAGGCTTCATAATAAATTAGGCAGCCATTGACTATCATTTCTGAAAACACCATATCCTATTGTTACCTTTGGTTTTATCATACTTGGGAATAAACATGTCTTAACAGCACCAGCAGTACATAAGATGCTTACACTAAACTATAGTTAAAAAAAAAATACAAAAACCCCAAACCTCTGATAAATATGTGAGAAATATGAAAGGCAAACATGTATGATTTGCTTTTCCTTTGTAGCACAGCTGACCTTCCTGCTGTGTGCAGTTTTAACAATAATTTTTTTAATTTCTCATTGATTTTCCTAAAAATCTATCCATATTATGGCATATATAGCATATTGTTATCAATCAAAATGCTGAAGAAACACTGATGAGCACAGTACATACATTTTGTATGTAATACATGTTTAGTAAATAAATACATAATGTATAGAATATCCTGTTCCCTATTCTATTAACTGTCTTATATTGCAAAATAAAGCTGGAGACACTCACAGGCAGCTGTATTTGTTAGTGAGTTTAAGGATTTATGGCTGTTTTGGCAATCCCAGTAGTATACTAAAGCACATCTGAAATTCAATTTTAATAATGCATAATGTCATTTCACTGGGGGACGATGAAACCCATCTACCTGAAAGCACTCTCCTCAGTTTAGCTCATGACTTCAAAGACATTGAAGTGACATCTAACTACAGTCAGTCTCAGATTTTATCCATTTCATGTAATATCCCATAAATAGGTCTTTATATTCTGTCTACAATACAATGACCAGCTACAGAGGTTGTTTTTTGTCATAAGGTCAGGGGCACAAACTATCAACTAGCTGTATGAACTGTAAGTAGGCGTGATTATTTTGACTACATGTTCAAAACCCACTTACCCTCACTGCAGAAATTTCTTTTCTTCAGATTAAAAAAAAAAGGAGAAAAGCAGCTGAAAGAGGACAATAATTTTTCTTGAATCCTCAGTCTTTTAAACATGTGCACTGAACTAGAAACCAAATTGGAAGGAAAGGGTGTCGGGGGGTAAACAGCAGGGCAAGTTCAATTGTTTGATGATATTCCGTAAGGAATTTCCATTAGGGGCATGCAGTCCAACAGACAGACTGTACCAACCCTCTGATCAGATGGATATGCCATGAATACAGCTACACCATCTGGCACGCAGACAAGGTAAGCAGAAGAACATGCTACTAATTAGGTTCAGCTTAGCACCAAAGTCCTGGTTACAGTGAAGACTGAAACTGTATTTTGGAAACCAGTAAATCTTGAAAAGCTGGGGACAGCTTACCTGACAGAACTTGGGGTCCAACACCAACAAAGACACCAAACACCTGGTACCAGCTGAGGTCTCAGAAGCCGCTCTTAGCACCACTGGCCTGTCAGGACAGGAATCAGAAGGCAGCAGCCGGCACAGCTAGGCAGCGAGATTTTGGTACTCAAAAACCATTCACATGAAGACAGAAAACGAAACCTGGCGCCTTCTGATCTGCAGCCTGGGCACAAAGTGTTGCAAGGACCTCGCCACCAGGAAAAGCCGTGCGCCCTGCTTGCATGTATGCTTTCAGTGCAATCCAGAAGACAAGTATCATTCAGAGGGAGACACATATATCAAAGAACAAACAGTACGTTTAAGTGTAATTTCTGCACTAGCTCTTTCGCAGCCCTGTTTCAAACCTTATTTGACCTTGTGGTTTGGCCTTATACTAGAGGCAGATGCAGTTTCTAATGTCTCATATTTTATCGCTATGCTATAACCACCAGCAGTCTGCTGATCATTACTGAATGTACCCTTACTCACGCGTTAGAGCCTGCTGTCGTTCGTTCACACACACACTTCAGAATAAGACTAGTTAATCTATCACTATCTCAGGGTTGGAAAACAAAGCCTGCACTGAAGAAAACTTAGAAATTCTTCCTTTCACGTAATCATCTCAAAGGCAGCTGCCCGATAAAACAGCATTAACACAGTGAATACTTTGTTAATTTAGAAATATTAGTACAGCTAACTCAAGCATCAGTCCTAGACATGCTGTACCCTCTGCTGCTAAAACCGGACTTTCCGATAACTTGTGTTTACTGAAAGACTCGCTTAGTGCATCAGCCTCTGTATTTCTCATGGAATCTTGCTAATAATAGTGAACAGGTCCAGAAGACTGAGGTCAGTTGAGGTCATTTATCTAACAGTATTAAACAGACCAGGAACGTAGCAAAAAGACTGATCATGCCAGAACCCAAAAGTTCATACAAAGGTAACTGAGAGTCCCCTAACTAGCAGGGTAAAGGAGAGGCAGATTGAGGTTTTAATAGGAAAGTAAGTTGCCATTTTAATATACTTTATGGGCACATCTTCCCCCTCAGTGATGACAGAGAGATTTCTCCAGGCTCTAGCCCTCCTCTGTTTCCCCTCTTAACTCCAAGAGTGCCCTTTGCTCTTGAAAAATGTACAGCATCTGGACTCACAGACATCAAATACCGTATGCTTTAATACATTTGAACTATAAGCTGTCATTACAGTAAGAAAACAAGAGCTTGTCTGCACAAAAGTTTTGCCAGTAGAAGACACAAGTTAAACTTGCCTACCAATGTAAGCAGAAAGGCATATTTATGCCAGTCACTTTTCTTTCTGGATTGATGTTCCTTCTAATATACTCCTAGCTGAAGAAAACCCCCGCTGTCACTGCAGAAAAGCGACCAGAAGGAATTCACATATTACACCAGTGCAAAGTTTTGGGCAAATTCACTCTTCTAGATGCAGATGTGCTGGGAAAAGAGCTCAATCTGTAGAGACTATCATTCCAACAATTTATTGCAAAGTATTTAGGTGATTACACTTCCATTTTCTTCAGGTAGGATTAGGTTAACCTGAAGAGTTAAGACAGCTGATCTCATGTAACACAGAAAACATATTTTATACCTCTGTCTTTGCATAACACAGAAGTTTCTCTAGTTACTCCTTGATAAAACTGTTTTGAAACTAAACAAAGCCTGCCCTCCTCTTTGTGGGGAGGCTTAGACTAAATGGGTTTTCCTTCATCAAAGCATTTTAGAAAATTAGGGGGGAAACTGCCTAGGCTAATCAACAAAGGTATCAATTATCATATGGAGACCATCTGAACAATATCAAAGTGTTGGGTCAGTTTATTTTTGATACAAATTTCCAAAGTCAACTGTACATCAATTAAGATGTTTATTTCACAAAAAAAATCACTGTATCACACTTCTGTTGTATTTCAACACTTCTAAGTGTGGCTCCTGTTTGGTAACACTTCTAAAAACAAGCAGGGACCCTTTCTGACTTTTGTACTATAAAACTTTTGCTGGAATGGAACAACAGAAAAATAACTTTGGATGTTTGAAAACACATTTTTATATTGACTATTAAGCATCAGAATTAATGTTGCAAGCAGTTATGGATATAAAGAAGGTTGCAAGAAGCATATTCATTCACTCTTCCCCTTGTTTTTACTTCATGATGTTGATCTCGGGACCAAACCTTCACGCTTTACCTTGTCATTTTTTGGAGAGAAATCCTATCAACTTTGGCAAACATACTGTGCTGAGGTGAGCTGCCCCTGTAATTGCCAAAACAGGAAAAGGTAAGCAAGCACTGCCAGCAAGTTTAGTAAAGCAAGCAGAAACAGAACCCCGCTTTTCTGCCTCCAAATCCTTTGCTGTCACTGCTGTCTTGGGAAGTTGCAGCACAGCTGAGCCAAAAAGAAAGGGAGTCTGAGGAAATGTAGAGGACTGCAGAAGCAGCAAAACACATAGAAGAATATGGAGTAGTGATGCTGCAAGTTAAGACATCCCATGAAGAAGAAACCAATGGAAGGTACGTATTGTTTTTACTCTATTCCCCTCCACAATTTATCCTGAAAATCTTCCAGGTAGGGATGATAACAGTGGAAATCTAATGAATGACAACTTGGAAGGTCAGAATGGAAGTAAACTGGCAATGTCAGGCCACCTTTTAGGCTTTTTACCTGTGAACCATTTGTTCCTTTCCTGTGGGTGCCCCTTTTCTGCGAGAAAACAGCACAGCTTCTTTTGTGGTAAGACAGCAAACTGAAGCCAACTGATTTTCAAAAGGGGAAAGAGGAAGAAATTGTATGCAAGAAGAGAAAGACATGTTGACTTTCGGATTTTTACTTTTAAAATACACAATCACTCAAAACACACATCATCTGTACAACTGACAGCAAAAACTTTGTTCCTTGTTACAAAAGAAACAGATGAAGTGCAGATGGCAGCTTGTGTATTGAGTTGGCTGCTTCATAAACTGTAATTATGGTGGATACGAAATGGATCTCCTCATCTATTTGGAATAAAAATGGGATTATCACATTTGGCAATTTTGTTCTATATAGGACTCAAAATATCTTGCCCATCTCTACTCTTTGGCATGGCAGGGGTTTAACAATGAAATATAAAAGAATGCAGAGCCCAGATCGCCTTTTATTTACAGAAGTGATAAATTAACCACTGGAAAGATAAAACCTGCCCAAGCAATCATTTCTCCTCACTGACCTCATGCTTAGGCACTGCTTGGAATGAAATCAGCTTTGGAAAAAGTCATCCATAATTGAAAACAAATGGTGACAACGCACTAAAAAGACACCGATAACTGACTTGTCGCTTCAAGACAGTTTCCTAAGCTCCATGAAAGCTTGAACCTTTCCTAAATAGGCAGACAGTATCTAGTAACATATTTGCCACCACTTACCAGATTGTCATGTGTACATCACATATCAATAAGTGGATTTGTTAAAAGAAAAAAAATAATAGTAACACTGTGCTCATATTAGCTGTGCAAACTACAACAAAACAGATCTCACTATAAAGTCCACGGTATATCATACAAAAGTTTAGGACCATGGAAACACACTTAACTGACTCAAATCACCACTTACATGAAAAAACATTAGGCTTTGTGATAAACCTGCAAGTAATGACTGACTTACTCAGCATTTGCTCGTGTACTTACATTCAGGAAGTACTTCAGGGGTAAACAATAAATAGCTACCTGAGTTATAAAACTAGTGTTTTAAAACCTAAAGATTATTGAAAATGCCACTACTGTTGAGGGCTAGGAGGGGAACCACACAGACAATAAATGCACCTTACGCTTTGGCAAGGATGCAGACTACTTTATAGAAATAAAAAGCTTGCATCATGGTTTTCAACAAAAGGACAATCCGATTTCCTCTGTAACTTCTGATGAGTACTTTGCTAACACTAGTAATAACTGACAAGCACCTGGACCATTAGAAAACAACTTACATTGCACAAACAGATATGGCCAAAAAAAAAAAAAGCTTTAAATCACTGGAAAAAATTCCCAAAAGCATCCAAATCCAATTTTCAACTGTGACTCATTTCCCACTATCCCATTATTATTTCTAGTTTCATTCAGTTAATCATCCGTTGCCTTTCACAGCATGGCAGAACAAGTACCAAAACTCTGTATTTCTGCTTTGGCAGTATTTTGCACCCATTTTGGATGACTACTGAGTTGAACAGCAACACTGAATTTGGCTCAACAAATTCTTACATAGCTGAGATGTTTGCCAAAATAACGCAAACTCATGTTTACTCACCGTCAAATAAAGAACCGGATCTGCAAAAACATAGAAAAGAGCCTGTGAACGAAACTTCCGTCTTGCCGCCTCCTCCTTGCAAATCCTTGCCATAGCAATAGTGAAATTTAAGTCTAGGACAAGGAATCACCTATGTGTCAGTTATCTGCCATTGATGTACTTCTAGCCTACATCACTGTGACTAGAAACTGGAAAGCATGACCCAAGCGTACACAACATACTGATCTGTACCCGAGAGCCTAAGACTATAACCATGAGGACAGCACACCAGAAACTTGACTATGACGTTACGAGAGGGCGATGAGAAGCTGGTCACTTTCCAGACAACTGCTGAATGAACGGAAGTGGGCTGCAACCGAAAGACTTGGTATGAGGCAAGGATCAGGTTCTACAATTCTTGGGCCAGGTGTGGAGCACAGCCCATCCACCGCTGTGCCCTTCCGTATCTGGCCATGCAAGACAGTTTCTGAGAAGCCAGCTTCAAATTTCAGACTTTACGCACGAGCAAGAAAGACGGTTCTGTCTTTACTGCATTATCTTGCACCGCTCTTGGATGGATCCAAAGTAATTCCCTTTCCTACTGGGAACAGAACTGTGTTGCATCATCTTTCATTTACTAGAGGATAAAGGTTATGTAGGTGATTACTGCAAAACAGTAGAGGCACAGCAAAGTTTTGGGGCATCAAAAGCCATTACAGACCTCACATCATTGAAGAAATACAGTAGATTGCGAACCGACTAACACCGCTTTTTGAAAAAACAGTTTTCTTCAGAGAAGTTTTATAAATACCAGCCCAGAAGGAGGTTTGGTACATCTTGCTGACATCATTTCAATGCTGCTATTGGACAATTCTGAAGTCAACTGCAGCTCTGAGTTTAGGAAGTTTCCTTTAATCCCACCTTGTATGTGGCTACTCATTTTACAGACAAAAATTTTGGTTTTCCTCTGAAAGGGCTACTCAGATACAAAAGAAATCATGACCTTGATGCCAGCATAATTTTTATCTAATCTCCTAAAGTGAACACTAATCTGAAAGGTTTTGGTAGGAACTTTGAGAAAGTTTGATATGCAATTTACTAGTTGATATAACTTGATATGCAAGTTATTAGACAATAAATACAGAATTCCATAAACATATTTCCTGTCATGACACTTTAAGAAAATAAGCAGGTGGTCAAAAGTGCAATCTTGGACATGACTGGCAAAAAAAAGGTAATCAGAGAAGAAAGTGACCAAGCACCATAATTACCCATCTACATTTTACAGAATTTTATAACATTCAATCTTTTCAGTACTTGGGTAACAACACATTTCTTTAAATTACTTTTCACTTTTATTAGTCAGTTTATTGAAAGAGAAAGCAGTTTCTATTCTCTGCAACATCTGAGAGATGACCAACCAGTAAGACAGTTAGGAGAGCTGTTAAAACAGTAATACATAATTTCACTCTGTATCAACAAGGGCAACAAATTGTACATAAGGACACTGGTTTAGAAAAGCAAGTAAACACCTTAAGTAACAGCCCTACCAAGTGATATATTACATTTATGCATAGTCGTAGTGTGGTAGATTGCTGCCACCTTTTGGTTACAGATTGCTATGAAATTAAATTTGTTCCTAAACCACACATGCAATGGAAATGCATGCTGTGACGTAAGGGATCTGAGCAGCTCTGAGAACAGTGGGGTGGAAACAGGAACATCATTTTTACTTTCTGTAAACCGCACAGTGTGTGGCTGCATGTCTTGACATCTACTTATCTTCCAGCTTAAAATATCTTCATGTCTTCTTCTATTGCCGAAACCAGCTCCCACTGGAACATATTTAATGGTTACTAAATTATGAAATACCTTCCAAGATTAAAATTAACAGATATACTAGCCAAAAAATACCAAACCACCACACCACAAGGAAGATGACTCCAAGGAGATAAACACATCTGAAACTACAATATGCAGCTCGTAGTGGATTACCCAGATGAGGCATTAGCCAAGATAAAGCTTTTGTTTTGCACTTTTCCTCTGCAATAATTAACTTCTGAACAACAACATAAAGAAGCTATGGAGTTTATTTTAAGACCAAGGCCACATTTCACCCTAAAGCCAGCTCTGCAAAATTTTTACAGCATACATTCAACTTTTGTCCTCATCTGTTCATTTTAAAAGCTATTACTAGTTAGTCAATGAGAAACAAAACATGGAAAAAAAAAATCACTGCCACCATAGATTTGACCTACAGAGTATGTTACAACCTGAGAGTCTATGTATGTAATGCATGAGCAAGTAAATCCAGACTGTTTTACCCACGATGAGGTATTTCCAGACTCCGAGATGTGACTGTAACATAAATCCTCAGCGTTCAAATCAACTGCAAACCTTCAATAACTGCAAAGGAAACAGCTACAATGAAAGTAACAGATGAGCACAAGATTATTAAAAATCTTTGTATCTATTATTCTCCTTTATAAAGGCTACACAAGCCAATCAAATGTTATTTGAACAAGGCAGCACATCTATCTGGTCAGTGAGGACACAAAATTCATAGCACAATGAAAAGACAGCATACTACATGATGGCTCTTTGAGTATGGAGGCAGAGCAACATTTTTAATAAGTAATTACACATGAACTTGCTCACTGTCAGCAAAACGTCTCTTGACATCCTTTTATGTTTCCCCACCTCCTCACTTGTTTAAAAAGAAAGAATCCAGCTGCAGGCAACTGCTAATTAAATACTTTGGCTTTCAGCTACAGTTGCTGTATGCACACATCTGCTGTGCAATAAACACTGTTTTAAGTGTAATTGACATATTTTCCATGCTCTAGGAGAGAATATTTATGACATCAAGAAAGAAAAAGCAAGCAGGGTCCAAGCCCCTGCCTCACATTCACTAGAAAGTAAAAGCTGTATTTAAAATTAAAACTCTCTAAAATGCCTTTATTGCTTAAGGGCAGTCTTTAATCTCACATTCCAATGCTTTGCTCCCAAAAACCCATATTTACTAATTTTTTGGCCTTGAAGTTATGTAAATCCAAACATATATTTCAGTGCCTAGACACGTTTAAGTGTCTCACGTTGAACATTTTGGCTTAAATGAGTCATAAACAACATCATATTCCATTCCTCCCGATTTCACAGTCTGGGTTTCAGACAACGCATTTTGAACTGAGGTGGACAAGTCAAGTATCTGTAACGAAGTCCTAAAGTCAACATGGCACTGGTCAGGCTCCATATGCCTGCACAAATCTCCTCGAGCTACATGAGCTTAGGCACAACATGGATGGAACAAGTCAAAACACGCAACTCGGCAATGACATTTAGACAAAGGAGATCTCAGAAATCCAAGTTAAGTCTGTGGCATTAAATGTCTAGTACAACTACATAATTAGCTTTTGACTGTCAAGTGTGTTACTAGTAATTCAAGTATTCCATAAGTCCCTTTGGAGCTTACAGTGAAAGATCTTTCACACATTTGGCTCGATATTGTTTAAAGTAGCTTTTTTCCACAAATATTACAGCAAGAAAACATTTCCATTTAGTCACCTATTTCCATGATACAGTAAACATTCTCCTTAAATACAATGCAAGTATACACTTTAAAGTAAAAAACAAACAAAAAAACACCAAAAAACCCCAGCAACAAACCATCACTGGCTCTACATTTTGTTGTTTCCCTTTGTTATTGAGGACTACTGACTGTCTCAAATCAGAGGCAGTTCTTCACAGTAAATGTATGCGGAGATCTTCTCCACTGAGACCACAAACGCAGGCAAAATACTAAGACAAAAGGAGATTAAAATTTGAAAAAACTTCTGAACAGCATCCAGTAGACAGTACTCAAGTCTTCTGTAAGCAAGCGAACCCAAGGGTATGCTGATCAGCAGTTATCTCATCAGGGATGAACAGACTTATCGTATTACTTATTTGTTGCTCTACTACCAAAGAGGATTTACACAAGTGAAAAGGGCTGTTTTTAGCATCAGTAAAAACAATTAATGTAGCATGAATCACAGAGTACTAATATTCAAAAAAACTGCAAGAATTGAATTTACCCCTAAGTGGCTGTCAACAAACAGCCCACTTTTAGTATGCAGTCAACACACATTTTACTCTCTTTACACTTAAAACTACATTTCTTTACTCAGATGTAAGTTACATTGTGACAAAGACACTCTTTGATTTTCGCTCTTCTCTAGAAAAGAATTAGAGGTGGAAGTGCAAGTATGTATGTGGGAGAGAAGGCGGAAACAAATATGAAAAGCTTGATGACAACAAAATAGCACCGGATCAGAACAATAGTCTAGACCACAACATTGCTTTTCTTTTTTGCCTTCAAATACTGGAAAGCAGAAAAGAAAAGAAAAAAAAGCATAGGACATCAGAGGAGATATCTAGATCACAGTTCCTGCCAGCCCAGAACTGAGCACAGTATTACTAACTCTCCAACATCTACCAAACTTAGAAGTAGCATCTCCTTCTTCCCCTCTTGTTCCAAGTCAACATGAAAGACAACATCCACTACTGGTCCAAGTTACTCTATTAGCTCCAACGGGACAGCTCAGCAGTGAGCCTTGTGGATATCAACAGACAACTCCCAATTCTGCTGTCAGCCCTGAAAATGATAGTAAGATGCTATATACCAGAACTGGTATGTACTTTTAAATCATTTAAGAAATTACAGATAAGAGTAGTTTAAGATGAGGCTGCAAGAAAAGTTTCCAAAAATTAGGGCACACAAGAATTCTGGGTGCGTGTCAAATTTTACTTTGGTCCACTTCTGTATTTGTACTACTGAGCGCTATAATACAGTGTAAGTGGATTAGCATGGAAAGACATTAAGTTGGTTTAAGGATTAAGGACATTAAGGATTACAAAGCATTAAGAGGCAGACAACAATATTCCAACTATACATTTCATTAAAATGAAGAAAAATACAAAGCAATGATTACAGGGATTTTGATAAAGGTACATCAAAACCCAAACATACATACTCTGTAGATTACTGCACGAAGTATTGTATACTGTAGTATAAAAATTAAGAAACACGGACATATACTCTGGGGAGAATTTTTCACTGTAAGAACACGTGTAATACAGTAGGAAAGCAAATTCTCAGCATTGCCATTTCCAGTCAAAATCCAAAAAAAGAGGTTGGAACACTGGTCTCCACTCATCACCATAGTTTCTTACCTGGAACCATGTTCTGCTTCAAACACAAAACATTAACCTCTGTTCCCTGCCGCCCCTTCCCCAGAAGATAGCCTGAGATTTGACAGCGTAACTAAATCTACTTGTTTCTTCTAGTTTGTCAGCTATATTCAGAGAAACATAACAGAATAGATGGTTGAAAAAAATCTTCATCTTCCAGGAATATGAGGTTTTATTGTTGGTTAGATTTTAGTTCATCTTACATTAGAAAAAAATTATAACAGAGATTACAATAGTGAAGCCCTTCAACACTGTAATAATTCTTCTCATAAATATACTTTCAGATTCACTTCTAGTATTTATACCTGATTCTTCTCATTAAAAGCACTAGACTACAGCTGTATTAATACCAACATTCATTCTTTTAGCTCAATTTGCTTTATCTAATTGCAAGCACATTGAATTTTAGAAAAATGGGCCTTATTGAAACGACAAGAGAAGATAGATATTCTTGATCTTAAAATATTTTTTCCATCATATTGCTCAAGACAGTAGTGCAGGTGGGGCTTTTCCCCCCCAAAATATTAATTCTGAAATTTTTATTAAAAGTTGAAGCAACATAGTTTACCAAAGAGTATTCTTTGCTTGGAATAAGTAAGCATCACGATAACTAACAGATCTAAGGGCATCTTTACTTGTTTAAAAAAACCCATGTGATGTTAAGACCATCTTCTGCTGCTGGAATGTTTTGTTTAGAATACCTTGTGTTTTAGGGATCAAACTGTTTATTTTACTTTCAGAGCCATGTGCATATAGGAGCCAGTCATAGAATGTCTACTGAATAACTTACAGAAAATGACTAACAGAAGCAATAGATTCAGCTGCTTTTTTTAAAAGCCAGCTTTCCTGATGAGATTTTTTTTCCTGTTGTTATACATTAATGTGACAAGAGAAATACTTACGATAGGTTCATACACAAGTTTAAAGTGTCAAGGCAAGAAAGCATTAAGTGAGGATATCTCACCAATTTCAGACTGAAGTATTAAATAAGATTGATTTTCTTAGAGAATCAATTTGTATGCTGCACTGAAAAGCTGGAAGGAACAGAAATCAACCACTTCAATTCCTATTACAAAAACAATGCTGTTTTAAACATAATTAACCCATTTGTTCCCAAATGAAGCTGGTCCAGATTTAATATGCAATTTAAATTGGAAACTATTGATAACTTAATAGAACACACAAGTCAAGAAAAACAGTGTTGCATATTATGCAAGTCATCCAAAATCTGGAAAGTCACAGTAACTTCAGAGAAACTTGTACGCAATATAAGTATTAGAAAAGAAAATATGTGTTTTTGCTCAGTCTATTAATGTGCTTTAGTAGAAAGAACGAGACGTAGTATCAAACAATCAGCTGTATGCTATGCCCAAATGCTGGAAAGTCTTCCAGGCAAGAATTTCCATCCACCCAAGCAAAAAGGAGAGATGTTCTTCATTCCCAAAACTGCACTACTCACTCAAAAAATCTGCCATTCAGCTTTAGAAAACTTTAAAATTCAAGCCAATGCATTCCAAAAGCACTGCAACTCCTGAGAAGCATGACTTTCAAAGACCTTCATTCAGCACTTCCTCTTTAAAGGTGTCCTGGAAGCAAGATAACCCAAGACACCCATAAACACACTGGAGATTTCTGAAAACCCTTTGCTGGTGTCACCTGACAGCAAAGGAATAAACACTCCACTCCACGCCCTCTTCCGACCCCCATCCTCAAGCATCAGCATCTACCTTAAGACGATCGCATCAGTGTCCTTCAAGCGTACAGTAGGCCAAAGCAAACACAGACTAAAGCCCCAGATCCAAGTTACTGCCACAGCTGATCGGTTTTCAATTCCAACAGCTCCAACCCTAGCCACTGTCTATGAACACACGAACAGCTCGCTAACGCAACTGAAACACAGTGGCTGTCTTCCCGAGCACATGGGCTGGAAGACAAAGCCTACTTAGTTCCAAATCACAGAAACACAGAATAATTCATTTTGGGAGGGACCTGGTCCAATCTCCTGCCCAGTTCAACACTAGCCACATTGAATCCAGATGGAGCTGCTCAGGGCTTTGTCTGGATCTTGAAAACCATCGAGGACAGATATTTCTTGGGATCTCTAGCAGCAATCTAGTCCATTGCTTGACTGTCCTCATAGTGACAATAATCTCCCATTTCAATTTATGACCATTGACTCTCATCCTCCTGCTGTGCAGATTTAAGTGAGCTTGGCTCCACCTTCTTGGTAACTTCTTAAGTACTGGAAAGGCTGCTGTTACATTCCCCCCAAACTCTTCTCTTTTCCAGGCTGAAACTGTACAGCTCCCTCAGTCTCTCCTTGTGGAGTACACACTCCAGTGTACTTTGCCGTGATTTAACTGTAAAATTAGTCATTTTCTTTGCTCACCTTCTGTAATGTGTTAAAGATAATACAGAACCTCGAATCAAAGAAGTGTAGATTTAGTGTATTTATATAGTTACTCATTAGAGCAGTCTGGAAACAAACTGCAGAAAAGGTGCAGAAAAGGGTAAAATAACTACTGGTTTGTCTTAGTGACATTTCTCTACAAAGAGAATAAACACTCCAGCTGGGAAGGAATGCATTCTGCAGGTATTTGGAAACTGCATTAATAAAAAAAAAAAGTCTTGAGAAAGACAGGAGGAAACCTCTATGTTACATCCCAAAAGAAAGGACATGGAACTACTCAAAAGGGGAGGCGCGAATTATTTCATTAACACTTTAAGAATAACAATAAGATTTTTTTTTTTTTCCAGAACAAAGTAATCAATGTCTCCCAGCATGCTGTGCCAGTTCCATGCATCTGATACTCTGACAAAACTGAAATTCATCCAGGGACACAAACAAAACCGAAGCAGAGCTTTAGAGAGACACAACCGTCATTTGAAACATAAAACACCACCAAGTAATTACATAATTTTTAGAATACAAACTACTTTCAAGCATAAATAGTTTTAGCTATTAACTTTGATAACTTCAAGGTAAAAAACATCCCAAAAGTCCACTTACCTTTTGACTAGTATGGAAAGTTTAATTAATTCCAATGTATCCATTTGTTCACAGATATTTTGAATTTAAACTGATTTTTCCGTCCAAGGCAGAAGCTGTACTATGAGAACATTAGGCAATACTTTTCTCAAACCAAAGAAAAAATAGTCACAGTTTACATGAGCAATACATGATTTGAATCCATGAATCCCCCATTTCGTAAAGGTATGCGTATTACTATTTACAGAGGAAATAAAGAGATAGTGACATTTTTATATTTATCTTTGAAAACTTCATTGAAATTTTACAATTTTGAAGCTAATTAGGTTTGTTTGCTTTGTTTTATTAGAAAAAATACTCAGGCAAGGTCTACAATCATCTGTCAATTATAAATGACTTACAAGAAACTCATGAAGCAATAAAATTAAAAAAATACAAATACAAACTATATCTGAAACACTTCTATTTGGCAATTTTATAACAAATCCAAAAAAAAGAAACAAAGATTACGGATTACTTTATAGGTACAGAAAAAGCAGTAGGTGAAGTGCTCAAGCGAAAAAAAAAACCAAAACACTGCATTTTTTCAAAAATAAAGTCACATCACTACAGATTTTATGAATAATACCCTTATTAAACAACCATTCCAGAACATCTTACATTAGTGGTGCTTTTAATCTGCACTTCATTTCGTTTGATAAGAATTTTTTTTTTGTGTATATAAGTAACATTTTTAACCCACTGGAGCTAAGCAAGACTCTCGTGTCAGTACCAATGCAGAATGCATTTGTATTATATTAGGATATGCTCACTTCTGCAACCGAAGGGTTACTTTAAGTTTTATTCTATTTAATAAAAATTTAGTGTAAAAACTGCTGGTTATTAGTTTCACTGTAGTAAATTCCTCCCCAATAAGGAGGACTAACTCTGCAGTTTGACTGCATATATCCATACAAATTTTACATATTAGTTCCTTCCAATAGTAAGGAAAAAACTAATTTCATGTTCACTATTAGAAAGGAGCGCCATGAATTAATTATGGGTACTATTCATCCCTCTAAGATTTCTGGGAAGGATGTTCAATGTATTTTTGTTCTTACAACAGATATTAACAGTAGTATATAGTCCCTTAGGTATGTAAAAGAAGGGTTTTTTTATTGTTAAGGAAGGTGCTTTTTTTAAACAATTCTTCTGGCAGCACTAGTGAATTACAATATCCTTCAATATTATTTCTACCGTAATATATACATTTTAACTTTCATGCCTCTAGAAAAACATCTACAGTACATTTCATAATATAAAAATATATTACAAATCTGCTGAAATATTTACAAGCAATGTCCTATTATCTATATGCAACATTTTTGTCTCCATACAAAGACTAACAGGTTAGACACATCTCTATTTGTCAGTTAAAAAAATCCATGGCTTCTTGCTTATTAAGCAAGAAAATGATTTTACTTTCCTTTTCAAAGCCAACTTTGGTGCATAAAGGATTGAATTTCTAGATTTTTTTTTAAAAAATACCATTTTCTTTACATCTAGAAAACATTAGGCCAAATAAAAAAAGTATACTTTACAAGTGAATGGGGATTCTAAAGGGTCAAAAAAGCAAAACAAAACACCAATAACACTAACTGCTTAAGTAGAGGTTTTTCAAAAACCGTCCACTGATATGGATCACATAAAAGCAGATCTCATTAACATACTATACTACTCCTGAAAAGGGGGTCAGACATACTGCAACACTCTTAACATCTTTAAACCGTACTATATGTATTCATAGTTGATTGGAAAAGACAAGCATTCCATCAACATTTGTTTAAACATTATAATCCAACATATTTTAGGGATCTGCAAAAGGACACGAGATTACAAATGACGAATGATTACTATCCACCATACTCAAAGGGCAACAGGATAATCCCTTGGTAGCTGTTTTATTGTCTGGCGTGTGTTATATTTAGTTAACATTGACAAGAAGCCTAATAGCTTGTTAACAGTTCTCCTGGAAGTTGTGAGTAAATGGTGATGGTTACTTTTTCTTTTCATCAAATATAAACTACTGTATTCACTAAAGAAAAAAGCAGCTTAAAGAAGCAAGCATGCAAAGCCTTTTAGTTGTTCCACTAAGTTGCCAGAAGAGTGTTCGCTCAGTCTCCCACTGTACCATTCCATGAAAATGTGGATATACAGTAATATATTAATATATTCCACGGAAGCATCAACTTCATTCACAGAATGTTTACACTAAGCATAAATATTTATCTAAGAAAAAAAAAAAAAGGATGGGATTTGACTAATGTGCAACTTTATTTCTAAATCCATTGTCAGTGACTAAGACTGCAGGTGTCCCCACTTGCTTGGTTTTTACCTCTTCAACCTCTTCTGGGGCATTGTTCTGTAAAAGAAGATAGTACAGTTTTACACAAAGACCCTGAGATGTAAATTTAAGTCAGCTAGAAATCTTGATTATATAAAATCTATTTTCATTTAACTTGATTAAAACTGAAAATCATTTTAGATGATCCCATATTAGCATACATTTCAAATAATCATTTCAAACTTTCTATTGGAGTCATCATGTTAGCATGGCATTAATAGTTGTCACTGAATTCCCTTAACCACTTTTTCCCTTGCAAAGTTTTGGTCTTCAACTTTATTTCTTTGCTCTCCCACAGTTGGTCTCACAGATCTTTTTAATCACACACTGATCTATACTGCAAAAGATCTAGTACAACATTATGTGAGGGGACCTTAATTTTATTTGGGAGAGGTAGAAAGGGTTGCTTATTTTTCTCCAAGGACTTAATCCCAAAGACCATTAAATTTTTATTTTAAAAAAATTACTTTTTCATTTTCAAATCAAACTAATCTATCAAGTTCTGCAAAGCTAATCAATATAAAGATGATTAACACCTAAATTAGCTTATAGAACAGTCACTGTGTTAAGCAGTTTTAAAACGCACAATCCAATCTCCTCATAACATTTTTATGATTTGCTATTAACATCAGCAATTCATATGCCATAGTAAGTATTTTAAATACTTACATTTACAAAGATAGTAGATACAGTATGATTTATTTTCATATTATAAACCAAGTTTTCATTAATTTGATTAGTGAAATACACTGAATATTAAAGGTGAACTGAAAGGCTTATCACATATCAAGACCTCGTATTAGTGTTCTAGTTACTCCTTTAGACACTGGGTCACTGGATGTTAAGGAAGAAACACAGGAACACTGAACTTCTGTTATGGCAGAAAAAATTGTTTTTTTATTTTGACTCATTTTCATTCATTTTTAATATGAGCCCATAAATATGTAACTTTGGATGTTCAAAAGCTTAAGAGTGAATTAAGCATTTCAGATTACCTTTAAAAACTGTACACGCAGAGAACTGTGGGTACAGACAATTACGTGAGCATACTAATAAAGAGGGGGGAAAAAAATCAGGAAATTATTAGAAACAAGATGGATTAGAAGCCAATCTGAAGTCCTAAAAACACAAATGTGAATGCAGCTTAAAGACAAGTAACAAGTACTGTCCCCTTCTGTCCCCCTCTAAAGAATCTTGTATTAAAAAATAACAGTACTTGTATACAAGTACAGATTTCAAGGTAATACTGCATGTATTACAGTTGAATATAAAATATGTAAAGATAAATTTGGACTTTAAAAAAATTGGTATACAAACCAGTATGTGATCTTAACAGAAGTGATCTTTCAGGATTCCACTGTATGTACCTCCTTTACTAGAATTTCTGTACACCAAGCACAAAAAAGTAAAATACACTTGGTAAATACACACATTCCCCGTTTCTCAGTAACTAGAGTTCAGTTCAAGAAGTTAAGTAATTCTGAAACAACTTAAGACCTCCGAACTTAACTCCTGGACGCTGACAGGATCAAGACTCCCTGGTCTGGTGTATAATGCATTAGCAATCCCGATTTTCCAACGTCAAAAAGTTAAGCGAGGCTTAAGACTATATTTAAGTAAAGAAAGTTCCAAAATTAGGATGTTACCTGTATATGTTTGGGTCCAGAAGCAAGGCAGTATCTTTTGGTAGTTTTGATAAATGAACTACTTTAGTTTTTAACTGATGTCGCTCACTTTCATTTACCCACACATCAGGCAGACTATGAATAAATAAATAAAATAAAAATATTCAAAAAAGATCAACCGTTTTTCTTACCATAAAGTTATGTGGTAAACTAGTACATATGAAGTTTTTTTTAAAGCAATCTTCACATTTCACTGGTTAAAAAGCATCTTGACTGGAGTGAGGAAAAGACAGCCAATCTTTACACATTATACTTCAAAGTTTTTCAAGTTGTCAGTGCAAAAAAGATACTAGATAGAATTTAGATTATTCCAGACTATTAAACCAAACATACAATGATAATGGCACTACATTCTCCATTTTAACAATTTAATGTGAAAATGGGTAGCAGAGGAAAAAAACCCCACAGATCTTTGAAAATACTTTACTGGGTATAAAACTCTTTGATGCTGTCAAAAAACTAAGCAAAGGCCACAACATACTGCAGGCACTGAGCTTCGAGTTACACTAATTTGCTTGCTCCAAGTTCAAAGTTTTCAATGTCAAAATGCTCCAACTTTGCCAAAGTTAACAGTTTGATTATCTTCTGAGGAAAACCAGGCAGTCACCACAACATTTTGGCTGTGTAACAGTTCTCATGGTGAGATGGAATAAAACTTGGTCTTTCCACATTAAAGGTGATTGTTGCTCCAGTGCCACTTGCAGTGAAAGTTGGGGAATAGGGCTGGAGATAACATGCACAATAGAGCTACACTTTGCACTTCCATGCTTTGAAACTAAACGTGCCTACTTCAGAGTGGCTTACTGCATTACTGCTTCTTTTACTGAAAGCACCTTGGCTTTTTAAGACCTTGCTGAGGTTGTTAAGAGAGGCATTGGGCTTGCTTTTTCTTACTGAAAAACCACCTTCGTGCCTCCTTCCAAAAGCTCGCATTGACCAAGACTGCGCAGAACAAACTAGTGATCCATTTCACGTCCACTACGAGGGCGGGGGGGACAAAGAAAGAAGGAACAATGCTCCAAAAGAAAATGATGAGAAAAAAAAACAACCCACAACCAAAACTCAACAATCCCTTGAGATTATTTTCAGCCCAACTAAAGTTGAGGAGTTCTTTCTCTGACCAAAGCTACACGCAGTTTTAGACTTTTGTAAATTATTAAACTGAATCTTTGTATTTCAGCAATGAACATCAACAGTAACCCAAATTCAATTTTCTGGGTAAGCCATTCAAAAAATGAAATGAAACTGAGAATTTCTATCCCAGCAGGAAAAGGAGCTTCTCCAATGGTACTTTTCCCTTTTCACATGCAGGTGGAAGAAAAAAGAAAATGAAGGGGGTTGTGGGGGAACCACTCATGAGCAATCCATATATCTACTAACGTTTAATACAGATCACCAAAGGTGAAAAAGCATCATAAGACTTTTTTAAATAAAGCCAAAATCAGTTTTTTGACAAGCAATGTCTGAAAGACATTTTTAATAGAAGTCATATGGTGAAGATGCAATTGATACAAACAGCAAAAAAGAAAACTTCTCACATACAAAGGCTATTTGAAATATACATAAAGACAACAACTCGGTAAGCTAAAAGTACTGGCAGATAGAATAAATTCCTGCTCTACAAAAACTTTTACAAGTTATTTTCCTCTTGCATAGGAAACAGGCTAAAGACTAGTATTTACTTTTCCTGAAAAAGTACTTAATGTACAGATAACCTGGAGCAGTTTAACAGTTTCTTAAGATGACTCAGAGCAGAAAAAGTTAAATCATTATTACTAGGCTCCGTCTTAAAGTCTGATGAACAGTTCAGCACAATGGAAAGTAATCATCATGACTGTATTCAACTTTTCTAAAGTGTGAGTACAGTCACTGTGTAAGACAGATGAATGACATGAGCCTTTCATTTGCTGTTCTTAACTGTAATAATCAAGACGAAATGGAATATTCAAATAATTCAAAACTACATAATTCAGAGCAGGAAATATACTCTCTACCTAACCCAACCAAGATGCAAGAAACATCAGCATTAAACACATTATTCCTTTGACCTAACCAACCAAATCTACATTTTATCAGGGATGTCTTGACATTACTGGATTACTGAACTTGTCTTCTCCAATGCAGAGACTCTAATATTGTATTCACCTGCATGAGCAAAAAACCCTCATTCAACTCTGTATTAGAAAAAAAGTACTCTAATTTTTCATTTACTTTTCATGTTCCCAGTGCTATATGCTTTTATAATGCTTCTTATGTTAAATTCAGTTAACTGTCTTTATCTGTAATATTTTAATAAGAATAATTTCAGAATGTTGTTACTTATCATATTGCCCACTGTCCTAAAAGGAAGCAAAAAACCTACATATTTTACTACAATATTTTAGTTAGCATCTCCCAAGTTGAATTGAAACTTGCACTCTACAAGTGCTGCAATGGGCAGCAAAAGCTACAGACACTTTAAAAGTGCACCAAAATGCCAAACATTGCTGCAGATAATTTATCGGCAACGCTAGTCCTCTACAAATAAAAGTTACAATCGATCCATGCTGCCAAGTTCACGCTACTGCACATGACTGATCTGGGACACTACAGAACTGAGTAATTTAAACCACTTCACCAAAACAAAGGTAAATATGTTATGCTAAGGTTTTGCATCACCATTACACTCAATCTCTTAAAAGCAGCACTGAATCTAAAAGGTCTCCTTGTTCTAAAAATTAATTGCATGAATCATGACTATTTCATCTGAAACTTAGATATCCTTCCCTAATGAATTCTACCAATTTAGATATCTCTTCCTGGTAAAACTGAAATTCCTTTTAAGAAAGAGCCTCCAAACCTGTGCATCCTACCTAATTATAAAGCCACTAATCTTAGTGTGAACTAAACGTCTCAGTAACTTCCATCTTAATTTGAACTAAATGTCCCAACTTCCATCTTAATTTGAACTAAATGTCCCAGTAACTTCATCTGTACACAAGACTATGGAACCAGGAATCAGTATGCAGGAGTATGAATCCAAGAAATCTATTAGAATTATTCTTACCTTTAAAAGGAAAAGTAGTTACTTGCCTTAAAACTTGTGGAAAACATGGAGCATACAGCTACTGCCTCTCCTAAAACTGCTCTGCCTACTGCTCTCCCACAGCATAGTGGAAACCGAATATTTGTTCTACTTTTCCATAAGAAAGATCAAAATTTTTACATATAAATTGTTTTCTGTGCCAGAAGAAAGAGATGAGATCTTAGCTATTTCAAAGTAGCAGATAAATTATTTTTAAAGTACACTTACTACTTCATATGTCCCAAGCCTACCTGAGGGCAGTACCTTTGTCCTGCATTACACACAAGGCTACTCATTTGGAGCGAGGCAGAACTTTGAAAAACAAGAGAAAAAAAGCAGCCAAACATGCTCTAAAAGAGCATTCCAAGCTTTGGTGGGAGTATCCAAAGACTATGAGATGGATCCCTTAAAGGGCCAACTATGGTTATTATACTGTTAAATCATGGCATCTAGGCAAAGATTCTTGTAATTCCATTGTTACACTGATGACTGCACATTTTTCAGTACCTAAAAGTACTTTAGGATCAGGATGAATCAGTGGGTAAACCAAAGATGCCTCAGTGACAAATTTCCTTATGTATATGGCTGGCAAAACCAACCCGAACTCCCAATTCAATAATTAGAGGACCTTGTTATCAATACCCATAGTGACAAAACGCATCAAAAATACAGCTTCAAATTTACTGGAACTGGTATCAGAGTATAAAGACTTGAAAGCTACAGTAAAAAAATCAATCATTGTTTTTTTTAAAAAACTTCTAAATTACTTTAAAAAGCATTTTTTAAAACATGAACTTTAATTTAAATACTCAAAGGTATAACATATTTTAGTGATAGACAGTTCATTTACCCCACTGTAAATCCTATATCATATCACTAGCAATATACTCACATGTCCTCTGGTGTCCAATGAAGCAAGAGTTTTATTTTTCCAGAATCTTCTTTTCTTTTAGCTATTACCTGATAATAATTACATAAATCATAATTAAAACCAAATCAGCGTATTTTTTCCTCAAAAACTGTTGTTGTTTATGTCCAACTGGACATTCATAAAAGGCAAACTGTTTTACTCTTTGAAAGTTGTATTAACTCTATATAGGTAGACTGTACATATCACTACTCAAGTAATTCTTGGCAAGGTTTAATATTTTCCTTTAATGTTTGTCTACTGAGTGGTCCCTGAAAAAAAAAAAACACCAAACCAAAACACATCCCGTAGGTAGTGTTCTTTCTTTTAAAATAATTCAAATTTTTAAGCAGCTACTCCAAATGCTTTGAAGAACATACATTCCTCTACAAATCTGTTCATGTTGTTCCACAAGATGCCTGTAGAAGATACGTGAAACTGACTCAGCTTATAGTTTAATTATAGCATAAGAATGAAATATTTTCTCACAAATGCTGTAACATCTGGACACACCGTATGCATAACTTCCCAGGTAACCTTTACTCATTCCTTTTCAATACCTAAACCAAGCACTGAATGTGGCAACAGGAACAGCTACTTGGAAGAACTCAGAGGCTTACAGAGCATGTTCAATGCATACATAACGTGAACCCTTAACGCTTGCTACTACTGCTACATGAATGACAAATCAAATGACATGTCAAAGATCTGTCAACAGTTGATGGCGTTTAAGCAGAACATATGTACTCCACTGGCAAGGTCCCAGACAAGAAGTGAGAACTCCTTTTTCATAGTTTCTCACAGCAGCTCACAGGAGACTCGCACATAAGATACTGTCACAGAGAATAAACTTTTTAGGTGGAGGACCCTGAAAGCTGGACTCCCACCTTCAGCCAAGATGAAGTTAGAAAAACACACACTAAGTATAAAAAAGAAATCTGTTAATTCAGGTACAAATAAATTCTTTAGCACCGGCATTCAAAAGGTATCCCAAAAATTTACAGTACCCAGAAAAATCGAAAAGCCGTTTGCCTCCTCTTCTACTAATACACCCTCAGTTTCTCCTTTGCTACATGTCACAATATTCATACAGATTTTCCTATTTGCTTCAAAAACCAATTCTCCCACTTTCCACACCTCCAAGCATAAAATGCTTATTAAATCTTCCAAACATTCTATACACAGCCACTGCAGATACTGGAAAACTCCAAAAAGTTTACTAGACAACCTTTAAAGCACAGAAATGCAGAAGGGTGGCAAGTGAATTTATGAAAAAGACTAAACTAAAATGTAGCATACGGAACTTAAATACTGAAGTGCCTAATCTGCATCAACCAAAACAATTTCCCTCAACTGAATATCACGCTAAATAAACTTCATCATGACTTTTCAAGGATTTCACGAATTTGTTTGAAGTTTCATTTTTACAACTATGCAGTGATCCTCTCAACAAAAATGATGCAGAGAAGTGTCCATGGATTTAAGTCAGGTTATTAATACTGATATATTTGAGATATCTGAAGCTATCGATATGCTTGTAGATGAGAATTGGAATATTGGGTTTGCGTGACAAGGTTTGGGGACGGGTGGGTGGATGGATGTGGTGCTACAAGGGTGGCTTCTCTGAGAAGGTACTAGAAGTTTCCCCTATGCCCAACAGAACCAATGCCAGCCAGCCCAAGACAGACCTGCTGCTGGCCAAGGCTATGTCCATCAGCAATGGTGGTAGTGCCTCTGGGATAACGTATTTAAGGGGGAAAATAGCTGTGCAACAGCAGTTGGAAGAGAGAAGTGAGAACACGCAAGAGAAACAAGTATGCAAAACACCTAGTTCAGTGAAGAAGGAGCTGGAAGAGGTGCTACAGATGCTGGAGGAGAGATTCTTCTGCAGCCTGTGGTGAAGACCATGGTGAGGCAGGCTGTCCCGCTGCAGTCCAGGGAGGCTAACAGCGGAGCAGATATCAACCTGCAGCGCATGGAGGACCCCACAGCAGAGCAGGTGGATGTGCCCGAAGCAGGTTGTGAGTCCATGGAAAGCCAGTGCTGGAGCAGGCTCCTGGCAGGACCTGTGGCCATCTGGAGAAGGGAGCCCACACTGAAGCCAGTTTGCTGGCAGCACTTGTGACGCCATGGGCGACCCATGAGGCAACAGTCTGTTCCTGAAGGACTACGCCCCATGGAAGGGACCCATGCTGGAGTGGTTCATGAAGAACTGCAAGCCATGAGAAGGGCCCATATTGGAGAAGTGCATGGAAGACTGTCTCCCATGGGAGGGACTCCCACACGGGAACAGAGGAAGAGCATAAGGAGGAAGGAGCAGCAGAAACCATATGTGACGAACTGACCGCAACTCTGGTTCCCCATCCCCCTGAGCTGCTCAGCAGGGGAGAAGGTAAAGAAATCAGGAGTGAAGTTGAGCCCAGGAAGAAAAGAGGGGTGGGGGGTAGGTGTTTTAAGATTTGGTTTTACTTCTCATTACCCTATTCTGATTTGATTGGCAATAAACTAAATTTCCCCAAGTTGAGTCTGTTTTGCTAACGACAGCAATTGCTGAGTGATCTCTCCCTGTCCTTGTCTCAACCCACAAGCCTTTTCTTGTATTTTCTCTCCCCTGTCCAGCTGAGGAGAGGAACCCAGCTGCTTCTTCTGCAAGCTCAGTTTCTTTGCTGTAGACTGGAGCCAAATAAAGATAAGTCTAGGCTCACTTTACAGGCCAAATAAAACTCAGTTCTCATTAGCTTTCCCATTCAAAACCATAGATTTTTCTTGTACAGTCCAGTTCATTCCCAATTTAACTTTCAATTTTAAGGAGACACATATGTTCTCTCATGTAACACAAGCATCATGGTTATCACATCCTGAAAAGTTTTAGCTGACGTTTTAAAAATGTTAGCATTTGGACACAGTGAGCCAGCTACACACAAGTTAGAAGGAAGAAGTTATTCGCCAGAAACTCTTCATCCTATCTAAAACTTGAAGAATGTGAACTAGGAAACCATACAAAATATACAAGTCTCAGATACATGTTACAGCTAAAACTGGGGTTGCTTTAAAGTAAAGACAACTCCAGACACTGAAAAGACATTATTTGTAGAAACTCACAAAATGAAACACTGATGTGAAAAGACTCATGATACAAAATTTAGGGCAACTCAAGTAATACCTGAATTATACCACTGCAAGTAGCATTCTCTTATTCTAGAGCCCTAGTAACATCTTCAAACAATCAGTGCTGAACTAAGGGCTTGAACCAGCTTTCACACACACAAAGAACAGGAGGAGAAAGTAACTTTTAGCAGTAGAAAATGGGAATAATTTTTCATAACAAAAGAGCTAATTATATATAATACATGAAAGCTACAAAATTTATAGCTAGGATGCTTTCGCATAGAGAGATACACTTGTATCCAATGTGAGCTTTGCATACTTGTTCCCCGTATCACTGGCTTCTCTTGTCCCTACTAAACAAGCAATACTCAAAATCTGAGCAATTCACTTGTTTTTGACTGGTATGAAATATCCTCTCTTCATATATGGAACAAGCCTATTTTTGTTTAATATTAAAGTAGTACGTTAGTTTTCTGCTAGAAGACAACAGAAATCTGCTATTTATAGCTGCCATTGTTTTTCCCCCATATTTTGAAATTGTCAAATTTAAAGAACTTTTTATAAAAGGTATAAAAAATACCTACTTTTATCTTAGATAGTGCAATGGAAATTTTAGCATATCCTCGGCAGGCTAGAGTCAGAAACGTAGCTATAATGCAGACAAACGCAAATGGCAGATATTTGGAAAAAAAAAAAATTGAAAAAATTATTTGCTATTTTAACAGTAGTAACCAGAGCTTTACGGTCAGGTCTGCAGAAGCTACAACTCACTGAAATGGGAGAAATCTAGCATGTCTGCAATAATGATGCTCTTAAGATTTAAAATTGTTTTATAAAGCAGTTGAGTTCATCCAAGTTCTTCATTTTAAAATATAATTTAGCCAGTAGATGTATGCTCAATACAGCTATATTTGAAAAAACTCTTACTATATTCTCTAAATTTCATGCACTGTCCCAGAAACAGAAGGGAAATTTAATTTGAATTTATCTCTATGAAGAAAACACGCATCAAAGTTGTCTCAAATCAGAAATGGAGTTCTGCTGACCTCTTCTGGAAAAAGAAAAAAATTTCAGTCTATAAATTGGTATGCATTTTACTGTATTCACTTATTGTGTTTCAAAGTTTTAAGACTTCAAAACACATGTAACTAGTATCAACACAGATGACCAATGAATTGAAATATCTAAAAAAAGCTAAAAACAGTGAAGAACAGTTTAGTATTCAAATACTTTACAGAATTAATTCTAGCCATTTCAAAAAGTTGGGAGGGGCTGTGGAGGGGGATGAGAGACGGTGGGCAGGACAGGGTAACCTATAACCTGCATTTTTTAATCATTGTTATATCTGCTCTTCAGGTTAAATGGAAACGCTTGGCTTTTTCCATCTTACAATTCAGAGAATCAAAGTACTAAGAATTTGACTCCAATTAAAAAAAAACTAAGCAGAAAAAAATTCATAATGAAATGAAAGGTGAACTCTGGACGGCAAAAGCATTTCTTCAAAGAGGCCTTCTTGATGACCGCATTCTACAACTTTACATATCTATAAAGAAAAGGATGAGTTTAAATACAGTAAAAAAAAAAAAAGGAGTTCCTTTTCGTAGGAAATGAAAAGCAGCTACAGTGACTGCTTAGAAATCCTTTACATTAGTAATTTTTTACTAGGATATCCATCCTGTAAAATCGTGCACTGTACTGACATTATGCTTATGCTGCATTAAAAAAATATATATACACCTACATCATTTATGTCAGTTTTTAGCTAGCAAGACAATTTTATCTTCACATTTTTCACCTTTCAAATTCATGCCCCTATTAATTACACATTTTTTTTCTTCATCTGAAGGTGGGCCATACAAACAACATTACACTGCTTAGCCAGTCACCATTCAAATTCAATGTCCTAATGTTCCTAAGTTATGTCAAATGTATTTGCATCTGAGGTGATCATTAGCTCAGTATAACAGTGTATATCCACAAGACCGCTTCTATTCTACCTTTTCTTTTTAAAGTAGATTTTAGGCTGCATCTCATCAGTATAGCTGATGTCCAGCACAAGCCCACACCACTGTAGCGGCACACTAAAATAGGGTAGTAAAGTGCAGCATAGGGCTGGAATCTTACAGCAGTTCTCCCACTGGTAAAACCTCTCCCACAACTGAGGTCTAAGCAATTTCAGATCTAATCAACCCCCTACCATCAGGTGACGCATGCATGGATAAGCTAAAAGGATTTTCACCGCTTCCTCCAAGTTAATTTGAAGCCGTTTTAGAGCACATTCCTCTCTCTAATTCCATCTCCTTATGAACTATTCCAATAGCCAGAGGTGAGCTTCCACAACCGAGCAGTCTGGCTGGATAACCTTTCAGATTAAAGCAAATTGTGAACTGGAAGAGAATCTGCTTTTCTCACAGCATTGTAAAAATCTGAGTTGGCCAGGAAAACTAGAATGAGATTTAAATACAGTAACAGCTAAGCCACCTGCAAACCTCCACTTGCAGCCGGTGCTCAATGCACATAAAGCTCAGGAGTAATCATTTAGGAAAAATTTCTAATACAGGCCACAGGTATTTATAACGATCATTAGTCTTACAGAACAGGACAAAATAAGTTTCATGCATATAAAATCATCTTTTATTTATGGAAAGAGACTGACAGTTCAACAGTTTGAATCGTGTTCAGGTTAAGTCATAGCTGAAGACACAGCAGACAGCATTCTTTCTTGGACTGCAATTCATCTTGCACCAGTCTGCCAGTTTACCAAGTGCTCCCTCTCACGTTTCGTCCCATCTCTTAATTCTTTTCTTCAGCTAAGTCTCCAGCTTTTACATGCCCATATCTCCCAATATGGTTAAGAAAACCTGAGGTTACATAGCTTTTTGAACTTCTGATCCCTATACCCCATTTCAGTACTTTTTTCCTTCGTTTTGAACTTTTCTAAATTAATACTGATGTCTATCTTATCCAAACACAAGTGAAATTAACAAAATAGGATATGGAAACAGGACTAAAGGCCAGTTCCCCATCTGGTACTTGCCGCCTTCTCGCAATTCACTGACAGTGGTAAGCTCATTGAAAGAAAAAACAAAAAGGCGGAAAACAATACATCTATTGAGGATTCTATCTTTTAAACTGAAAACCAAAACCAAATAAACGCAAATTTCAGATCAGCATCTTTAAAAATATTCAATTATACAGTTACCCTCAAAATTCCTTGTGATAAATTAGCACTGTCACTCACGACTATGGAAATGGCATCTGAATCGCATTCTTATTTAGAAGATATAAGCCAATTTTTCTGCAACACATACTTGCTGTTAGACATTTCCTCAAGTGCATCAGACAGGAAACATTGCAAGCAATTCAATTCATCAGCTAGAACAACTACTAACACTAGTTTTTAAAAGTTACTTTACAGATAGAAATGGACAAGCCAACAATTTAAAATACTCTCTATTACTTATTTTTGATTAAATGCCTACAGCAGTAAGAGGAACACAGAAATCTTTCTGCAGTACTAGATTTTTCATACATATAGGTGAACAAACAGAATGCAGAAAATATATATATACTTACAGTACTATGAAATACAACACTGTGGCCTTTTCCTAAACTTTCTATATGTGCTGAGAGATTAAAGCAGATGGCTCGATGTCTTATAGCATCCAGTGTTTGCGCATCAAAGAAGTCATGAGGTCTTGCTAGAAAAAGAAGGAAAAGAGATTCTTAGTGTCCAACACATTGAGATCATTCAAACACAGTCAAGCATGTAAGTAAGTCTGAAGTGTCATTAGTAAATCATTAATCGTTATGGCAGTAGCACTACCTTGTGAAAGAGCTGTAAATGTTAATTTAATAAAGGAAGAAATTAGTCCAAGAGGGGCACAATTCATATAAGTTTGGTCAAGACATACCCATTGTAGGTAATACAGCTATTTTGACAAACTGAATTACACTCTTTTTTTTTTTTTTAAAGTTCCAAGTAAATACTACTCTTTTTTAATCTTCAAAATTAAGAATTCATTAATTTTGCTGAGTACCTCTGGGAACATCCACTGCTATCACCTCTTTAAAAAGAAAAAAGAAAAAAGAAGTCCCAGTACAAAGAAACTAAACCCAGAACTCATTAATAAATGTGAGTTCTAATTTAATGCAAAAACAGCCCAGCTAGGTTGTGATGCTTATGGGAGCCTAACTGTCCAAAGCACTCTTACAGCACAGTCAATAGTTCCAATATTACTGCTGTGATTTTTAAAAAATAGTATTAAAGTACTTCAAAACATGATAGTGCATACAAACAACATCTTAAAAGCAGAATTACACCTATACCTTACTTCTTAACTTTATTAAAACAATCTGCTCAGATCTAATTTATAATCACTAAAAAAACCCAGCTATTTCCAGTGAATATTGGGATGCTGCTAAGAGATCAATAACGGCACTGAAAACAAAACTGCTTGATACTGTGGAGAAATCCAAAGCAAAGGATTAAAAAAAATTATTGTGATCATACAGAAAACACTAGGTCACCCAATAAATTTTTGATCTCCAAGGAGCAATAATGCTGAATAGTCAGTGACATAAAAAACTCTATGCTGCTAGACATGTTTCTTTCTACATAGGGGTTGTCATTCCATGTTCTTTGACTACTAGCAAACAGCTTACTTTCTAGCCAAGAAGCACCAACTGCATCACATACTACACTTGAATTTATAATGAGTAAAGTGCAATTAACATCCATCTGATATTTTACAAGTAGTCTAAAACCAGCAGTCACTAATAAAACCCCTTTCCTTTCAGAAAAGGACTTTTATATTTAAGTGTTTCTTGAACAGTAAAAAATAACTCAATTCTGATTTGGAGTATAAAGACGGTCTATCAATTCTACCCTAAAAGTATTTTAACTAAAAAATAACTGCTACTAGGCACATATTTGCATACTGTTAGAAATGTTTCACACAAATTTTTAAAAATATACTATATAGTATAGCAGTAAAATTACATGAGCAAATAAAGTATGCATCAAAGTACTCAGATTTTAAACCTTGAGAGCAGTAATTCTCTATATAACACACCGGAATTAAAACTAAGAATAGCTGAATCCACATCATCAACTATATATTATCCTGTAATCTGCAAAAACAGTGATTTGAAGTTCTTTTGTCTTCACTTAAAACAACTTCTATATTCCTTTTCACCAATATTATCTACCCATTATTTCAAAACAAACTACACATTTCACTTAAAGCTAGTATTTGCTACACTCCTGGGACTAACTGTTGTTAAGCATTCATCTGTACATTATGTTCTGTCCTTATTCTGTCTCAGTTGGATACTGCCAATTAGGCAATCATCTCACTGAAATGTTTTCTCGCTGTAAGTGGCAAGGTAGAACCACAGCTCATGCTGCAGGTGGTCAGTATTGCAAGCATATAAATATTTTATAAATAAATATGAGGGAGGAAGAAAGGGAGGGTGGAAAGGAAAAGACAGCCCCAAATTCTTGCTTTTGGTGTCATACAGGAAATTTCTTCAGGATTTACCATTGGATAACATTCAACAGATGCAGAAGAAAGGGCACAATTTGTCAAAGGCATATGAATAGTTTTATTTATTCCTTATTGAGTGTTAATGCTGTATCTTAAATCTATTCCCTCAAAATTATTTTCAAAGTAAGGTATCTCCCTTCCTGCTTAATACAAGTTCCAAGTACACATCAATTACTTAAGTCAAATTAATTAAAATCTTCATACCAGTAGTTTACTAAATGAAATTCCAAGTCTTGTGTGACTAACATAGTCTTACTGTAAATTCCATGAAAAGTAAGTTTCCTTATCCCAGTTATATTTCTCCAGTGAACTCAATTATCATGCTTGTTAGTAGTAACTACAGTGTCATCTTTGCTACTGGAAAAGCGAGTGACAATACTGTAAATATAACCTTAGGTTCCGCAAAATTCTTTGAGGGAGCTTCAGAATAAGAGTACTATGACAGATTTTTCAATGTTTGCCTCTATACCTCTAAATGACAGACTACATGGAGCAGTGAATGCGTGTAAGGCTATCCAGAAGAGAAAGCTACTGACTGTAATCCTGAATTATTCTGCAACATCAAAATTTATATGACAAATCAGACAGTCTCTATAGCACCACTAATGTAACCAGCTATAGGGGTGGCTAGAGTAAAACATGCTTTCATCATAAAAGTATTAATTTCCAAACTTAAAAGAACACATACTGTTTACAGACAGGAAAAAGAAATGCAAAGCCACTTAAGAACAGCAAGATGTTATAAAAGAAAGAAAAAAATTAAGAATCCTCTTTACAGTCTAAGTTAGAAGATCATATTCTTGTCACATATAAAGCCACAGCAAAGTCTCCTTTTTTTATTTATGCTTTAATGTCTCTCAGAAGGGTGTTAACTTTCAGATGTAAAACACAGAGGAAGCAAATTTATTGATTTGCTCTATTTAAACTATTAAGAACTTATACAGGAGGATGCTTCAATAGCAGCACGTATTAGCAAGCAATTGCCAATACATATTTAGTATGACACACCTTGCAAAAAACAGCCAGGATCTAATCAAACCATGAGGAGGTAGAAAGAACACAATGTCAACATTTTTTCCAGAGAAAAATTGTTTTGCGACATGAAACTAATTTTTCATCAAATTAGTATTTTTCAGTGATTTAAACAGATTGTACGCTATCAAATAGCATCTTGTTTTATGCATATTTGTTACAACTTCTTGTAACCCAACTTGCAGAGAACCTGGTACATACATTCAACACCTCTCCTTTTGGACACTTAAAATATCTAAATATAAATCTATGTTCCTAGCTTTATATACTCTGGACTGAAAATACTTGATGTTGTGATTTTATTACTTCGGCTTCTTAGATAAGGGTCCTTGCCCTCCCCTGTGCTTCTTGTAAAGACAAAATATACACACTTGTACACTTCATTCTTTAACCAAAACTAAGCTAAGACATACAGAGACAAGAAAAACTGTATCAGCCCTCTGCCAAGGTCACCTGATCAACAGTAATCCACACAAAGTTTTAAAGAAAAGCTTCTTAGTATTTTCAGAAAACGCCATCAACTTCGGATACATTTCTGGGTCACATACCCTCTGGAGAAATACATTGCAGTAGTCAGTTCCCAACACAGATTATTTTAACCTTAAGGCAAAACTCTACTGCCAGCATTGCATTTGTCTCAAGAGGCAAGAAGATAAAAAATTGCTCAAGCAGCTGTCATTTTTCTTCCTGCGCAACACTTGATCAAGGCAGCAGACCATTCAAGTAGTACAGTCTGGTCTTTAACATTCCCATAATATTTACTACTTACATTTTTTGCCATAGATTCATTCAAACATTCTGCAGTAAATTCTTATTATGACTAGAACACCTTAGCAGATAACTTGAAGTTTGAACTGTGAAGCCTTGATTTGAAACATGTAAGTCAATAATGTTCATCAATTACTATTAAAATGCCAACCTGAAAAACTACTTCTGTGTATACTGTGGGGGAAAAATTGAATTAAGATGCATTAAATCTGCCACCCAACAAAATCAATATGGAGAAGCAAGCTAAGATGCAACTCAAGAATCTCTGAAAGCAAAAATTTTGAAGTGATCAGTCTTGGACATCTGTATTTTGTTAGAGTAACTCGCTCAACAAATCAAGACAATCCTTTGGGAACACGCAACTATTTCAAGTAAGTCTCTCTTTCATTACATTTAAGATGAACTAAAAGGATACTACAAAGTGACCACACAACCCTTCACTGATCAGTCTTCCCTTTTTGAACCTTCTCATTTACAGAGATTGCTAGAGTGAAGTGAAGGCTCTTTGAAAGTCAAATTCTGAAGAAAACAGAAATAGTTTTATACCTTCTTCGAATGTTGGATCACTGACAAAAATCAGAGGAATTTCTGAAGTTTACACTTTTAAGATACATGAGCAAATTATATCATTAAACACATATTTTAAGAACACTCAAGTATTTCCAAAAATATTTAAAAAGCAAAAGAAAAAATAAAAATCACCATAATTAAAGTTAACAGTTGTTATTCTAGCACTGAACTGCATAGTTGTCATACAGTCTGGAAGAAAGACACAGGAAATAAACTTTTCAGAATCCTGGGTGACCATGTGACTTTCCAGGACAGGCTTTGCATTCAAAGCAAGAAACACGACCACTGCTTCTTAAATTTCAGCCACTTGAAACACAGGTGAGGTATTAAGAATAATCACAATCATGTGATATAGAGCAATCACCTACGACCACTAGCATGTGCACCTATTGTTACAGTACTATTTAAGTAATTGGTAACTATAGTTCTTCACATGAACAGAAAGATCAATACAGCAAAAAAACTCTTCTGCCACAGAAGAGTTCTGGAAAACATAAGACTGTAATTGCTGACCCAGTGAAGTAACAGAGGTTCTCTGGAACACCATCACTAAAATCCTACTGCCAGCCAGGGGACAGGAGTGAAACAGTTGCCTGCTTAGGAACAGAGTGCCATTTCTGTGAACAGTATGAGATGTAACAGCTCCAGCGGTTCATAAAAAAAGGTATCCTGCACTTCTCTCCAATACTGCAAGGCTGACTTTACACCAGAGGCAAAAATTAATTGAAGATTTTTTTCCTTCAGCTGTTGACACACCAACAGGAAAAAACCTAAATGGGTTTTTACATGTCTCTATTCTAAAATGCAACTGTCACAATAACAGTTTAAAATTGGTAAATAATCAGTTCAGCACTGGAGAGTTGCATCCAATTATAAAATAAAGTTATATTTTTTAGCAATTGCCTAGGCTCTCCTAACCATTTTTGTACACTAGAATCTCTAAATAAATTTGACACAGTTATTAGTCTGATGCTAGGACAACTTGGGAATCACACAACTAGTTTAAAATGGACTAGAAAAGATACTGGGTAAGTGTTTACTACCTCCTAGAGGAAACAATTCTCACTTTATAAGATAAATCACACTTCTCAGCACATTGGTTTGTAAAAAATTAACAAACATCAATTGTATAGAGAAAGATTAAAAAAAAAATGTAGCAAGTCAAATCTGCCCAAAATTAGATCTCATTTATGCTCATAAAACTGTCATTAAGCTAATGAAATGTTGTCCTCGAAAAAGAGTTTATACAATATGTATTTATCTCTAATGTATATGAATCTGCAATCTCTCGCTGCGGTACCGAACTTCAGATCTCATCGTCACTAAACAGAACATTTTCCAACAGTAATATAGTTAGTAAACAAAAAGTGACTCTAAAACAAAAAGCATCCTTAAATTGTAAGCCAAAACTGTTGCTCTCAGAAAACTGATCTTTCCTACTGAACACATAGATGCTTTACCATAAAAGGGAACACAAACAGCATCTGGAAATGTTTTCCTCCCATCATAAGGGATACCAACACTATAACGCTAACGATCACCAACCCTACCAGACCCACATCTGCAGAGAAACAACCACATTGAAGAGGAACTTCCGATTAAGACAAAACTTTCAAGAACTTCTAATTCTGGAAATACTTACGTAATGATCGTCGTCTCTTATTCTTTAACTTTCTTCTTTTATTCATTCCAGCTTTAGATGGAGATTCTTCTTTGGCCTTTGGCTGACTGGCAACTTTTGAAGAGTTCTGCTGGCTGAAGTGTGTGGGCACATGACGGGCAAGTCCTCCCTGAGATGCAAAGCTGGCATTGCACCCACCAACTACACACTAATGAGAAAAAAACAGAACAACTGTATCAGCACAGTATGTGGCACTCATTTAGAGGAGCACAACAGACCTTTCAATTTGACTTTTCTGGCTCAACCTCCAACACACTAAAAGGAAGACAAATTCTTGATGACCACGCAAGTCTTAAAAAGAAAAACACAAGCACAATCTGAAATAAATTTCTATCTGAACTTCATAACTCTCAATAATTATTCCAGGGTATAATAATTCTTTCCTATGCTATATTATACTCTATAATATGGTATAGCAAAAAACCAGTCTCAAACAATACACTGAAAAACTCTTCCCATAGAAAGTAAACGCTTCTGAAGAACCTTCCCCTTCACAGACCAACATTCCCTTGTCTTTCAAAATACTACATCGTTATTCTGTATTTCTCAACAGCTCTCCAATCTTCTGCATTTGATAACAGTAACGTTCTGACATCCTCCTTTCTTGTGACAAGGCAGAAGTAAAAAAAAATACATCTTTACCCACATTAAATTTGAAACAGCTTAACACCTTCTGTAAATGCTATACAAGTCAATAAACAGTTATCTTACACTTCTGTCTAAAACTTTAACTTCAGTAACTTGAAAGTTGTACCAATGATTATTTATAGATTTATTTTGCGATTCTACTACTACTTCAGAAGTATTTAAGAAAGTTCTTATTTAAAGAAAATGGTCTCTCATACAGAAAATAAAAGATTTAACAATAATTAAGCATAAATTCAACAATTGCAACATACATGCAACTAAGCTAGTACTAGCTACAATAATTATTTGTATTTTTATAAGTATTCAGTTTATATTTACAATTATTTCTAGTTGCAAAATGAGTATTTAAATTATACTGCTGAGGAGGGAGGCACAAACCTTTTCTCTTATGTTCTTATTTTACAAGGGTAATAGAAAAGTAATTTTAAGACATGCATTCTATCATTGGCTGCAATGAACTGTGTATCCAAAGGACTGATTTTTCTTCCGATCCAGAGATCAATAGGGCAAATGGGTTGATCAGCCAGCAGCTAAAAACCAATCACTGCTCTAACCCACTGGAAAGTTCTTCTTCCACATCTGTTCTGCTCCCCCATCCTCCTTCCTCAGCTCTTTCATCTGTATCTCTCTTCTCTAGCACTTCCCTTCACAGCAAACTGCTGAAGCCGCTCCAGCAGGAGTTTGGGAATAAGTAACATGGCAACTATGTACATAGTGCTAAGTTTTCTCTGAAGGCTAAGGATGAACTTGTAAGCTCTTACAGTAATCTTCCCCAAGCCTGCGTATTTGATTGGAAGACAAGAAAACAACAGTAGAAACACCACTGAGCACGTTTTGTCCCTAAAAGCCAACTGTGTTGTTTTCCAACTGTGGCTGCAGAACTGAAAAGTCTATTTCTGCCTCAGACCTGGCAAAGGGTTTTCCATGATCATCGCAAAACAAAATAGCGTCCATGAAGAGAAAAACCTGTGTTATCCCCAAGGACTTAATACTTTCTATAGGACAAAAGTATATATATATTTCAAGACACTAAAGACAAAAAATAGGACATTTGTCACTTTATATTTGCCTTTTTTTTTTTAAAGGCAAAAAGACTCAGAGGACATTAGGAAAATTTTTCTAAGTACTGAGCTAACTACAAACACATAATTCCCTGACAAAAAGTTCTACAATCCTTCACACTGTATTTGTTCCTCCTGTCTCCCCCACTAATAAGTATCTTAAGAATTGTGAAGACTTTTTTTACCAAAAAACCTACATATGCCTTTCACCTTGCCCTATAATTTCCCATGTTCAAACAACAGCAATACTGTAGACTTCTACTGTAGTGACTTACAATATAAGAAATCTCAGCACATCTATGACATTTAAAACATTTATGACCGTGATCTCATTTGCACTGACGTAATCTCAGTGTAGTATTTATTACCTCAAATTAATACTAAAGATTAAAATTTACAATTACAAAATCATAGAATGGTTTGGGTTGGAAGGCACCTTTAAAAATCATTCCGTTCCAACTCTCCTACCATGGGACATCAACTCCTAGACAAGGTTGCTCAAAGCCCTATCCAAATTGACCTTGAACCTGACCCATTTAGTTGTATTAGAGATGATCAAACTTACAATCAGATACAGGCAAAATACACACCTGCATTAGTTACAACAGTCTTCTATTCTCCAGTTTTTAAGTTTTTGAAAGAGCTGTCTTGCAGTTTTATGAAATTAAACTAAGCAACTAAATCTAAACTTAAGTTTAATTTTCATTAAGGAGCTCTTCAGCTTCTAGCTCTTCCTGATCCTACAAACACTGACAGAAAAAAAAAATGCACAAAAAACCCCTGAAGTTCAATGACACTGAGAAATTAAGATTTCAGTCTTGCCAAGGCCTGCTAGAGGCCAAAAATAAACTGAAGTCTTGGTACAGACAGGCATTACCATACTCCAAGTTTATTACAGTATAATAATCAAAAGGCAACACCTTCTGAAAATAACATAAACTTTGTGTCAGGAACATTTCTAAACCTTTTTAAAACACAATTTCATAACACTTCATTGTATTTCTTGTCAGATGAGAAACATTGTTTTATGCCAAACTGCAGTTTGACTCACAATATCTTAACTTTTGTCTAGTCATGTAGAAAGAAAACAGTCACAGACATTTTATACAGACTATCTACAGAAGCTGCCCCTTGCTTTTCTTGCTCTAGCCAAGTTTTACTTTCAAAAGCCTCAAACCAGCATCCTTAAATCTTCAATACATGCAACTTGCAACTAGAAATTCTCTTTTTCCAAAAAGCCTATTTATAGTCTGCAGCCACAGTATGAAATATTTGCAGAACTCATTACACTCAGATATCGTGTAGTTTGAGACTACCTGATCATGTCATCAAATAACAGCTGATATATGAGAGATGACACAGAATGCCTTTGCGGTAGACAGGAAATAGTAGAAGAGGAGAAAAATCTTACCTGTTTTTTTCTTTTTTTTCTCTAAAATAATATATCCAGCAATCCGTTACTAATGGGTAAAGTCTCTTCTCTCCAAAGATAAAGGAGCAGTTCAGGCTGTCACTTCAGGATCTCTGGACGGTAAGTCACACCAAATCAGCTTCCCACCAGATAATTATACAGATCTAGAGGGCTTCTAATAAATGAAACTCAACTATTATGCACAACTTTAAACCAAACTCTTTATTTTTCCCCCAAAACCTAAATCTCAAAATTTTGCTTTCAATTTTAAATGTGTTAGATTGGGTCCGGATTGGTGGATATGTTACTTCAAGAGAAAATAAGTCAACATGTAAGAAGTTTAAATTCTCCAGTGTACCCATACCCACCATTATTAATGGGCAGTATGACCAGTGACTATAATAAACAGGGTGTAAAAATACCTAGCAATAGAGGGGTTTTTTTCTAAATTCAAAATAACCAAATCTCCTTTTTAGAATATTCAATGTGTAATTTTTCCAATAAATCTGGCAGTAATATTTTAGACATCTGGATAAACCTTCTTATTATCTCAACACTTAAGTATTTAGGCAGAATGCCTTCATATTTTCTATCTGCATCTCCAGTGGTCCAATGGATAGAGGATATTCTGCCAAGACAGTAACAGGCATGGATTCCAAATGAGGACTGAAGCTGCTTGGCTATATTTTCTAGATTTCAAACAGGTGTTACTCTGAGGGCCACACCAAATGCAGTCACCCCTTAATGAATTCTTGAAGTTACAGGTGCTAGAATGAGCACCAAATTTCATTTTTATTATTGCTTTCTTGCCCCCTTTAAACAGAAGATGAAAGCCTCCAATGAACCTGCGTACCACCACTCTTTGTTATTGAAAGCATTTACGCGACATGAGCAAACCTTGCATGATTGACCTTAAACATTAAGAGCATACCCATTGCAATAAGTATGTGAAAGCAGTTGGTAGCATACCCACATGCAGTCTTGTATTTACAGAAGATTGCTATATGCGATAATTTCACATAAAATCTCCCACTGTTTTGTGCTCAATCTACTATTCATCCTTTCATTGTGCCTAACATCTTGTATTTTGTCAGCTAGACTATGTCACCATGGCGCCTAGTACTTCAATTAATTTATTTTTTTAGTACCAAAAACCATGCTCGAAAACGCAGGTTGTCACAGCACATTAACTATTCAAATACTTATTATTTGTAACAGCCAAGTTTGGGACAAGAAAGATAGAATTTCTTCATTTTTTTCTCAGCTTGCCAAAGACAGTTACTGGCACCAGTTTTCTTACTCAGCAGATTATTCCTCTAGATCCACCTGTCTACATGTTCTGAAAGTTTTTACATGGCTGAACCTTCGATAAGGTCACCACTACATGTTGATACTCCACAACATTCCACCACTTTCTAAAAAACTGCAAAAATTATGTAGTAACAGAACTAAAAAAGAGGAATGTTTAGGTTTTTCTCTCTCGACTCTGAATGTAGAATCATACATAAACATGAATATACTAAATGTCTTCAGAGAAACAATTACATGCTCTGAGAATACCCATATTGAATGAATGTCTACAATGACAAAAAAAAAAAGATGAAAGTATGGCTGGAATCAGACTGCAATAAGCAAAGAGAAAATTTCCAGCAGCACAAGCGCAACGAACTTCAGGTATTAAGAGGAGCAGCATAACTTCAAAAATATCTAACAGTGGACCAAAGAAGGCCATTAAGTTCTCAACCAGAAACATGTCCTGTAAGACCAGCTTGTTTGTTCCTTTTGACAAGAAAAACAAATGTAGGAAACAGTGCTTCCCAAGAGGAGGACTGCAAAAGCATGCTGCTTTGCAGAAATCATGTTTGACTACACACTGAGAACCAGCTGCAATGGTAACGACATCTTATTTAATGGCACATTTTTTTCTTTCGTTGAGGGACTGGTGGGTGCCATAGGAAAAGACACTTTATCAGCAAGAAAACTTAAGTTACAATGGCCTCAAAAAAACCAATCAAAAAATCCATCCATGTGTTCCACATGAAATCCAAATATTAAATCCATCAGTATTAAAAACTTGGGGAAATAAAAAATGGAAGGAATAAACAGAAAAGTAATATGATTACTAAAGAGGAACTGAGGTCCTACAATCTGCCCAAAGAACTAGAGTTTTTTGGGTTTTTTTTCCCCTTAGTTCAGCATATGACTCAGATATAAAATGTCTCCTCCTTATGAGCTGGACATACACTATCGGGAAATTGCCCCATATAAAAATGGATCTAGCATAATAAAGGTCTCAAAAGTAAGTATTCATAAGGAAATTTACCTTTCCTGTGACACAGGTATTGCAATATTAATGCTGAAGGGAATACAATAAATGACACAGAAAAAAACAGGAGAAACTCATGAAAATATGAAACATTTTGCCTTTGTAATTTAGAAGTGGGTTGATTTCTGTGACAAATGAACTACACAGTCACAGTTTGTATTGCATGGAAAGGGTAGGTAAACCCACAAAGACCTTTCAATATGAAAGGACAGCAGCTGGATACAGCTTTTAATCAAAGGACAACACCATGTGTATCTCAGAAACAGGTAATTAAACCTGAAATGGGCAACTACATAAAAGGAGTCCACCTGCAAGCAAAAGAGTGACAGGACAGGGACATATTCTTCAACAGAGTAGTTCTAATGCAAAGGAGAGCTTTATGCCCAAGATAGTGCTCAACTGCCTTTCAATTTAAGAAAATACTTTTGTCTCTTATTTTGACTAGAAATATAAGAATATAGCAACCTGCCATATACTTATTACTCTCCCCTAGTCATTATATGATCATAGTGTTCTTTTACCTTCACAAATTTTCCATGCTTTAATTGTCACTTTCCTAGCTAACATTCTTTGCTTTTCTTCAAAGCATCCCGAACAGCAATTCTTCAGACACCAGCATACAGCTATACTATTTCCACTACTGCCTTTTACGGCTTTCTTCAAAAATCCTAACATTAATTTATTGAGTTTTTTAAAATAAAACACTGGATGACTAGGTGTTTTCAGCAAGTTCACTAAAATGACAGATTCCTTCCCTTTATGCTAGAAGTCTCCTGAGGCAACAGAAGTTTCACTTGTAATTTAGGTTTTGGGAGATATTTTGTCTGCAGTAATCATCAAGAACAAGAGGTCCTTAATCCAACTCTGACGTGGAAAATACTGGCTTTTCCTAAAAGATGAGCAATTAAGATTTATAAGAACAGCTAAATGCACAAACAGAAACATTTGCTCCTTTTTGAAGGACAGCCATAAAACAACGAGTAATGGCTGTTCTTGGAATAATATTCAAAACTATTATTAAAAATAATATATAAATATAAAAAAATAATATTCAAAAAATAATATTCAAAAGTGGTTTGTATCAGCCCATAGATTTCAAAAGCTTGTCAAAGAAAAGAAGTAAGCAAGGAAAGGGGGCCAGTTAATTAATAGGTTGCTATCACAGACACTTAGATACTTGGCTACCTCATGTGAAACCTGAAGCCTACATTCAGCATAAATGACTGGGGAACAAAAGATGTTACAAAAATCTACTCAACCACAATTATCCCCATTCAAAGCCCCCAGGAACAGATTGAGAAATAGAGATAAAAACAAACAGAGGGACTAAAGACAACAGCAGGAGAAAATGCTGAAGTGACACACATTGAGCCATGATGATTAACTACTGCAATCCTAGTCTGTGTTTTGTTCTTTCCCTTAGCATGACCAGAAAGTACAGAAAATCAGCTGGTGAAATAATACAAGATTATTATTATCAGAACTAATTGTTTTAAATTTTAGGGCTCTAGCTGTTAACTAGCCAAGCCAAAAAAACTGGGATACCAACTTCTACTGACTTTGCTAGGTAACTCTGACAGACTCAAAAATACTAGCAGTATTTCTGAGCTATTGGCACCTCTTTTAAACCCAATGTCTCTAAAATCAAGTTTCTTTGATCTACACCTATACGAACTACCCTACTAGACTTTCCCTTCAAGATCAAAGCTTCCTATTATACTTTAAGGTACTTAACTCCAAAATGAGAAGACCCAAGGTACAAGTTGCCTCTGATAACTGGGTGGGGTTTTTGTTTTATTTTATTCAGAGATTAGCACTTGAGATTGCTCCAGCAACCGATCTAATCATATCTGCAAACTTCCAGGGATCTGTGACCCTTATACCATGCTTCCAAAAGCACACTAATCTTATTCCTTTGAACAAAGTGTACGCTAACCTCAAAAGCAAGTTTCCTGTTGTTATTCACTCCCTCAGCCTGAAATTTTCAGACTAAACTACATACATGGTTCAATATGGAAAAAAGTCTAGCCTTTATGAAAAAAAACTTTATGTGCAATGAACTATTTTTACCCGCTAAATTTTGATTTTAGTTTTGTTTTCTGTCATAACTACTGTTTATAAGCTATGTAGAAGACATCACTGTAACAGAAAAGTATTTTTTAGTAATAAAGCTGCCTTACAATAGAAAAAAAATGTAGAAAATATTACCTGAGAGGAAAGAGAAGAGAGGGAAGTGGAGAAACAGTAACTAAAAGTTGGTGGGGTTGGGGGTAAGGGAGAGGAAGGCATAAAATGCTACCTAAATTTAAAAAAAAAAAAAACAAAACAAATGCAAAAACAAACCACCACCCTAATTCATTTTCATATCCTACATGGAAGGAGAACTTCAATCTGAAGTAGTGTGGGTGGGACTTACCATCAAGTGATCCAGGACTGACAGCTATGAACTGCCCCAACTGTATCCATAAGAGGATGAAGCAACTCATTAATAACGGATTGGTGGATATGGGAATGATAAACACTACTATACCTAGAATTACAGGTACAGATTAGGGGGAGAAAGAAAGAGAAAGTTAGAAAATATTGTGCAGGAAGTACAGTCAGCTCAACGGTCCTGCATTCCTGATTTCCTTATTATTCTCAGAGAGGTTAACCATAAATAGTCACAGACTGTGTTCCAACTTAATTTTGTTAAACAAACCAGCACAGAATGTGCACCATCAGGCATGATCCAAAGTTTAATGTGGAAGTGTAAAGCAGGAGGCAAAATATCTCACTTCTACAATGTAAGCAGCTCAACTGGAAAATGCACAAAAAATTTGAAATTCAGTAGTATTTAGTTTTAGATTCTCCTATTATTTATAGATTAAAAGAAACAGGGATAGAGAAGCAATAACAGTATCTTCACGTGTTTTCAAAACAGAACTGGACCTTTGGGGAGAATTATTGCAAAGACAAAGGCTCACCTCACTGGATACTGTTTAAAAATCCCCCTGTGATGGCATTTTTCAATTAAATATAATGTATCAGGAAAAGAACATAGGATCGCTCTTAAAATAAAAGGGATGATATATCTTACAATGAACCTTACCTTGAAAGGTTTGTCCCCACTGTGCGTTAGCATATGCCTCTGCAACCAACTTTGACTTGTTGAAGGTGTATTATATACTTTGCAACCTTTCCACAAGCAAACAAACACCTAATAGAGTAAAAATGTGGTAAGTTTATGAGTCAAAGAAAACAATACAAAAAACCAAAACAGATTAGCACAGAAGCCTGTTTTCACAATACAAAGTACTTCAAAGAATTTTGAACAATAACCATTTATTTTGCAACACACTTCTCATAACTCACCAATGAAAAAATAATTACAACCACAAGTATTCAAAAAAACAGGTCAATGGAATAAAATATCTAAAAACAGATGCTCCTGAAGATAAACACAATCGAAAGCCATAGCATCCACTGTAAAGAGTTTGTATTTGCACTCAATAACTGTATCCACCAAATATTAAGACACAACATTTAAGTGACAAATTTCCATTTTCTCAGTAGCAGATATAGCAATAAAATCATTTACTCTCATAAGCAAGTAATAGTTGTATTCTTTAAGCGTGAAAAATTAAAAACTCATAATTACAATATAGGTTTTTTAGACACCATAGTTTTATATTATGGAATACTGGATGCCTCCAGTTATGGCCTTATACTCAATTCCTGATGAAGAAAGTTCTTATTTCTCACAGGATTCAAGTCTACAGGTCCTTTGTGATTCCAGTGTACAGCTCAGTCACATGCACAATAGGGCCTTAAGGGGAGTAGAACTTACTCATGCTGCTTTTCTCTCTCCTCTCATTGTGCCTATCTATAACTGAGAGAATAAAAAGCTTGATGAACTTGCCTTTCAGCAGAATTTCCTTAACAGGTCTGTGTGTGAAGGGAGGTATAGCCCTGATTTGTACCAGCAAAATAAAGTCCCCAGGAATAGCACTGCCCATAATACAGGTTCTCAGAACTGCAGAAAACTAATTGGATTTGAGTTTCTTGTTCTCTTTTGAAGATTAAGAAACTCAAAATTCAAGACTGGATTTTCAAAACAAAAGAGCAGCCACAGAAGTGTTGTGTACTTCCTGTATAATATATAGATAACCCAGCTTACTAATAAAAAGCTGGAAGACGCTGCATGTCTGTATGACTGATCCAGATCTACTGACACAATCCCATAAACCTTTGATGTCTGCTGCTCTTCAGTTTTGAGATCCCCCTGAAGCAATTTCTGAGATTCCTGCCTCTGCAACGGCTCCATAACTGTCCCAGTGTTTTCATCAGCAACTGCAGACTGCAGAGCACTCAGCAAAGGAGCACTATAAAGTGTGGAAGTGCAATCCCTCCAAAAAACAAGCACTTGGTTTTACAAGACCTCACCAGAAGTACAGGCAAGACTTCCTGGGATTTCAAAGTATTTCAGAAAAAAAAATATGTTGGGAGGTAAAACTATGTTTTCAAAGCTCTCCTGGGCTCTTTATGGGTCTGTCTGGTTTGATTAGGAGCCATCACCTCAGTATTAGTTTAAAAATACACATTTTACCATACAAGAATGCTTATCACTTTAAAGTTTTCAATAAGCAGTTACTACTCCCACTCTTCTTCAAATTTACAGTCATTGTAGTTGAATAATAATCTGAAATCCAATCAAAACCACAAGAATGTAATTTCTAACACTGCTTAAACACCTCGCCAGCAGGTGGCAGACAAATCCCTGAAACAGAACAGACAGGGTCAGTCCCCTTCCACAGCATGAAGTTGAAGAACTTTTCAAAAAATAAACCAACTTCAGTAGGGGGATGAAAAGTGTGAACTGAATGCAACAGTTATCAGACACCTGGTGCTTCCAACAAGCTCTTCTTTCAGAAAGATAAATACTGTGTACCATTTTCTAAATAAAAATATCCACAAATCATGTCACATGGAACACAAATGAACAGAAATACTATTAAAAAAGCCACTCAACCCTGAAAAATCTCTTCCTTTTTAAAAAGTGAAAAGAGGTCAGGAATGCAATAACAAAGATCCATGGAGATGCATTTAAGTGAAAGCCCACAGGATACTGATAACCCTCATCCATTTCACTGTTTCATTCAAGATTTACATAACACTTTTATAAACCTATGAAGTGAACCAGAGAAATCATCTCACGGATGGCTAAAAAGCCATCTTACTGGATGGATTATGCTGCTTAGAATGAAAAAAGTCAACCAAATACGAAGCTGAAAGTTCAATCATGTCAAAAAACATCAGCTAAATACAACCAGACTCACGGCTGTCTCAGTGATGCAATTACATAATACATTATTTAAGGTAATGCAAATCAGTGTTTTAAGTCTCTTATTCACTCAAGATAAAGTGTAATGACCTAAAATTTCACTTCTGGAGAAGTGACAGGACACATTCAAAAGATAATGATTATTCTAGGTTAAGATTTGATATTAATTTTCCAAGAAATTAAAGAGCTGCAACATACTGTGCCGAAGGCAGGCAGATTGCTTGTGTTTGATGTAAAGGTAGTCTACATGACATATTCCAAGTATCAAAGGTAATTTGGGAGGTTGGGGCGGGGCAGGTAGCTAAATACAAAGTTGAAAGTTACTCTACTGGAAGATGTTTTGGAACATTAGAATTATGAGACCAATGGAATTGCATCATTTGACTAGGGATTAGACTGAAATACATATGATTATGTATATACCTCAATTTAAAAAAAAAAAAAAAAACCAACAAAAAACCCCAAAAACCAAACAAAAAACAAAAAACCAAACCACAACAACCTAGATGCAGTTACATTGAAGGTATACTTGCTATATAGACCAAGACAGAGCTGTTTTGGCAATTGTTTCTACTCTCTGGTCAATGAATTTTACGTCTTCCCCATTATACATTCTGTTTATATTTTACCTCTACTGACACTCCATTCGTAAAAATAATCAAGATATGACTTCACCCAAGTTCACACACAGTAATGTGTGCAACAGTTTTAAGAAAATGAATTCCAGCTATAAGTACTTAAAGATATACCAACACCTTCAGTATGTTGAGAAGTCAACACATCTATCAAAAAACTCACAGCTTCACATCATTTATTTAAAAGAACTCACTAAATTTTTAAAGTTAGGCATTCATTTAAAAACACAGAATACCAAATTAAGTGAACTATGCAAGAGACACAGCTGAACGTCTAATACCAGACTGCTGAAGGCCCAACCTTAGCCGCCACTAGCTATGGAAATGACACTTTAGATATAAAATTTGCTGCTGTCAAATAAAGAGTAAGATATCGGCAACTAAGAAAGAGGGAAGAAAACAAAAAGTAACACCAACCCCTCCTCGTTGACCATCCACATGTATGGAGCGAATGTGATCTGCCAGATCCGGGCTGGAGCTGAAGCAAGCATGGCAATGGTCCCAACAACAGTTATACGCGATGCTTTTTGCAGAGGAGGCAGGAACTCCTTGTCCATTCATCATAACCGGAGTTGAACGCCCACTAGAAATTGTGCTGTCTACGTCCATAATAGTGCTGCTTATGCTGTAAGGCAAAAAAAAGAGAAAGTTCATATTTGCTGCACATTAACAGAACAAATAAAAATCACAGGTCTTTGGGGATTTGTTTCAGACATATTTAGACAGGTTGAGACCAAAATCTTACACAATCTTACTATTTATTGTGTTCATCGCCTTAACTATAACAAATCTAGTCGGGAAATGGTAGCTATTACTCAACAGTATAACTTCTTCTGGACACAGGCAACAAAAGGGAGGGATGTGAATTCTCCCATTCACTGACTTGTCAGAAAATTAACTATCATGTGATTAACACAGTCATTTTAAAGCTACATTAAACAGCCATTCATTATTTTTATTTCCCAGGAGAGAAGAAAAGAAAAAAGAAAAGAAAAGGCACACCAGGTCAGACCAGAGATGTATACCTAGCCCAGCATCCACTACTAACACTATATCCTTAAAAAGAATACAGCAGTGAAGTTCTACAAAAGGTCCCCCAGCAGCAGTGGGAACATGTGGCCAGCAGGAGCCATTTTCATCAGTCCCATATCAACTGGATGAGAAAAAAATTGCAGAGAGTGTGCTCCTTCTATACATAAGCAAAAAGTGCGTAGATAGATGGATGTCCTTCCTGGATAAATATTAAATAGCTACTGTTGTACTTTTTTTTTTTTACCTTGTGAACCTGTTGCCTGCCTTTTAGGACCTTTATGTCTTTGTCTTCCACAAAGCCACAACATTACACAGAATAGCTCATCTTTGAGAGGACCTCAGAAGATCAGGTGGTCAAATCTCCTGCTCAAACAGGAGCAAGAGAGATGTTATTGCTTGTGCTCTTGTGCAGGCGAGTCATTAATGGATGTTCTCAAAGGCTGGAGCTTCTGCTACCTTTCTGAACAACTTCCCAATGTCCGATTAACCTCATTGTAGGGGAGGAGGAAAGTTTCCCAACATCTCATGAGAATTTCCAGTGTTACAACTTCTGTCTGTTGCCTCTCATCCTTGGCAGCTATAGGGTTGAGATGACTCTGGCTCCTCCTTTTCTAAACCTCCTTATCAGGTCACTGAAAACAGCAATAACCCTGTCGTCCTTATCCTAAAACTGAAGAAAGCCAATCTCTCAGCCTCTACACATATAGCATTTGCTTCAGCCTTTTAACCATCTCGGAGATCCTCCACCAGATCCTCTCTAGTACGTGAGTACCTGCGATGAGTCCCAAACTGCACACAGTAATCCAGACATAGTCTTAATGGTGCCAAGTAACCGTGAAGAATCACTTCTAGTGACTGTAAAGACACACTTTTGCTAATACAGCCCAGTGTGCAGCAGTAATTTTTACACAGGTGTCTTTACATATTCTTCTGAGCAAAGTGCAAAGAAAAAAAAATCTAATTACATTACTTTAAAGAAAATAATTTTCTACTCAGCTCTACATAATATTTATAATTTTTTAACTTTTATTCTCTCTTTTCTCCCCCACCTCTTGCACATAATTACTATGGTAAAGCATTCTGCTTTTAAAGGTATAGGTGCTGTTCCAGATTTTTGTTCCATATCTCTACTTATATACCCATTATTGCTTTATTACACATTTTCAGAAGGATGAAACAAAACCTACACCATTATTCAAAATCTGAAGGTATCATTAGATGTTTGCTCTTTTGCTCCAAAAGCTTTTACTAGCTATTTCTCTGCATTTCTCTGCACGTTATCTTTTTTAAACACTACTCTGCTAGCAGTTTTTTCCTGTGATAGATTTTAAAATCATCATAGATACTTGCCTTCTTCAGATTTTCACCCCCCACCCACCACGCGGATTCCACTGCATTTATGAATACAAAGCATCTTGCCTTAGTAAAAATAACAATATTGCTTTTAGCAATGCTTTCCAGTTAAGCTTTAAGTTTTAACTAGCCCAAATAATTTGGTTTCATGAGCAAATTCTGATCTGAGAGACACCAGCAAGGTAGCATTTATAAAAATGCTGACTATCATATCCCATGTGCAGATCCCTCAAAAATCTTCCAACCCATTAGTCCCCTCCTATTATTAAAACTAACCATTACTCGTAGGCCTTTGCTTTCCAAGTTAAAAAGAATTTTTGAGAGACCTTCTCAATAGTTTTTTTACTTTAATAAAAATCTATCAAATACAGACTTCCTAAACGCTAGACAAATGCCACATGCTTCCCCCCAATTTCAAAAAAGATCTAACAATTTACAATACATGACTTCAACCCATGAAAGTCATACGGGCTCTTTGCTGCTACACAGCATTTTTCCATGTGCCCACTATTTCTACTTTCTTCCTTTTTCTATATCCTAAATACACACAACTTCCCATGATCCCTCCCCACCTCTCCCTTCTCTCCCTTCGCAAAGTATTCTCAGTTCCTTTCATGACAAACAAGCGCACAATACACAACTAGGAAATAAAAAGGTAGCCAACAGATGCCTATAGATACAGTTTTGAATGTCACATATTTCTGCCTTTCCCAAAAAGCTTGTATTATATTCACCAGAAAATTCCAAGAAAATGCAGTTCCCACTGAGCTGAAGCTACCAGTACCAACAGCATTAACAGTCACTAACTACTGGTAACAGTAGTTTATGATCCCTCTGGGAAACTGTCAGAAGTTTTAAGTGAAAAATATGTTGCAAGCAACCCCAATCTTTCCACCATGCCAGGCCCGCAACAGATGTAACTAGGGGACTGACATCCCTCTCCTTCCTCAGCTAATGCCTAAGCAAAAAATTATCCCCAAAAGTAAGATCTGTAAAACTGTGTTAAGAAAGCAAAGTTTACCAACAGGATGACAGAAAAATTGAATTAATAATTAAATACAACCACACACACACACCCCCCCCTTAGTTTGAGTTATCCAAGCATAGTTTTCTCGAAATCAGTACTTGGAAGTAGGTTTGAATGCGTACAAGATGGCACATGGCCTGACCACTTCTGTTGCATACAGTAATATTACACAGCTCAGCGGTTCCAGCAGGAAGTTGCTTCACCAAGGATGGCAAAGCACTGCAGATACAGCCCTCGTGCAATAGCTGCCTCAGATAATTTCATGTAGATAAGTAACCCTGACTTTGTTGCAGTTGAAAGGTAGCAAAGTACAGTACTTTAAGCAGGAGCTCAAGCTTCCAAGCTATTTACAGTCAGTCTGAGTTTCTACATCCACTGACGGCATTAGTACCATTCTCAGAAATACCACAATTAGGCATAAACAAATTTACAACTAAGAAGAGGTATGGTGCTGGGGATCACAGGACAGACTACGAAGGGCTATTTAGCACAGTTCTCTCAAGGGTTCCCTAGTTTTACAACCTGGTCTTAAGTGGGAAAGCAATGAGAAAACAACCCAGAACACATTATGCAGAAGAATGGCGGGGGAAATGGAGGGGGTAGTGTGTGTGCCACAGCTGGAAGAGAAGTGTGCACTCATGCACATGTGTGTGGTTTCTCTGCTTCACAAGCATGCAATCTGGTTAATTTCTCTAAACAGAGATGAAAAAAACCTCCAACTGATGTTCCTGTAGCATAAGAGTTTATTTCATATTGCAAGTGCAATGCAACGTACCTTGACCACCTTATAATAAAAAAATCACAGGTCTCTAATTTTACAGCCAAAGGAATTCCAATACTTAGGCTTTATTTAAAAAAACATTATCCCACCTGTACAAAATTACTCTTGTTTTTGGAGAAAAATATGTAAAAGTCAACTAGTAATACTGATCCAGAAGAGATATTCTGGCAAGTAGGGTTATTAATGACATGAGAAACCAGTAACACTTAGAAAGCTGATTTAGTTATAATAGTTTAAATGTTTGCTGGGTTTGGTTCTAATAGCCTAAGTGTTTAGTAAGGGCTAATAGATTGGAGCTGCATACACAGTATCAAAATCTAGTATCAGGGGAACCAGAATAAAAGAAAAAAAAAAGCTGCCCATAGTACTTAAACCAAGTAGCAGCATATAGAATTTATTGGAAATTGAGGACTAGATTGGACTATGATTCTATAATCTATTCAAGATACAGTCTAAAAATGGAAAAAGAAATGTAATTCAAATCCAGGTGAGTGATGACAGATCAGTATGTTATTTCACAGGGAACGCCTTCCCTTCTTCTAGTTTAGAGAACTTCGTGTAAGCCATTAAAGAGTATAGATGAATATTGCTGTAACAGGACCTACTAGAGAAACAACTAAACTGCTTATAAAACAAAATGGCCAGGAGTCACGTAACAAGAGATCACTGTTTTCTGATGGTTCTCTTGATAGGCTTAGCCAAAATGCAAGAAACTTGCTGCCCTGACACACTCCTTCTCTAGAAATAATCCATTGAATAAAAATATAAAATGATTTTTTTGTTTTGTTTTCTCTTCTGTGCCTCCAGAAGCAAAATATTTCAGGAGTGCCTCACAGTACTGACAGCCTAGAATTATTTTCTGTCTTTCTCACTTCGGAGGTTCTGGGTCACCCAGGAAAGAGGTAAAGGCTGTAAAGAGAATCTGTGACAGACCAGCAACATCCTTCCTCTCTGCCATAGTGCCCTGTACAGCTGAAGCATGTGTATGTTTCTTCTAGTCTTCCATACACTGAGAAAATATCAGGAAGCTTTCCAGAGAATAGTCTACAATATATATAGCATCAGAGAAGACACCGACGGGGGAGGTCTCTTGCCCTTGGCCTGCCATTTCAAGACGAATCAGAAAGATGATGGGAAGTTCTATAGTCAGAGCTGTGGCTGATGCTAAGTCTGCAAAGACTTTACCCGCAACACTGTTTTTGTTAGACCTGCTGATATACCCACTGTTTCGTTTCTTGGGATTTCAGAAAGTGTGTGAGGACAGGACATACAAGTGGGTAAGATGTGTGCACACACTCCACCATCTTATCTAGTTCCCTTGAGTCATTTCCTGAGCGTAAGAGTGGAAGCACATCAACTCAGCCCAAGAAGGGCTGGACTACTAAAATACTGCCTGCTTATTCTTCAATCTATGAATGGGGCTTTTCAAGCCTATCTTTCTATCTGCTTGGAATGATCTGAGAGGGAAAAGTTCCTTAACAAAGGGAAGGTAGTAATGGAAATTACATCCTTCTGCTTTCTCATCTGAAATCCACAAAGCCTGTAAGTGCGAAAGCAATAATGTGTATCAGAGGAGAAAACGGCACAAAGTAAGGAAAACACCGACATTCTGGCAAACTACTGGTAACAAAATGAAGACTTTGAAACAAATTTTTAGCTAAATAAGTTAATTCAAGTTTTTCTGCCTTTCTCTAAGCCCTTTTTCCCAAGCCAGGAGATCTGTTTAAATCCTGACTGCCACTATCAAAGCAGAATGACACGAGTAGAACTTAAGCGCTTGTGGCATTCCCCTATTGCTAGTGACAGACAGGTCTGGGTTTGCTCCCAAGCTGTAACAGGCTCCAGCTCCATTGTAACGGATCTATAGACCATAGCCTGATGAAGAACATTAGACATTTGAGTTTCAGAGAGTTCAACTCAGGGGTCATCCCAAACAATAGAGCATCAAAAACAGTCACTGCTGGAGAGAGCCTGCATACACAATAGCTGTTTTTAAGAAGCACCATTCAAAAGACCGACTAATTACTAAAATTTAAAACTGTTACAGCAAGCACAACATAGTCTTCGATCTTATGTTATCCCTACTTTCATCCTAATCCAAGCACCAGAATCAACTTGAAGTAAAAAAAAAATCACAGCTCTAGAGGCAGGAACTGAATGCCTTTCTAAAATACTTTACGAAGCACACACGTCATTTTATCAAGTCTGCAAAAATTGGTAAACAGTGCCTTCCAAACACAGGAAGGTAGAACTGAAAACACAGAATTTTCTCAGAAGAGTCAGACCTTTTTCCCCTCCTCCTACAATTTTTCCCCTCTACCAGGAGATCAACAGCTTTGAAATGATCCTGACATTTAAAGCGTGTTCATTAAGCAACAACATTAATGCAAGCTTAAGTAGAAGAATCATTATCTCAAAGGCACTGTTCCAGGTCTTATTTTTACCTGTAGCTAGAAATAAAACACCTTCATAATCAAGACGATTAAGATTTTTTTAGCATCATTTTCATATTAAAAGGTGAGTACCTGCAAAATCTATATGTGCATGTAAACTAAATGCATCTAGCTGGTTAAATCCAGTCCAAACTGTATTTAAAAACAATCCTAAAACCAAAACAAAAAATACTAGCTAAAAACTTACAAGAAGTTGCAAGACATCTTCACTTTATAGAGAACAAAAAAAAAAAGGCCTTCAAGCATTTAAAGTCCTGGATTATTCTCTTCCTTTAAGGATCTGAGCAAAATTAAGCTATTGTTGGGGTCATGTAAATACGAATATTTTCTTTATGGAAAAAACCCTCCAAATTATTCCCAGTTTAAAATGCACAAATTTCAAACCACATTTTTTACCACATGTGCATTTGGGCACTAATTGTTGTGTACAGTTAAATGCAAATAAAAATACAACGAGTCTGTGGTTTAATGCACTAAAGAAACTGGTGTATCGCACATCATTCCTGACACACACTTGGCTCTCCAAGGAGATCAATTTCCTCACTACTGCAAGTAATCCCTTCCATTGAATTTAATGAATGGAATGCCCAAAATTTTTTCTTTCACTCTTTTTGTTAATCTTGCAGAACAACAGACAGTAGGAGTCTAGAAAGAATATCAACAAAACAAAAGAACAACATAATGTCATTTTTACTTTCCGTGAATCCACATTAGCAATTGTCCGTTTGAAGTAATAGTGGAGACAGGCACCGAACACCTGCACAAAAGCCCAATCAATTTGCTATTATACTTTTAATGTCTGCTACACATACTCCCTCTAGACCTTAACTGAAGTAACCTTCCCTCAGGCAAAATTCAGACCTAACAGATGGGCCTTATACCATGCCCTTGAGGGTCAACAAGCACTGCTTCAGTCTGATCAACAGGAGCTCACTTCAGAGTTACAGTACCTCCACCGAGAATGCTTAGCTTCCAGCTCCAGATGTTCAGTAGGTAAGCAAAGGACCCAGCTGATTTCAGCTAACACCAAGGGAAACGACCGTGACAGACACTATAATAAATAACCTCATCTTGTAACACATCAAATTAAAAACGAGCAGAGATTTTAGTGAACACGCATTGCAGGGTCGCTAATACCAACACTACCGAGTAGCCATCAAGCTGCACACTACACTAATGCAAGCCTGGAATCTTCAGAAACAGTTTCTTCTAAAGTACAAAGTGATAATCCAGTTGTAAAGCATCAAATCCACAGAAGATTGCATGGATGAAAAGCATAATTAACATTCAAGAATCAAAATACTATGAACCTCACTGGAAGTAGGTGAATATTTTAAGGATAAAAAAAAATACCCTGCCAGTTTCTTCAGCTTTTACTAGTCAATGAAATACCCTGTCATTTCTGCATGGGGCTTCAGCTACATTGTTCCTATTCACGAGGGAAGCTTAAGAAAGTCAAACTGTAACACTCAGATAAAACAAACTCAGAATAATGAAAACACCGTGAATGACAGTCGTTTCTTACACCAACTTCAAGAGTTAAAACCTAGAACACAAAAGAAAAACTTCTACAACATGGAAGACCAAATCACAACTAGGTATTAATCCCAAAAGAAAACAAACTGCATCAATCATTCAATTACAAATGCCAAGTCAAAAGAGAAAATTGAACGGAAAATAACTTTTTAAAAAAGTTACATGCCTAGTGACATAACCCAGCACCTCATTATAGTCATTTCACTAGGAGAAGTCAGGAGTGAAAACAAGAACTACACAAGTTTCCCCATTACTCTATTCTCTATTCCTTTCCAAGGCAAGGGGTGGAAAACTCAGGTGTACAGCTCAGCAACAAAAAAACCCACCAGACCACATTGCAGTTTTATAACTTTTTGAGGCCACCAAATTAAAAGTGATTTACACTCACTAACTCTTAATGCAATCAATTGGCAAAGAGAAATCCCCACAAAGTCTGAAAATGAGCAAATTACCAACCCTGAGCTCCCACCATTGATAGGAAGCTCCTCATCTGTGCTGGGAATTTCATCTTTTTTCTGAAGCCTCCATCACTTTCATATATGACAGCCACTATGTCTTCTCCAAGAAGCATCACATGATTAACTTTTATTTTTTTTACTTTCCACACAGCAATATGAAGGCTGTTAAAAACTGAAGTAGGACAAACAATGTTTCTAAGAGGTAACAATTTCAATCATACAACTGAACTTGCTACAACTGATTAATAACCAAAATTGCTACAGTGGCTCTTAAATTAAAGCAGAGGAAGAATAAATTCATAAAGATTTCTATTAAGATTTAACTTTTGCTGACCAATGAATATTAAGGAAAATTTAATGCCAACCTCTTTATGAAGTTACTGTTAGAATATCTGCATCACGGTACCAGTATGCAATAAAATAGTGGTCCAGACAACTATACACAGGTGTCCAAGCAGATTTAAATTCATCTGTGCTTTACGCTGTCCAAATGATCATGCCAATTTAAAAGCGAGATTAAAACAGATCTGAAGAAAAATGAAGACTTCGCAAAACATGAGCAACCACTCTGAGCCAGCAACAGAGTTTAAAAGTTGAACACTTGCCTGATCTTTTTTATTTCTCTCCCCATCTTTGGTGAATTTGGTATTTTAGGAAGCATACACATTGGTAACAGATATACTCCTACTACAAAATTCCCATGATTTTTCAACTTAATTCCCCAAATCAAACAATTATGTTCCACAGGCAAAACAGTTTGCCTTATTTTAATGGATGTAGTTTGATTGTGGCACGAAAATGCCATAATGCTTTAGAGCTCCTACAGCTTCTTTTCATCTAACCAGCAAGTAATCCAGAGAGAATCTTCAAAGTAGACAGAAAACAACTTCAGTATCAGAATTTCTAAGGGGGTTTTTTTGATGATTTTCCTGAGAAACCTATTTGTCTTTCATTTAAACAGGAAGTATCCAAAAAAAATTTCATGACTGATAATGACCAGTTTCTGAATTCTGGAAAAATCTACCACCAGTAAGAAAAGATACACCACCATCAAAACAAAACCAGAACAAAAACAGATTGCAGAAAACTAAATGGCTGCCAAAGACAGAGAATTCATGTGGCAACAAGAAATTAGACTACCTGGATCAAAACAATAAGCCAGAACTACATGAATTGAAAGTCCACTGCTGTGTTTTAAAGGCAGTACCTTCTGTTCACATCTGCTCTTGCAGCTCCTATCCACAGACCCCTAATATCAGACAGCATGATTGGCTCCATGGGTCTTCAGAGGCAAGGCAGGAAAAACAGAATAGGCAAAAATTGCGTATGTCAACAAAGTTCCTTTGTGGAAATAAAGGAGAATTAACCTAGCAAGTGAGAAATATAATACTAAAAAGTTAAGAGAGATAGAAAAGGAAAATAGCAGTGTTTGGTGGTCTAGCATTTTCCAGAAGCGTCTTCAGGTTATTGATACCTTTAAATAAGTAAAAGCAACATTAAGGCAACTCCTAGACAGAGGAAAAAGACCATCACTTCCAGCACTGCATGACTTAAGAGAGCACTCACTCATTTGGAAGCACCTGTACTTCTGAATAACTTTTTTTTTTAAAAGTCAAACCTATGCTTTACACAGATTAAGTTATTCTAATAGAAACTTCTCAAAATGAACAAGACTCAAAATTCATAAATCATTCTTTTTTAAAAGTTTGCAAAACTTTATTGAATATCTATATAGTTATATGTATGACTAAGAAATCAAGGTAGTGGAAAATAAAATAGTCAAGGGGAAGAATTTTATACAGCATGACAAGTTATAACATTAAAAAGCTTCCTTTGAAATTCTTTTTGAAGCAGCAGCTTACTGTAGACTAAAGCTATGTCTAGTTTAGGTATAAATACTTAGAAAAGGGAGCAGCACTGCAGACACTTCAGATTGATAATATAAAACCAGAAGTAGATAGAAAAGCTCTTCAAGACAGAAATCGAAGGAACTTAAAATAACAAACACGCACAGGAAACAAAACAAGACTGAGAAAGTATGTTATGAATCACCACCTCTCTAGAACTGTTTCTACTCTCCTGGATCACTTATGTTGATTATTTACATTGTTAGCCGTGGAATATTTGGGTTTATAATATTTACATGGGACAACCCTAGGTTATTGGAGGATTTGTAGCATACAAAAGAACAGGTAACACAATAAAGAAACTTGGAATGCCAAAATATCAGAAGAGCAGTGAGAGACTAGAGCAGGTTAAACGTGCATGCCTTGTGATATGACAGCACAAAGACTACATATGCAAAAGGATTACACAAATCAAGAAACTGCAAGTGATTCTGCCTTAAAGATACAAATAAAACTGACTTTCCTTTCTGGGAACCACATTATCTTAAAACTTGATAATCTCCTTGGAAAGTTAGGGAACAGCAACTAGTGGGTCATAACTTTCAATCTTTACTGATAAAGGAGTGTTTACTAGCACAGCTTAAGAGAAGCACAGAAGAAACAGGTTCAGTCATTAAAGAACTGTCAGAATTACTGTTGTGTTTTTTTTAAACTGTGCTTTCCATTCCGAGAACCATAATCAATATAAAGTAATGTTATCAGCACTGGAAGTTAACAGCCTTCAGGCACAGTGTCAAGGAAATTCCACCCACTATAACTATTACCATCCCATTCTCAGGATACCTTCCCCTCACTCAGACAGCACAAAACACAGAAAATAAGCAGAAGACAAAAGGACCAAAGAAAGATGCAAAACTCGGAGAAGGCCCAAAAAAACCCTCCAGTTTGAGTTACTGTCATGTTAGGTTCAACTTAGAGAATAACAATACATACATAGGATAGCAGTCCATGAAGTAGCAGCTTTGCCTATTCATACCTCAGTGAATAGTTGCTACTTCAAGTATTAAGGCATCAAAAGCAGAGAAACCAGCAATTGACTCAATTCATAATAGAAAGGTCATAAATTAAGGTCTGATTCCTGTTCTGCTGGACACTGAATTAACTACTACTTGTACAAATGGTCTAATCTACAACTTGGAACGCAAGTTAGCCTAAGGAAGTCTACTTAAAGACATGCCAAAAGTAGGTTTACTTCAAATGAAAAAAAAAGTTTACATCTCTGTTTACTGTGCATACAATGAAAATATTTTCTTTGCAACTTTAAGATTTTTTTTATATTTGGAATCTAAGTTACGATTACAGCACAATAAACTGTAATGATCAAAATAAGAACTTTATTGCAATTTTACACGGGAACCTGTAATTTGTACAAGATGCTGCATGGAACAACACTAAGATTAAAAATAAGTGGAGAATCTTTATGCTACATTCTCATTTAGGTAAAGTACATTTAATAAATGATACAACCATTATGTGCCAATAATCTTGTCTTTTGCAAATCTCTCACCTCAGACAACTTAGGTTCATTTTACTTCCTCTGACACTACATAAGATATGCGAATTACAGCACTCTTCTACGGTGCATCAGGACAACAACAGGACTTTCAAGATCATGACAAATCTTTTACTTTTCTATCACTGTCAAATATCTTTTATATACCTTAAGCAACCCTCTGTTAAAGAAAGTATGCACTAAACATCAGCAATGGAAGTTTAGCAAAAGATATTTAAGATCTTAAATTCTATGATAGACAAGAAAATTAGATATAGAAAAAGAAATCCCAGTTTTGTCCTGGTTTTGGGTTTTTTTTTTTCATTTTATCATTGTGAAGGGAAAAAAAAGTACATCAGTATCTTGAGTGAGAGACTTCAAATTTTGTATTGGTTTATTTGTTCTCTTCTTTGGACAGAATGCATATAAAGTTACAAAAAGAAACCTCTGCCTTGAATAATAGTCCGGAACTACCACTTTTGGTTTTTTGAAGCCATGCCACCATATTTTTTTTAATAGCAACTGGGAGAGGGAATAAAATTCACTGTTCGCCCAACAGAGTTTCTTGCTCCCTTCTCCTGCACAAGTTAACTGGAGATTACATTCCCACCTATTTCAAGGATTCCCTGCAGTTACTTGGCTCCTTTACGGCAAGGACCAATTTTTCACTTCCTTTGGGTTAAGCTCTTGCTTTTTCCTCAGGCTACTAGGCATATCTCATTCCCTATCATGTCGTAAGTTTTCTGTGTGTATCTTATCTCCCCCTTGCCAGAAACCCCTATTTCCATCTCCAATGTTCCATCTGCTCCCTTCTACATCACGTCCCCGCTTTCCTACCCAATAACAGACTGCTCTACAACTTCCCCAATGCAATGGGTTCTAGATGTACTCCCATACTGCTGCCTTTCATGCTAGCTCTGCGTAGTGCTCATGACACCACCACTATTTTCTAATTGGACAGTCGTTTTCAAAAAAAGATGTAAATATATTAAAGCTATTGGAAAACTGTGCAGATTTGCTTATGAGTGGCTACGGTAGAACATCTGCACTGCATCATCCAAAAAAGTTAGTTTGATCTACGACCAACTCCAGAAACGCATGTCACATCTTTGCCAAACGGATGCTCAGGCTGCACATAACACCCAGCTTAACTTAACTGGGAAGTGGAAAAGAGAAAAAAAAAAAAAAAAAACCAAAAATCAAAAAAACCCAAACCACCACAACACAGCTCTTTCCACTGCTGCCTAGGAAATTCCCCAAAACAACCCACCAATCAAACCTCACATTCAGAAGTTACCAGACTTAATAATGTCACAAACTTAAACAAAAAGCACATAGGCCTGTGTAGATGTACGAATTCAACATAAAAGCAACACCATTTATCTCTTGCACTGAATAGGAAAATACTTTCCTCAAATTCTATGATGTATATTTACATTTTACTACAATAACAGCTCATTATACCAAGCTCTTTCATCTAGTTCACAAAAAGACCTCACATTAACCACTCAATTATACCAACCAACAGCGTTATTACTAAAAATACTCACCACACCAAATATCTGGCTGTTCTGTCTTCCCATCAAAAGCTGTTTTCTTCAGTGCCAGAAAGGCCCGAGCATAACCATTTCAGAAACAGTGGTTTTATTTTGCAACTTGAAAGCAAATAACAGCAACAACAGTAAATGCAGGCAGAAACACTGCAAATATAATTATCAGCAGAATTTCAGAATCTCAGGTAACCTTCTATATAGCCCACTCTGACACATCCATATTACACACTCTCAAAAAAAACCTTAACGACTTAACCACCTTGCCACTAGTGCTAATGAATGATTCTTCACTTCCTGAATAGGAACAAGTGAGGCTATGCAGCAAGGAGAGGCCTGAAGCACTTTTTAATCTGGTCACATGGATACATGAAGCACGCCTATTAGTACCATATGCCTTCCTGATTATATTTCAACTTTACTATTCTGCCTTCATAAACATCACTTATATAATTCACGTCACTGCCTAGTCAGTCTTGAAAAATTCTTCACTTTTAAGGGCCTGAAAACTAGATAAAGACTGTGTTTAAACCTTTAAATAACCAACATTTTAAAATCAGCATACATATTAAAGGTTGAGAATGCCTCCATTTTAAATGAGATTAAAAAACCCCTCGGCCTATATCCTGGATTTTCATGGCTAAATCTCTTGTCTTTCAACCTGTTAGTTTCACACTGCCTCATTTCGCTCGATAAAATGAACAAGCCTGACAATCTGAAGCACAAAAAGGTTTATTATTGAAAAACTTTTCTCAAGTGTCTGTTTTCAGAACTGCTTGTCTATTACACAGGAACAGAATAATAACCATTCTAGAAGTATTCTACAAGTCTAATATGGCTAAGATAGCTAAAAGTTTCCTTGAGTATTATTGAGTATTTCTTGAGTCAGTCTCCCACAATAACCAATTCTGTCGGTGAATACCAGTAAACACGAAAAGGCTCCAAAAAAAAAAAAAAAAAGCCTTACAAGTTACATGAGAGAGATGGACATTAATTAGTGCTGTGCCTGAGGTAAAGATTACCATGTAGGTCCAAAAACAACCTGTTACTTTTGGCCTACCATTTGTCAATCAAAACCCACGTACCAGTCAGCGAAACAGCTGATAGACACCTCCCGCTGAAACATTTTTTCAGTGCTTCTCACCTAGTCAGTATGAGGAGAGAGCAAAGGATAAACTGCTGAAGAAGGGTAAAGATGATGTAAGAATGGAAGATCAGGATTAGCTTCCAGGTGAGAGTACAAAGACACAAGACAAATTCACAAGGGTGAACAAAAGCCCTCCACATAGCTTTACTACTTATATTTCTGCTTAACATCTTATTACAATTGCAAGATCTACCACTGTTCTCTAAACCAAACAAAATCTATTAATGAAACTGTTTAAGATTTAAATATACTTCCATAATAAACTTTCCAGTAAACAATATTTAAATTATTTCAGTAATTTAACACTAGGACTTTGTAAATAAATACTGTTGTTCAGGAATAACATCAGCGAGCTGCAGACGCATCTTCACTACATTCAGATCAGCTGATTTATACCCAAATCCATGCATCTGCTTAGGTCTAGCTTCAGTACCTGTGGCCCAATGCTAAACTCTGTTACTGTGTTTACAGTTAACTGAACCATTATTTTTTCTTTTCAAGTCGTATCAAATGTTTCTCAGCATTGTAATAAGACTAGCTGCTCCAGAGAACTCTGGAGAAACACACCCATCCTTTCAGCACACGTCTGAAGTTAGGGAAAGGCACAAGAAAATTACCAGCATTCACATGCTGATGTGAATGTCTTTGTTCTAACTGTAAATCTGGAGGATAGCTTGAATGCAGCCTATTATTACTGAGCCAGCTGATCCGAGCTTACTCAAAAGTCATAGACAAACTTTAGCACAGTAGTAGGATCCTAGCACAATTCCCAGGAAAAACCTGGAATGATTACAGATCAATGAGATACCTACCAGTCCTACAGTTATTGCGCTCAGCTCTCATTACTAATACCACTGAGCTGAAAATGCCACCTGGTTATCCCAGGTATCAGTTTGGGTTTTGCTTTTTCATTTCTGGGTTGTTTTGGGGCTTTTTTTAGGGAAGATAAATATGTTTTAGCAAAGTACAAAGTCTGTCTATGTGCATGGAAATAGCTGGTTGAAATTCACCCTAAGTTTCAGGGCATTCAGCATTATATTTGTTTCTTACGTTGTTATAAATACTTATAAATTTCCTACAGCTACGCCCCAAATTATTTTCTTGGCGTACACTCTCAAAATACATCCAAAATGTTAGCAATAGAAGTTGCTGAACAGTAGTTATATTTTGATCATATGCAAGATTTTCCTGTTCAGCTGTTTTATTTGTAGTTTAGGAGACTAGTCTCCAAAAATCAAAAAATCAAAAATTAATCAAAAAAATCAAAGAGATATCATTCTCCACAATTATCAATGTGTTAAAGAGCATCCAGAGGGAAACAGGAATTTGATCACTCATGGAATTCAGGCCCTCTCACCACACCCTGTTATTTATTCAAATTTTCTACAGAGGAAACAAGAAAAAAAAATCCCAAGCCTAGGGGCATGATCTAAACGTTACCAAACCTGCCTACAGCAGGAGAATTTTTACCAAGTTTATCCGTCTAACAGCTTCCTCTTGCTTAACCCAGGGACTGTAAATTCAAGCAAGTTAGTTCAGTCTCTCTTTCCTCTTCTCACTCTTCCCTCCCCCAGGTCATCTTACTCTACAACACGCTGTGTGATGAGACACCAAGTTCCTTAGGACTTCAGAGACACAGGGAGTCAGCAAAGGTCATGAACTACTGTACAATATACCATTTTATATAAAACATCACTTAATAGAAAAAATATCATTCTCTAATAGTTACAGAACTTACATTTTAATGCAGAGGTGACCAAATCAATTAATTATTAAATCTTTAAGGATTTTAATATATTATCATAAACCTGTACTTCCACTTACAAGTCTAAACTGTTGCTAGATCTTCCCTAATATTTCACCATCCCCCCTCACCTACTCTTTAGCTCTCTGGCACATCTTCTACCTTCTGTGACGCTCTGCTTGTCTGTCTGATCATCTAAAAGGCACAAGATGATGTTGTGGCTGGCTTCCAAGCAGCAGCAATCATCTGTATCACTAGGTCAAGCAAGTGACTTGCTGGACTACATGCAGCAAAAATAATAAAGCATTTACCATACTGCAGGAAGGAGCACACACAAAATGGAATTTTCTATCACCAGGAATAACAAATGGCACTCTTGGTAGCATTGCTCTTTCCCTACCCAATTCAACAAGCAGGCTTTGAAATTACAGCACAAAATTCCCTCTCAGCACCCCAAGTTTTCAGCCTGGCAGTTCAAGATAAATTTTTGTAAAAATTAAAAACAAGGCACAGTCCTTATTTAAACCACTAAACGCAAAAGTCCCACTCCTGCAACTGAGTCTGTACCAACGGTGCTGGAAACGAGCAACAATAAAATGAACTGTGTGAATGTAGCAAGAGAACCATGAGAACAATGACAGAGAAAGTAGCTTACTAGCTCTGGAGTGCAAAAGCAAGACATAACGACACTGGACTTCCAGAAAACCCCTACAAGTTATTTCTGTTATTTCCTCAATCCACAAGTTGACATGCACTCAGGTAAGATAAGGATTAGATTTAGATTTTAATTCAATGAAAAACAAGAAACTATTATCTTAAAACTCCATTATGTATCTTTTTTTCCAGAATTCTACTCCCATACTTACACAATTTCACATAAAATCTTAGGGTTTTTTAAAGAAAAAAAACAAACCAAGCAAAACCAAAACCCAATACCCACCTCCCCCTTTTCCATCTTGCACAAGTTTGGAAGAAAGAAAATTTGACTCCTGTGAGTCTCAAAAGTCAGATGGAAACCAAAGACCTGAAAATTTTTCTCTCATCTTAGGACTTTTAGGCCAGTTACATGGCTTTGGGGAACTGACTCAGGAGAGTTTTGTTTGTTTTTAAAACTTGAGGTTAGATCTACTGATGCCCCACTTCTGAAACATTTGTATAGCTACACAGAATTCAATCCAACAGATATTCAAAGTACATTTCTGGATGAAACCACATAATTATTCACACTTAACAAGAAACTATCTTAAGAAAATACAAACAAAATTTTAATTGCTATTCAAGTATAACTCTAACGGGGAAGTCTGCTAGTTTTTAATCCTAAACTGAAACCAAAAAAAATTGCAGGTTTCTTTAACTATTTGAAAGGACTAATTAGTAAAGGGACCTACAGCATTTTAAGACTGCTCTTACATCCATTTTTCATCCTGTTTTCAGTTTGTCAATTAAACTGTTGCACACAACATCCAAGAAAGCTACTACGTAAGCCATGTTCTTTGAAATGCTTGACTTGGTAGGCTAAACCAGATCTGAAAGGTAGAATTCAGCCATGTGTGAGAATTTGGTTGCGCCTGTCCACAAGAACCAAATGAAAGCCTTGGTAAAACGAGTTGTGTACCTTTAACGTACAAAAAAAACCCCAGGAAACAATCTCTACACTACTATTACAGAACCCATCCAAAGATGACTTTAAACCTCAAATTACTGGCCCTCACTTAATAGTCTGCATGCTTATTACTCATGCACATCTAATATGGAAAGACTAGTCTCCTTTTTATTTTAGTAAACTAGATTTCCCCCCTCCCTCTTACGCTTTAAGAGGTTACCACTCAGCTTTCTGCCTCTAGTGCAGAGACCCTGGTGCGTGTGCAGGTAAAACCACATCCACGGATAATTTCCCATCCTGGAGCTTTTAGTACACCCCGCCTGCGAGTTAGCGCAAGGTACCCTCAAAAGAACCCTAAAGAACCCTCAAAGCGCCATCTGAAAGAAATCAGCAGCTTCTGGGGAAAGCGGGAAGCGACCGTCGCCACCTGAACGGGCAGCGAGCACCCCGTGCCCGCACCGCAGCGGGGGCCGATCCGGGGCTCTCCGTAAAACGTCCAACGGCGATGGCTGCGGCTGCAGCAGCCCCCCACGCTGCCTGCCGCCCGGTGCCGGGGTGAGGGGTGCGCCCCCTCCTCCCAAAAGTTGCGGGCAGGCTTTCGGAGGAGGCCGGGAGGAGCAGAGGCGGCGGCGGAGGGCCCGCCACAGGCCGCCCCCCGCCCCGCCCGGGACAAGTTGGCCAGAGAAACCTGTGGCTGCCCCCCGCCCTGACAGCCCCCGCTCTCGGGAGGGGGGTCGGCGCCCCGGGGAGGAGGGGCCTTTTCGCCGCCGTGGCGGGGCGGGCAGGCGGGCTGGCGAGCCCCCCCGGCGCTGCGAGGCGGGGAGGCGGCCGGACATGGCGCCCGCCGGCCCCGGGACCCGAGGGGACACCACCCCCCCCACACCCTCCCACTCCCCGGCGGGGGAACGGGACGCGCACTGACCTGTCCTCCGAGTCCATGCGGCTGAGGGGCTCCCCGTCCGAGGACATCTCCAGGCTGCCCCGCCGGCCCCCCGACGTGGCGCTGCAGCTGCTGCTGCCGCTGCTGCTGCCGCCGCCGCCGCCGGTGCCGTAGCCCTCGTCGCCACCGCTGGACACGCTGCTGGAGCTGCTCCCCCCGCCGCCGCCTCCGCCGCCGCCACCGCGGCCCAGCCCGTCCTCCTGGCTGCCCCGGGGGCCCTTGGGCTCCTCCTTGGCGTCGGCCTCGCTGCTGCCGCCGGGGCTCAGCGAGCGGGTCTCGTCGCTGCAGCAGCCGCTGCTCGTGCTGCTGCTCCCCACCAGGCTGCTCTCCTCCTCCTCGCCGCCCTCCTCTTCCTCTTCCTCCTCCTCCTCCTCCTCTTCTTCCTCCTCCTCGTCCTCGTCCTCCCCGTCGCCGGCCTGGCTGGCGCTCTCCGGGCTGGGCTCCGACATGCTCTCCGCCTCGCCGTTCAGCAGCAGCAGCGACTCCGTCTCCGCCGCGGCGGCGGCGGCCGCCGAGGACGAAGGTGACGACGAGGATCCAGCC
>VZSF01000119.1:382768-549171 GCA_013398295.1 Chionis minor
GGGGCGGGGCGGCGGTTGGGCGGCGGGGGTGCTGCGTCGCCGCCGGCGGCCGGCGCGAATCGGCGTCATCGTTACTCACCGGCGCGGGGGAAAGGAGAGCGGCGTCCCGGGGAGCCGCCGCCGTCCCCCGGCTCCCCCTCAGCCCCGGGGGAGGCCGGGCGGGGGACACCAAGCGTCCCCCAGCTCTCGGGCTCGGCAGCCTGCTCGCTGGCTCAGGCAGCAGCTGGGTAGCCTTAGGCCTGCGGGGCTGCCACGGGGAGGGAGGGGGCAAAGAGAGCGGGAGTCACGGCCGAGGAAAACTTCGTGACGTTTAAATCCGTGAGAGGAAAACGGGGGCACCGGCGGTAGGGACTCCGGAGCTGACTGGACTCCTAGGAACTGAAATAGTGGGGGGGGGGAGGCGGGGAACGGAACGTAGAGCTGACGAGAAAAGGCAAAACAGGGCTCCTGAGCGAAGAGAGCTACAGGGTGCAGGTCACGATGTGACAGTAGCCGGTGAGACCTGTCAAAAGACAAGCTCGGCTGAGACACAAAAGAGACAGAAAAAGGTTTTCAGCGATACTGACAATAAGGAATGAAAGAGCAGTCGCACTATGCAGTGAGGAGAGAGCAAAGAGAATAACCTCTATGTGGCCTTAAACCTCCATTTGCGGTAAAGCGTGTTGGCTACTGGGCAAAAGCAGGATGACTAAAGGGGAACGCAAAATCTAGATTACTGCATTTGAATAAAAGTAAAACCGAAGAGTTTCATGTACTAAAACTAGGGAAGTTGGTTAACTTTTTTTATCATGAACCTAAATTCGCCTCTGGAGGCATGGCGTTAGTAAATTTGTTGAGTTGGGAATTGTGCCATCTGAAAAAAAAACAGCTGTGTACGTGTAGGAGGGGAAAGGTGAACGATAGCTGAATGAAATGACTTGTCAATCACGTACAAGACTGCAGAACAAATTTTGAAAATTAAAGTCATTTTAATATGAATGTAAAATGGGATAAAGTTTACTAAAGGTAGGTCATGCCAGACTAACGTGACAAGCTTTTTGACAAGAGTCTTGTCTACATGGACATCAAGAAAACGTTTGCTCAATTGTCGTGTGGAAATGATTAGCAAAAGTTCATAGGATGGGAATTTCCAGTAGAGCAGGAAGGTGGGTGGAATCTGAACACAGATGAAATCAGGTAGTTTGACAAATTATTGGAGAGATGAAGGGGGTAATTGAAAGCATAAAATACTATTCCACGTGAATTTTAAATGTCATATATACATCTGTCAGTCTTTAGACAACTCTGACAGAGCTTGCCACATTTAAAGAAAAAAGAAAACGTGAAGTGGTGGTAGTTTAGTTTAAAAACAAACTACAAAGCACAGAACCACAACTCGGGTCAGAAAAACATTGTGCCTTCTGTGCAACAGGAAGAACATCACCAATTCAAGTTACGGCAGGCGTATCTGGCCTATCCACAGAGATCCCCAATTCCAGGAGAAGTTAACCGCGTAGGATTAAAATCTGGAAGGAGCGCTCCTAAGACCTGCATTAGCATAGCTGGAGATGGCTCCCAGCCCATCAACAAATGCAGTTGTTAGCAGCAGCACCAGCAACCTGCGGTGTGGCAGCGTCAAAATAGAACACCACGGTGCTGAAACAGCAACACAGCCTTGGAGCAAAGGGACACAACGTTGGATTAATCTTTGAAAACAAACCAAAGACATCTTTAACTTGCAGAGGAGCATATGCGAACTTTGGAAACGAACAACAGCAAAAAAAAAAAAAAAAAAAAGCGATGACGGTTTAGTTTCCCAGATTTCTAGAAACCAGCCTCAGCTAGAAAGTGGAAATGGTAAGAATGCTTTAAAAAAAAAAAAAAAAAAGGAAAAGAAAGAAAGACAAGGACAGCTGTAATGCTGTTTCGTCTGTGTAATCTACATATTATACAGTCTGGTCTATTAACTCCAGCAAAATAGCCACCAAACCCTGAGTTTCTACATCCTCTTCTGCTGTTCCTCCTCCCTCCCGGTGACACCGTGCTCTGTCCTTCACTCAGGGAGGTGTGGCACCCCCGGGAGGGTGTTGCTGTCACTAATCTTAGAGGTTTCAAAAACAAACGACACCCTTTGATTCAGTCAGAAGACGGCAGCAGCTGAAGTAATTCCTACGTCTCTTCTACCCATTGATTCGCTTCTGGAGTTCTCTGCCATAGCAAGGGACAGAATCGGAGAGGTATCAAGTCATGGGAAACCAAAAATACATAAAGGATTTAGGGAAAAGACAGTTTTCACCACCTAGGAATATGAGGAAAAAAAGGGGGAAAAGTTATCTCAAAGAACTCCATGTACCCTAAGGAAAATTGTCCAAATCCACTCCACTGTGCGTTCACAAGGCTGTTACTATACTCCTTTTTTTCCCCAAGTCTCTCTGGGTGTCTTGAGGTCGCGCGTGCTCACAAGGCTCCTTGCGTTTGTGTACCGAAAGCAAGCAGGGTGATTCAGACCTCCCACCTTCCACTTCCCTAAGTAGAGAGGTAGAGACGCCAGCTCATTAGGTAATTTGTGTATTCAAAGAGGGTCAGGGAAGGAAACCTCAGGACGCAAATGAATAGGAAGGACGGTGTGAACCTGCCTAATGGAAATCGCTTAGCATTTAAGCAAGAGATCACTACCAAAGGCGGGGTCACTACTGCAGCGGGCAGTCATCAAAGAAATACCCTCTGATAATCTCTCCGTGTTCTGCGCTCAATATTTCAAAACCACAAAATTCCACGCCCAGGCTCGGTCCTTGAGCACTGTAACAAAGTCCTAATCAAGCGCAAGCAGCAATGACTGAATCTCTTGTTACTGAGCTTTCTCTGTACAAAAATACCCAGCTTACCAAAGGTAAATCTCCTTTTCCTCCAAGGTTTTTCTGACTTTTCAAACCTCTTGAAAGAGAAGCCCTGTCTGAGGCCAGGAGAGTCTAGAACTTGCAAAGGCATCTAAATCACTTGCATTTGAATGGTCTGAGAAAAGCTTAAAGCAGGAGACACGCTGTTAGGAAATCCTTTGGAAAAAAAGGACTTACACATCCACTTAGGCTTTGAGGGTGGATGTTACTCTATCGTTCACACAAAGGGCTGCTGGTATGCTCAGTCTAGCTTGGTACCATCAGGTTACAAGAGGAACGACCCTTTAAAGCTGAGATATTTATGTTAAGGCATACTAATCTGTGGTACTTGGAAGACATTCTCAACAAAGTACAATTATTTTTTTTTTTAAAAAGTCAGTAGACAAACTGGGAGAAGCTTGTTCATTGGCAAAGAGTCCAAGCAGAACCCCTGTCCACTGGTGCAGGAGCAAACAGCATTGCAGACACAGCAGAACAGGGAGAAGAAATTAAGATTTTTATTCTCTTACCTCAGGAGCACCGGGCTGCAGAGCATTCACACTGACAGCAGAATCAATGATGAGCACACTCCAAAGTAGTTTCTTCTCTTCTTGAGTCACACAGATTTTGCTCTCTTGTGGTGGTGTTTTTTTTTTTTGTTTTTTGAAGGACAGTTAGGTGAGATCATCAGAAGATTTTATACAGGTAAGGCAGGTTTTTTTAGCCTTTTTTCCTCACGTTGACCAGCATCATAACACTATGATTTATAGTATGTAAGCAAAACACTTCAAAACAGTAAGAAAGGCCTATAAAGGGAGAAAGAAAATGACATAGGCCTAAGATACAGGAAAAGTGACATCCCACCTTGCACTTGCTAGGATACCAGGGGAAATTCTGTGAAACAAAACATTTGGTCACTGAACTCCCTTCTCCTGCCCCCGCCTCCGCATGCATGTCTTAAGTGCTGCAGGAATTTCCTGCTGCCTGAACCTGATGACTCACCTTGCTCACAATATTCTGCCTGCTCAGCACCCTCTGGAAACTGCACCCTCCCCTTCTTTCTGCCCCACCCTTCCCCATCCAAATTCAAGGTCTGGAGGAAGAGGCTGCAACCTCCCATAGCTGTAAGTAAGCATCCAGCGCTGGGTTCTCACCCTTCCCTTCCGACCGGACTGAAACTGCCTCATTCTGCAATTCTGACCCCACCCTCTCCTGCAGCACCTAGTTAATTCTCCCTTTAAACTCGGCTTCTACGCTGTTTGCTTTTTAAAGCTGCCTTTAATCTTTCCCTGTAGCGTTTACTTAGAAACCATGACTATAGGAAATTTCAAGCCTTGCTCTGGTTGGGTCAACCAAAGGAAGGCTGCTGGGAACGCATGTTGGGCTGGGCACCCTCTTCTCTCCCTTTTCCCCTTTTTGGGGTCCATCTTCTCACCTTTGGGCAGTGAGCCCTCGCTGGGGCTGCAAAACCCTTCCCAGCAACATGAATTCTAGATACTGCTGCGGTCCTTCTTCCCCCTCTTCCCTGCCCATGCTTTGTTACAGCTCTCGTGGTGACACACTGCCTCTTCTGTTGTGCCAGCACAGCTATTTCCGGAATTCATGCCATGAGCTAGCGCAAGAAACTGCTTTTAGTGGTAACTACAAGGAGAGGGGGGAAAAAGAAAAAAAAAAAAAGGCATTCTGTTTCTGCTAGGTCATGAAACTTCAGGAAACTCCAGGCAGTTCAGTTAAATGCAACTGTGCCCACTCTGGGGATGGGAAAAAAAGGAACAGGAAAATTAAGACATTAGTAAGGTGACACAGAAGACCAGGAGTTAGTTCAGGAGTGGAAAACCCCATTCTATCATTCTGGAGCTTATCCAAAAGCACATTCTAACAGTATATTTGCATTTGTGTACATATATATATTCATTATATTTGCATTTGTATTATCGTAACAACTTGCAAGCCCAGTGGAGATGAGGGCATCTTTGCGTTAAGCCATCTATAAACACAAACAGTAAGAAGAAGCCCATGTTCCATAGCTGCTCTGATATAATTGAAAGGAATCGGATATTTTACAAGTGCATAAAACCTCGTCTCTAAAATGCACGCTAACTGATATCAAATTTGCAGTCAAATGATATTGAAGGAAAACACAAAAAGCAAAACAAGCGTGAAGATTTCTTGTAAGTGAAAGATATAAAGCTTTGAGTTCAAGGCCTCATAATATGGTTCATTTATGTGCTTTACAGCTTGTTGCAAAAACTGAAACATAAGCACAGAATTTCAAATAGATATTATTTAGCTATGATAGGCTATTCATTATTATAGATACTACTGAGAACCAACTCAGAAGTTGCTTCAAAAGCAAAAGCTACTTGCGTTACTTCTGCACTGGTATATCTATCTGAATAGTAATCCTGTCACCCCATGTCTCTAAATGTTAATGAGTTCTGAGGACTTGCATAAATATATGCTAAAGATGTGTTGTGCTTTTCTTTGAAACTACTCAGAAAGCTTTCCAAATGCCACATTGGAAAATTTAAATAGCTGATGCAATACATCATATGAACAGGTAAACCGATAATATACGCAGTGCTGTACAAGCAAATAGAGCATCTTTTCTCTGTCATGAATATTGTCAATACTCTTATATGATTATTCAAAAAATATATAAATTATCAGAGGCTTTTTTTTTTCCTCCCAAAGTATTATATCCCTCCTTACGTACATTTTTCACTTGGCACAGCTTGCACTTTTTCAATAAAAGGCAGCCAAAGTTCTTCAGTCTCAGAAGAATCAAGATTCTTAAAGGTTGCAATTTAGATCAGTTTTAACCAGAAATGATTAACATATTTGCTTCCAGATTAAAGAGTCTTTACATGCTATTAATTTGGGGAATGCATGTTTTCTACATTCTTATGCAAAACAGAGCTGGATTCCAGCTTTAAGTGAAGGTGTGCGCCTGACCACAAATACAGGGTTGCCACCAATATGTCCATTTAATTTTCTGCAGGTCAGTCGCTAGAGAGCATGACAATAAAACCGGGGGAGGTCATCCCAATGGAGGGGGCAATTCTGCACAAGCACACTAGGCAGGAAATCCCAGCAGTTTTTTCCTAAAAATGTAACTGTGAAGTCAAGAGCAAAGTCTTTCTTTGCACACATGGAGATTCTTTTCGAAACCATAAAAGTAATCAAGATCCTGCATGTTGCAAGACCGGTGTGTAACCATTATAACCAAACAGAAATGCACAATGAATTGAATGCTAATTAAATACAAATCATAGCTTGGAAGGAGTACAAGTTTACAGCAACTTCTCCACGTTCTTCTAGGATTTCTTTAAAACTCCCCTTCTTTGATTTGTAGTGATAACTAGAATATAGGTTTTTCATAGAACCGTCTTAATTTTTTTTAAAATTCATATTTCATAAAATTTAAATGAAAATCCCCCTGCAGAAATGTAGTTATAATGTTTGTGCTTTTTTTTTCTCTCCCTTCTTTTTCTTGACAGAATCTCTTGACTTTTCAAGCTCTTGTGAACACATGTCCTTCCAACCACACTTCTCAGCTTCCCAGTACATGCTGTAGTGGGCCCAGCAAGGGGCCCTGAAGATAATTAAGAGAGTGCAGCATGTCAGATGAGGAGAGGCTAAGAGACCTGGGACTGTTCAGCCTGGAGAAGTGAAGGCTCGGGGGGGTCTTACCAAGGTATGTAAACATCTGAGGGGGGAAGAAAAGAAAAGAAGGTGGAGCAGAATCTTCTCAGTGGCGTCTGGTGAAGGGCAAGAGGCAATGGCCACAAACTGAAATACAGAAAATTCTATTTAAACATAAGGAAAACCTTTTTTACAATGAGGGCTGTCAAGCAGGGGAAGAGGTTGCCCAGAGAGGTTGTGGCATCACCATTCCTGAAGATATTCAAAACACACCTGGACATGGTCCTGAGCAGCCTGTTGTAGGTGACGCTGCTTTGAGCAGGGGATTGGACCCGATGATCTCCTGAGGTGCCTTCCAACCTCAACTATTCTGTGATTCTGTAAAGTTGAGTTATTAGTCCCACATTACACAAAGACGCAGGCATTGTCCAATCTGCAAAAACAGTAAATATTTTTCTGAGTTCCCAGATACGACCATATACCCTGGCTTTGCTCCAGCTTCATGTTCACACCGGTCATGCCCGTGATTTCTAAAGATGGGAGGGGAGGCCTGGTCAGGAGCCACAGAACCTGAGCTGAGCTGCGTGGCTGGGACCAAGAAGCGATTCCCTGCAGGCATGTTTAGATGCAGCCTAAAAGACTAATGACTACATTCAGAATTCCCATGATAGCGCGTGTGACAAATTTAGGGTCCTGCTAAATCCTGTGAGATTAAAAGTGATGAGCAACTAAGATTATATATTTTCCATGACTGCGAGATCTTGGCATGCTAGAGAGTTAAGGGAAAGAGGCTATCCTTAAAAGAGGCATTTATCACATGGGCTGGTCAGCCTTGGGCAAGATACTGTCACGGAGAAGGTGTCGAAGTCCAGATTTACCAAAACCTTAAAGGTTGGATGATTCCCCTTCTCCCCCCTCCTCTCTGCTTATGTTACAAGAAAAATTCAGGTCATTTAATGTTCATCAAACAGCTAGAGATATACAGCATTAGTGTATTTAAAAAGAAATTATTTGTTAGGCTTGAGTACGAGCAAACGCCTGAATTTCAGAAAAGTTCAGATTTGCGTCCAAAAACTAGCCTTTCTGTTATTATGGTGTTCACTGAACAGCAGAAGTCATACTCAAAATAATTGAAGGTAATTAAGAATTACAAAACCAGCAGGATGACCACTAACAACAAATATTTATTACAGATAGTGTATTTGTCTTCTGAGCTATTAAAACAATGTTTCCAACTCGTAACTCTTCAAACCTTTCCTCTAAGATCAAGGATCCGTCATGTTCATGGAAAATAAGCCAAGTCCATAGAAGTACAGCCTCCCTCCCTATTCTTAATCAACCAAATCTGAGAGAGAGAGGGAGATTGATGAGAACAACCTGCTTTTCTGTGCCTGGCATTCACTGAATGTGAAAAGGGGTTTCAGCAGGACGGAGAAAGTAGCTGTTGTCATGACAGCACCGGGAAGCCCAGGGACTGAAAAGGTCTTCGTCAGCTCACTGCAGCAATTCTGTGCCAAAGGAACTGTGCTGCCTGTCTGCATACTGACAACAGAGCCAGCGGAACGCCTGCTTGTCAAATCTCCCTGGTTTTACCCTGCAAAATCCCCCACTCTGGCTCTCTCAAGCTGGAATATAGTGGCAATCTCACAAAAATGGAACGGTCCTGCCCCCCTCTTCCCCCTTCCACACCCGCCACACCTGCTGTTCATCTGTCTGGTTTAACAGGGGCAGCACCCAGCCTTCCAGTACTCACTTTTGCCCCCACCCTGGCAACAAAAACTCCACATAGAAAGCTGCAGTAACCTGTGAAAAACCTATACAAATACCAGCATGTTCTGCAGTTCAACTCCATCGATGTAACACCAGCCACTCCTGTTACCTCAAGTTATGGGCCAGCATACCTGTATGCTGGGACGTTTGCATGGCAGCTTTGGGACAAGAGCCTGCGAAGATTTCTGTGGCAGTATCAGCTGCTTGGGGTCATACTCTTGACAACGGTGGGATCTTATCTGGTCAACTCTGGCCGTTCCATTCCAAGTAAATGCATTGTCTTCCACGCTGCAGTCAGGCAACCTGCTGTCCGTGCCAAGTGACCCACTGTAATCACCACAAGCACCAGTTTTGGGGGACCTATGAGACTATTCCGTTCACAGTGAAGCTTTTATTTTACCTAAGTGACTGAAAATGGTTGCTGCATGGATGAGATCCTCATAATGTAAACAAGGAAGGACAAAGCAAGGTCTTTTTGACTATGCACATGTTGATTGAGTTCCAGTACTGTTTATTTGAAGCACTGGGAAATATAAACATGAACATTTGGAAACTTGCATTATGCTCCTGCTGGTTTATCACTAATGGAATGGAAACCGACATTGAGCACTTTACACCCAGTCTCGCAACAGTCACCTTTATTGCAAATTCAATGATCAGAGATGTGTGTTCTAAAATTAACTCTACAGGCCTTGTCTGAAACTTTGGCCTCTCTGGTATTGATTGCAGAATTCCCATTGACCTCAGCAGGGCCAGAATGTCAAACCCAGCCCGAGAGCTGGGGGACTCGGGATTTTTGAGGAACTCATAGTAAATCCTGATACTGTTGGCCTATGGAAGGATGGCTGCTAGGATGCGGGGACTCAAACACAGCACACAGGAGAGTCTAAGTTGCACCGTGACCCTTCCATAATTCAGAATTTAAATAGTTCAGAGGGTCCCTCTCTCTGGAAGCCTGGAATACATTGCAGAACTGGGAGACCTAAATCTTAAATTAGCTTAATGCCCCAGTGACATGCCCTACAGATGCGCTGCATGTCTTCTAATAGGCAAAGCAGCGATTCTCCTCTCCTGAAGTCTATTCCCAGCTCAGCTGCTCACAGACTCTCCAAAGCAACTGACTCTGCAGGAGTGGGTAAACCATTTTGGTATGCAGCAATTTAACCGCGGTTAGGATGTGTGTAATAGAGTCTTTCCCAGGATTGCTCTGAGGTATAGATGTCTGTGTTTGAAGCCTCCAAGTGAAAGCTGGTGTTATATGCACACAGAGTGTTCTCAATAGAGATGGGCCTAGTTTTTAATCACATAATGCTTTTGATTCTATTCAGTCTTTTAAAACTTTATTTTTCAGTGAAGATGAATATTTATTATGTACTTAACGATTTTTGCTTCGTGTCATATTTAAACTGTATTCCAGAAACAAATACTGTCCAGTACTTTTCCTAGGCAGTTCAGTGCCCCAAAACAACCTACTATATTACTGCAAATATAGTAGGAGAATGTGGCACTACAAATTCTTAGCAAGCTGTTGCTACAGAGGCCTACTATCAGGAAAAATGACAGCAGTTTGGCTTCATATTACATTTAACTAATTTATCAGAACCGTCATCTTTACGGTTGAATTTCTAACTGGGTTTGGCAATGCTGAGTATTTGTTTCATCTTGGTGAAAAGTAGATTCAGCTACTTAAAGCCTGGAAAATATAGGAAAAACTTTTATAATACTTCAGAGCAAGGTGAAAAAGGTGCAATTTTAAATGTGGTGCATCTTACCACAAGTCATTGATTCATGCCTACCTGTCTTCACATAAAACTGGTGACTCTTAAGTTGAGAAAACCATTTGATTTAGGTTGTGCTAGTGCATGAGAGGTACAACAGAGGCATGTATTATAGAAGTATAACTGAGGCACTGAAAAGTGCTCTCGGTAGAGAGCAATGACGGGCTTCTGCCTTGTTTCTTCCAAGGAAAATCCCTTGGCACCACTTCAGGCCATGGTATCTGTGCTCCCTGCTACCTTGAGGACCTGATCTTACATAAATGTTCCTCAGTCATGTTCACTTCCCAATTTCACAACCACAAGTTCCGTGTAAAGAGGTAGCACAAACCAGACAGTTTAAAATGGGACTTTACAGGAAAAAAACATTCCCCTCCCCTGATTATTTTCCCATAAATTAAGTGTTGGGCCAATGGCAGTGAACCACTTGTCTTTTGTTTCTTTATACTAGCATGTATATGCTATATATGCATATATGTATATGGTCTTTTTCATACTAATGCAGTCAGATTTTGGGACTTTCTTTTACTGCAGTAGGTGATCTCAGCCCACCACCTACCTGCAGTGTACCGTGGTAACTTCCTTCAGTATATTGCATGTATATTCCTTTCTATTATATGCCACATATTATCATCAACTTGTGCTCTCTAGTAAAATATATATGCAAACCTCAACAATTCAGTTTACATCTTGCGTAACGAAGTATGACAAAATAAATGCTGGTTTAAAAGCTATATAAATGGTAAAACATGAAATATTTGAGAGTTACTCCCCTCCTCCCTTATCTAATTGTAGTATTAATAAGCAACATGCTGAATTTCAGCTGAGATGTAGCAGCCACAAGAGATCAGACTCACACAAATTCTCTGTTGTATCATAATGTTTGCAGTACGAGCATATTTAACTTTCAATCGTATAAGCTGTCAACCCGAAGCCAAAGGGGCTGTTCCCATTTGGGCTCAGGTCTGCTATATGAACACCAACTCTGTTGCCCTGGTTGTACACAACTGCAGATTAGGCCCAGAACGTATTTTCTCTGTTGTGCAGTCATTTGTCCTTTAGTTCCAGTTTAATATGATTGTCCACTTTTATCTTCAATTGTTGCTGTGCATGATTAAGCAGCAATACCATGACGCTTAAAAGTCACTTTGTCTTTACGGTTGGTGAAGCAACCCCATTTTATGGGCAAAGGGAGGCTCCGAGATGTGGGCACAACCTCGCAGAGAAACCTGCTTATGCAAAGTCACATCAAGAACTTCCTTCGTTTAGGTTAAAGGATCAAGTCCTTAATATTTGAAAATACACAATAAACACACAACACCGGATCATTGAGTATGAAGGTTAATAAAAATACAGCCTGGCATTAACATTAAAAAGGCTCTAATTTTTTCTTCACAGGTAATTAGTTCACACAATGAAGTAATCTCCTTTCTTATCCTGGAAACACATGCATAAAACAGCTCAGATAACATCATTTACATACAGGCTGCTGCATCCGCATGTTAATGTCTGGCAGTGAAAAGTTCAGACAAGTTTGTAATCCCCGATTTCCTGCGCGTGCTCAGCACCCAGATTCCCAGCAAGTCAGAAGAGAATGGGATACTAAATATTACCGAGATGACAGGTCAGCTGCAGTCTGTGCCGCATCTGGACAGCTTGCAAGTTACACAGATTTCTGACAGTTTGGACATTTTAACATCGGGGTTTGTGGCTTTTTTTAAACACATATTGGTATTTGTATATGGCAGTTTCTTTTGTCAGTCACTTATGCTTATGGCGATCATTCTAAGCCTATTGTGCTGCCACCACTTGCTTTGTCCGCGTTACTATATTGCTTGGTATTGGAACCAATCTGCATTCCCATTTAAAGCGCTATCATGTCACCCATCAGCAATCATTCGCTTTCATCCCTTAAAACTACTATACAATGGCAACCAGGCCATGAGGACAAAAGCACAGGCAGAGAGGCAAAAGGGGGGAAGCTAAAGTGGGAAAGCGGTGGCAGCAGCAGCTGCAGTGAGGCTAACTTTGTTCTTTTGGGGTCCTTCTGGGCGAGTACTTGAACTTGGACTGATAATGTACGTGCCCTTCATCTTCTGCTTCCCCTCTTAACGCAACTTATCTTCCCAGTGCAGATACTGGAAGATAGATTAGATTGGCTGCTTTTGCATCGAAGCCAACAGGTAATAACAGTGTTTTTACAGCACAAGCCGGTCTGTCCGTGCCTACTGCACGACAGCTGCAGGAAAAAGGGAGGGCTGTGGGAGGGAAAGCCTCCTGTTGCAGTAATATTGATTGTTAGCAGCACTTTTCAAAACACAAATCCAGCTTGCTGGGCATCCTTAAAATCAACAGCTCCTCAGCAGTTGTTGGAGGAGGCCGTCTGATCAACTGAATAGAAATCCGGTTTGCTGCATTCAGACAAAGATGCAGTTGCAGCATCCGAGGGTTTGGGAACTGCCTAGAGAGTCTGGAGTGCTTTGGCTTTAACTGGGATTCAGTCCTGTATACAGTCATCCTCCTAATAGTTTAGAGCCATCAGCTGTAAAGACATCTTAGACTTCACAGGCTGCCTATGATTAATTGCCTGAAAATGTTGTGAAAGTTAGGGATTCTGTTCAAAGGTGAAATAACTGAAGTGCTCTAGCCTGGAACCAGACAGACGGGGAAGGATGTATGGTAATTCGTGCAGAGCACTTCTGTGAGATAGGCATGACTCAAAGCAAGGGTTTAGACTCCTACTTTTACAAACATGACCTAACTGTGCTCCTTGCGGTCCACAAGATTTTAATGAGGCAAAAATGATCAAAATGTCATGACCTCTGTTCTTCCTCATACTAAATTCTGGATAATGGAAATGAAAAGGAGCGTAGCTAGGTTATATTTAGCTAATCACACAGAATGGAATAGATTTAAGATAATGAAATAAAACCTTTACAATAAATTGCTGTGAGTTTAGAGCAGTTACTCCCCACCCCCCCATATTCCAAAGAATCAGATGAGATAAGCAAGTATGGTTTTCCCAATGTTGCAATTCACTTGAGTATGAACCAATACCTCTTCACTAACACAATCTCCCAAATAGCTGAGAGGCTTGTTCTTCAAGGACTAACTGCTACCTTGTAAATAGCAATCACGATCTCACACATTATCCAGGCAGTTTGTCTTTATTAAAAATATTTATTATTTGTAGGCACAATATACTAGAAATAGTAGATACAAAATATTGTAAGTTATGCTGGCATAGGTTAAGAAAACAGCCAGAAACGTTATTCAAAGGTGCTTTAGATCAAACAATCCCAGGTTTCCAGGCAATCTCCTAGCTCATGAAATGACACCTTCAGCTAGTCCTCACTCATACACAAGTTGGTTTCTGTGCAGTACCAGCCCTTGCATGTGTAAACTCTCTGAGACAGTCTCCAGGCAGCTAGAAATCAAACACAAAATAGCAGCAGTCACAAATAGGAGAAAACACTAATCAGAAACTTCAGTTGTGGTTTGTTTTTTTTTTTTTCCTATCTGTCTAGATATGACCATTTCACTGTATAAAAACAATAAATGCAATAGCCACTATCAGCTGTTCCCAAGACCGGTGGATGAGCATGAAAATATTAAAAAAAAAAAAAAATCATTCATCTTTAAAGCTAAAACATCTGAAACCGCCTCCATGTTCTTGCTGACTTGGGATTTTATCAAGAAGGAAGTTACACAATACAGAGCAGTTGACTACACATGTAATCAGTGTCAAGACTCAGCAGAAATTCATATTGTGAAGAGGTGACTTTTATGAGTTGAGAGTTGCTGAATTTTGCAGCTTTTTTTTAATTGCTTTGAAACGTACTCTTGTCAATTAATGACAATTTTCTCAAATAAATTATTACATATTTGCTTGTACCTACTAATTATTTGATGCCTAGCGATGTGACTAGTATTTCTAAACAGAACCTATTGCTGAAAATAAGGGAGATCTATATGCCTGTTACCTCGAAATTTTCATACCTCACACGATATACTTTGAGCTTGAACTTTCAAGATGTTAAGCACCTGCACTTTTTAGCAATTTCAAGCAAGAAACTGATGGCCTGGATTCAGCTGCTTATGTAGGGACAGACAGCTTTCGTATGGATAAGGGATTTTTTCTCCATACAAGGAATGCAGAATATTTTACACATTGGGCTGGAGTGGATTTAAAGTTGCAGAAGAGTCCTGGACAGTGCCAGTCACTTCATCGTGACTCAGAAATACTACCAGATGACAACAGATGAGAATCAGGTATTTTTCTGAGAGTTTTCACTGACCAGTTCTCTAAGCCATAAGTAAATCTTGCTTCTTCTACATACCAAGTTAAACCTGCAGGGGTCTGCCTGTTTTTTTTTTTTTTTAACCAGTACTCATTTCACCTTCAAAAGAGGAAGAGGGTGTTTCCATTTTTAGTCTGAAATTCTTTGAAGTATTCCTTTTCCATGGAAGAGGGATCTGGATAGAATTTGACAAAAAATTAATTCCTTATTTTAGGTTTGGTTTCAGCAATAAAGAAGTTAATGAGATCACATCTGGTTTTGTCCTCATATATTCTACAACAGTGCACTGGAAACAGCACCATTTGCTTAGAGCTTTTTCTTTTACTCCAAACAGAACCTAGCTCAGCTTAAATAAGTGTTCTTAAACACATCCATAGCAAAACTGCCACATGAGCCAATTAGCAACCACTGCGGGGACGTTACTTACCCATAGCTACAATTACGAGTGGCTTGCAGTTTCACAACAGCAGCTAAATAATATTCAGACAAATGTTCAAAACATTTCCTTCGGCATACAACAGATTGAAGAAACATCATACCCCCCCCCCCCTTCATTCCAGAAGTAACATTTGAGTACTGACACATCTGGAACAGCTGGATAACAAGTTGTGCGTGTCAAGTTTAGAAAGCAGCTGCTTTTAGCCTTCATTTTGGGCCAGACATTTGCTTTCAGCCACCAGTATATTCCATTTCATTTTGTAGCAGCTTCTTCAGTGTTCCCATATGGACAAGCTAAACAGCTCCAAGGATATAACAGCAAGTATATATAATGTTCTTTAGAAGAAATGAAGGCCAGATGTCGCTTTATCTTCACATGCATCCTTTAAAAAGTTAAATTAAGTTGTTTCAGATACATTATTAATGCCAGGTATAGGCAATTTGTTCATTGGCCGTTTAAATGTCAACTTTCCAAAGGATGGAAAATAACATTTTAACTGAGGACACAAACTGAAATATAAAACTACCCTGAAATAACTTCAGAAAGTAAGCATAGCAAAATCTAGGATCACAGGGACAAAAAAGTTTTGTGCAGAAGAGACATGATGACCCAGTTCTGAGATCTGAATGAGTACTATTTATAGTTTGTTTAATCAGAACCCCCTCACACCTTATTATTAAAATATAATGAAAAGTTTGGGGTAAGAGTTATCCAGCACCACCACTGATTAAAGATCTTCCACACTGCTGCTTTACTCAACCAGGATAAAACTTAGGCCAGCAGTCCAAGAACTAGAGAATTTAGTAGATCTATTACTAACAGTGTACTCCATTAATGTTTTTCATGTATGTACTCCTGGTTACTACATCTAGTGGATCCAACAGGGTGGGTAATAATTCTTTCCCAGACTGTCCAATTAAAGTGATTTAGATAGAAATGAACTGCTTAAATTTTTTCTGATCTCCTGAAAATAGGACCTTATTGGATTCATTTTATGACAGATATATTTATGAGGAAATATTAACTGAAGACTGCTTTCCCCCCCCTCAGTAATAATATAAACAGGGTTTGGCTTTCAACTGCCTGGTGAGGTCTTTCTCTTTAAGCCAGTCCATGACATACAAAAACTGCCAAGACACCAACTATAACTTTTTGAGTAATGTCACTTTATTAAGGGACTTAAAAGAATCACATTCTCTAGTAGTCTTGGAACAATGCAAATGGTGAACAAAAGACAAAAATAGATGTAATTGGTTCTGAAAAGCATGAACATCTGTAGAGAATGTGTTGCATTATTCCTAAGGACTCTTGCTTTTGAAAAAAAGCACATGTTCCATATATACAAGTGTCAGTGCAATAGCCAATAAAGCAATCAGTCATAAATATAAAAATATCCTAGATACAAACTTAAAATAGATGTTTGAAGGCTGACAATACCAGTATTCTGATATTTCTGTATCTCAGGAGTATGATCACTGGGATGTGTTATTCTGATGAGGTAAGAGACAGTAGATGCTCTGTGATAACACAAAGCCATACATTTTTTCCATAAGACACAAAAAAATAGAGCACCCAACGAAACTGCAAGTCTTTGCTGCAAGTGCCCACAGGAAGTGAAATTATAGTCTATGAGCATTACTACATTCCCGCATCATTTAACGCTTGCTGTCTCCGCCAACAGTTACACCAGCAAAAACTTGCTAATTCTCCCTCCCTCCCCCGGCTTCAGCATAAACTGCGCATACTTCATAGATATATACCAAACTGACAACTGCTTTAAATACAGACAAGGTCTATAAATGTCCAAAAACCACTTAGTCATTCTTTCCTTTGCTGGTTGCAATTCTTTTCTTGGCAGCAAGGACAGAAAGAGATTGCAGAGCTTGACGGCTGAATGGCTTGCTCTCGGAGGGTTAGGGAGAGAACAGGGTGGGACCCATTTGCTTTGCCCCAGGTGCTCCACTGATGCCGCTGAACTTAAACCTCAGCTGGCTGAGCAATAAGAAAACCACATTCCTCCTCTTTGCTCTATGGTTTGGATGGAAGAATGCGCTAATTTGGGGCTGCTATTCCAAAAAGAGATGAAAGTCTGTTCGGTCAAACTTTCAGCTGGATGCTGCCTGCCTCCCTCAGGATTCATTTTCTTTCCTTCAGCAACATCCTTCACTATGGCTCTCCAAGCTCTGCTGCTAAATTCTGCTTCCTATTTCTTCACTTTTCAAAGAAAATGGCAAAATGACAGCTCGACAGACAGGATACTCCGTGTCTTTGTGGCAATGAGCCCCAGGAAGAACTGGCAGAAGAGCTGGGAGTGGCAGAAGAGTGCAACGAACACAACGTCATACTTGGGGGGGCAACGACAAAGAGTTTCATACTCTATCAACTTCAAACTGTGTGTCAATCTCAGGCACTCCTGTACGGAAAAGCACAATGAATTACATAGTCTCCAGTAGAGCAATATTAACTTGAACAGGGTGTGATTTGTATGATAAAAAAGCACAACAGGAGCTGGCAGTCGTCTTCGTATGAAACTTGCCTTGCTACTTATGGCACACACATGCACCGAAGCACGCAGCAGTTGCCTGAACCTTTAAAAGATTTCTTAGCTTTACATCCTCAAATTCAAACGCATTCCCTTAAATATTTACATTTTTCATAGTTCGTTTCTAAACCTCTCTTGTCTCAGGCAAATTCAGACAGCTGCATGAGATGGAAAAGCGAAGCTAGTAACATCTGTAGTATGATGACACTTGACAAATTATTTCAGGTTTTCTTTCAGTTTCTGGAAGATGCTTTGCAGATGTCAAAGCCTCGAGGAATCATCATACTTCTCTCCTTAACCCCACTGAATGTGGCGTTCAACATTTGCAAATATTGAATTACTACTCACCACACCCCAGTAAGGCAGGCTATCACCTCTCAAGTAAACAGGCAGGGAATGGAGGCACAGAATGACTAAGTGATTATTCCAACATCGTGGTACAAGTCTGGGAGAGTCAGGAGCTGAACCTGTATTTCTTGCGTCTCAGTCTCGGGCTGTCTTTTTGTTCTGTGCTGCAGCCTTATTCTTTCCTGTAGAGGAAGACTGGAATCTCTTAAGAGTCTGTCACTGCTACTCTGGTTGACAGGTGATGTCGCCAATGAGATAAGAACTGTTGCATTCCCCACATCAAAAGGTGGCACACAGTGTGACATCTGTTTGCTGGAAGAAATACTAACCATACAAGTCCTTAAGAACATCAACATTTATTTATATGATATAAAAGAAACGGGATATGAACATTCGTATTTGAACAATAATAAGTGGCTTTTATACTTACATCGTATGTGCTCATTGTATATTATATACACAATGAACATAATTACATTTGTACACAGACTAAGTACTGGATTGAAAACCTGCTTATTGCTGTACACACCCTAACCCAACAAAGGAAAAGCCCAGTACCTCAAAATACCTACACTCCATTTTATTTAAGAAAAAGTAACCACTAACATTAATGTATATGTTGACAGAAGTGTGGCAGTAACTGCTGACATTGCAACCTGACCAAGAAATAATTACAGCAGAAACTTGACGTATTTTACTAAGCAATAATAAAAATGGCACATTTTAAATATATCTATATGTATATTTATATATAAATTTTACAAATAAAATGTTAAAACAGTAAGTTGTAGTGTTTAAAAAGTGTAAAACAAGGTTTAGTGGTGATATGTAAAATTAACCGAGTTACGCATCTAAAAGAAGCAAAAAAATAAACTTATATGATCCATAATTAAATGAACATTAAATTCTGGAGAATATCAAATAAAGTTCTGACTGTAGGCTGCACATTAAAAAGAACGTTTATTTTATGTGCACAGAAATCATAGCAGCAAGGTGGTATCAGGAGAACAATCTGAAGGTTGTCGAGTGTACATGTGGGCCATTTAAAGCTCTCTTGGAATAAACATTTTCCAGGAAGTGATAAAATGATGCTCTGTGGCCAAAAGCATCAGAACTATGAATTTCATAGATTTAAAATATACTGTACAATATCTTCTCATATTTTCATAGGTCAGGTCCATACATCTCAGGAATGAATTGTTTCAACAGGAGCCATTAGTGCTGAAAGACAGACATAGATTAAGTTACTCTATTTTAGCAACAACAGAATATTGTATAAAGCAGCTCCTGGGATTAAACGCAGCAAGGAATTTCTGACCTCATCCTAGCAGTAGTTATCAGTGGTGTAGAACATAATAAGGTATTTTAGAAATCAGTTGTTTCCAAAATCAATTTTCCTGATGACTAATCCTGCTGTCAAGATACTTTGACAGCAAGAAGCAAAAGCAAGCTTTTTTCAAATTTACACAACCCTCATATAAAAGCCTGTTTATTCTGATGGTTTTATCCTATTGTACACAGCCATCTCCAAATGTTCTTCATTTAAAACCGGTAATAATAGCAAAGACCCTAATTGCTCTTACAAATGAGAGGCAGGGTTTTGAGAGGGATGCAGTATTGTTCAGTTGCTACGCGGTGACAGCGTAGCTGCAAGGTGTTCTGAAGTTCAAGTGCTCCACCCAGAGCTTGCTGCATTTTGGTAACTGCTGAAAGGACTTCTATAAATAGCTTTTAACAGTCCGTTAGTAAAAATGTTTCTGAGCTTTGGATCCAGGTGCTGTGTAAAATTTCATTATCCTTCCATTACTCAGTGTAAATGTAATGCTTAAAAGGTAACAATGTTAGTGCTACACATCCAGATTTGCCTCTGCGAAGCAAGAGCCATGACAAAGAAAATGGCTTTGTGTTAATAGGTTTTTCCTTAGTCCTGCAATATCCTGTGCCACCAATTTCCTATGCCAAATTCCCCTGGCATCGTGCCAAGAGTATCGTTTTACTAATTGACCGTAAAAGCCAAATATAGGTATTACCTCATTATTCTCTGAAATCTACCATACATTTTCCAGATGCTGCCTGAGAAATTTGGTTGCATACAAACAGGGCTGGTCCCACAGCTCTGAAGTTCCCTCTGCCGCATCAGGTTTCTTGCATGCGAGGGACACCGAGCTCTTGCTCGTTACAAGACCTATCTTTCAACAAAGAGCAAGACGCCGGAATGCCGGAACGGCAGCCCCGGAAGGTGAGGGGCAGTGAATACTGCAGGCAAGCAGACAACGCTTCATTCATCTCTCACCTACGCTAGGCCCAGCTCACGGCATGAATTTGTTTTGGAGCTCCTAGGAAACAACCAACAGAGGCACCAAGCGCAGCAAAGAAACGTGGAATGCGTACGCACGCAGTTAAATGCTTTTTCCAACTCAATTCAAACACTAAACAGCCAAAAGGGGTGTGTTTTACGTTCTGGAATCCTTGCTTCATTATAGCGAGGTGCACGTAAGCAGAGCGTTAGTTTTACAAGTGCCATCTCAGATGCAGCGTTTTGTCATAAGCAATTAAGGCCTATTTGTAGAACTGACTGTACTTAACACGGAAATGTTACAGCTACAACATTGCCTACAAGGATACACCACACTGTGGGATGTCAAGGCTCGGCCATTAACTTGCAAAGCACATCACTAGACAGGCGCTTCACTTTTGCTCATCTCACATTTAGCACAAATACTTAAAAAAAAAAAAAAAATTGCTGATCTGATCATTGGAGCTGATGACAAGAGCTGAAAGCAACTTAATGCAATTGTTAAAAATTTCTGGTGACGTTATAGTTTGCTTCCCCTTTTAAGACGTGTGTTGTGGCTACCGACAGAATTCAGCAGTGCAGTTTCAGTTTCACTACTGACCTGAAACTGAGTTGATGAGGTAAAGTTGTCCAATTTAAAAAGAAGATTCATTATAAATACACGTGTATTTTTACAGTGAAACTGAAAAGCATTAACACAAATCAGTATTTCCAGAAAAAACTGAATAGCCACACTTTTTTTTTTTTTTAAAAATAGTTCTGTAATAAAACTTTTGAATAAAAGTACAAAAGTCCAAGCTAAATGTAATCATGACAGACCACATCCATCAATCAGGAAGCCAGCAACACAGGTGTCAGTACTGAATGTGAAGAGTGCATTTTCCACTCTCTCGAAAGGAGAAAAAGATCAAATTAATATTTTTTTTTTGGGGGGTGGGGGTGTGGAATATAAATAGTTTCCTGGCCAGAGTTCATACAAGAAAGGTGTCTGTGATCGCTAAGTCTAATTTTGCTAAGACAAAAGCTTGGCAATACAGATTGGGGCAGTAAACAGCTGGGGGGAGGGGGAGCATTTTCAGATCTCCTCATGCTAAATGACTGAAAACATCTCAATTTTAAGAAAACTTTAAAATCAAGACAACTTTAAGTTACAGTAGCTATGGCCTTTAACATTACTATTGAAACTGATCTAACTTTATCAATCTAACTTGATTCCTAGAAGAAATCACCTACTATGACGAGGAAGAGAAGCTGTGTGGGGCTATCTCTATAGCAAGAAAGAAATTAAAAAAGAAAGGTTTTGTAATTGTTACATTTCTTCCACCCTCATTTATTTTTCCCTTCCTGTTTGTCATGCCGCAGTCGTCTATGTCTTAAACCATAAATTCTTTGGGGCAGTAGACCATTCCCTCCTATGCATCACTAAGACGTCAAGCTCTAGTTGCCTATTACCAGCCCTGAAGCATCAAGATTCATTTGCAACAGAGCACCAATGCTCATACCTTAACTGGGTATCTGTTTTGTAACAGCTTAGGTCTCTCATGTAATTCAGAAGGCTGGTACCTTGCCAGCTGTAGAGAATGTGCTTGATAAGCCAATTAGTCCTTTCTCTTCATATTTGGATAGAGAATACATTACTTGCAAGCAAATCAATACACGTATTTGTTTTGTTTTCTGGTTAGTTTATATTCAACATTGCAGACAACTTTGTCTTGCCAAGTATTGTCTACAGATGTTTCTCAGAAAAATAACTAGAATATATATACTTAGAAAAATATTAGGAAAATGGCGGGGGGCGGGGAGGGGAAGACGTACTTCTCTGTAACTATACACACATGAAATGTGATCCTTCTGTGAGCTGTGTCTGTGTAGATGGAGCTGGTGACAACGACGATTCTGGTGAAGAAGGCAAACTTTTCACTGCGAGTCATCCAGCAAGACAAATAAGAATACAAGTTACAGAAGTCATAATTTCTAGCCATAATAAATAAAAGCTTGAAAAATCACCATTTTGAGGCATAATAAATATAAGCAGAACCAAATGAAAGTTACATAAGTAAAGACTTAAAATCTGATCAGCACAATGAGCACAAATTCAGGGGAGAGCGTAGCTGTTCTCAAGAAAGGTCATTACTCAGGCCTATAAATGACTAGTAGAACACCTAAGGAATAAACAACAGACACATGAGTGCTGATGTATTATTTATGTTGCAAAGAGAGGGAAAAAAATAAGAAAGTAAAATTTAAATAGTATGCATACTCCCAGACTCACCTTTGTATCCCCGTTCAGATTCACTAAGCATTTTTTATTCTGCTGAGCACTATGAAATGTATTTACAAGTTCTGGTTTTGATTATCAAGTCCCAGAAAGGATTGCTGACTGAACTACAAAGGTCCAGGTCACCTTTTATATCCATAAATTGAACCATTTGGCTTACTTAACCATTCCCATCACCAAATATCTTAATAATGTCTTGAATTCTATCTTCTTCCTTCCTCCTTCCCTAAACGTTTCCCTCCTTTTTTCTCTTTGCAAACAATTTTGCTTTGCTCCAGCCTTCTCTTCTTGCAATGTAGAACACCACGAGTCGTTTTGCTAGTCAGCTAGTGTTTCCTGTTTCTTCATTTTTTCTTACTCCTGAAAACACAACAAAACTGGGACCTTTTACTTGCTAGTTCAAGATCTACTAGGTATATTGGAAACTCTCAAGGAAGGATTCCTCAGTCTTGGGCATACCTGAGGCCATCCGTTAGTGAAGAGGTAAGAGTAAATAAACTATACATAGCTAGAATTGAGATGCTGTTCTACAAGATGAACAGGGAATGATTTGCTCCAACCAACAACTATAGTATGACTCAATTTCTGGCAATAGTTATTTAATTCCCCAAATAAAAAGCAATCATAAAGTCTATATTAAAACCTCAGAAAAATGGAATTTCTGTAGTTGTCCACTGGGAAACTATTCTTCTCTATGTCATAAAATCATACACTTGACATCTAGACTACTTCAGCACTTTCAATTCACAAGGGTTTCACACAGCATCAGAAGACATATTCAAAATGTACATATGTACTATATGAGTTGTGCTTCAGTCAGACTCTTTTCCGTACCTGCTGTTGCCTGATTTCCTTTTGAAGACTGTGCTGCTAATTCAAATGAAGAAATAATCCCTCCTTGTTCTTGAACACTAACTGCTTCACTTTCTTCTGAGCTGGTTTTGGGTTTGTGGTTTGTGACTGTGGTCACACTCTGCAAGCTGGTTGAAAAAAGCACAGCCTTTAGAACTCTAACTTAATTTCAGATTTTAACCACTAAGTATAGGAGTTGCAATTTAATTTTCTTCTGTTAATAAAAAAGTTGCAACTTGCAAGTTTGTGTAATACAAGTTAAGCACATATTTTTCAACCCTTCTATCCTGAAAAGTTAGATGTTTTTAAGAAAAAAATCCATCAACAACTGGAAACTAAATTCCTTTCCTTTACATACTCATGCAGTTTACTACTGTGTGATTTTTATTTTGCTGAAGGATGCTCTGAGAAAGTTACAACTTGATGTAAGAACTCACTTAGGATCTGCAGTGCAACTTACAATAAAGTTATGAATCCTTAAAGAGGAGTATCCAAGACACAATATTCCTCTAATCCTGCAATACTCCAAAATAGCAAAGTAAAAGATTAAAACAGGAAATAGAGAATAAGCTGTTTATTCTGCTCCTGAATACGATGTTTCCCTAAACAGCAGAGGTAAAGAGCTTGCTATGGTAGCCCTGGCTAAAGCTTCCATAATAAAAGGATACAAAGCCTAAACTAACATTACTAAGTACATTTCGTATCCCAAAGCAAACATTATGAATATATTCTGTTTATAACTGGGGCAACACTTGAAAATAAACATTGCTCCTCCCACCAACTCATCATCGCTTACTGAATCCTCACAGTGGTTAGGCTTGTCACTAGATTTCTTCATGTGTAAACCCCTCAACAACATATAAATGTCTCTTATACGTATTTACGACAGTATTTCATTAGTTGCTTGGTCCATTAAGCTAATAAATACAATGTGCAAGTTTAAAATAGCCTCTGAACATCTTGTTTTATTTTTACCTTACATCACCATCATGTGTTTCTTCCAATTTATTTTTCTTTTCCTTTTCTGCTTTCTCTTCATTACTCACGTCTTTTGAGTCAGATACAACATGTGCATCTGATAAAAGATCGTCAGTTTTTGTCAGCTATAAAAAAATTGAAATAATGAAATAAAAAGCTGTAACACATACTAAGTGATAGATAAGAAATACAGTATCAGGAAACAGTTTTATTAACAGACAAATTTTGCCATCATGTATACTTAGTAACTCAGAATTACATAACTTAAGAAATTTTTATCAATACCATTCAGGTTAATACAGTTATTCTGAAACTTATACCAGAGTCAATGGGCAGGGCTTGGCTTAATAACTTCCAGAACTTATCTGAACTCTCTGGATTGCAGCCTACTTGTTCATGCTGTCCCGCTCTTCACAATGCCAACAGAGATTCCAGCTACTGGAATATATTGCTGATGAGCCTGAACACTGCTCTTTAAGGTCTCGCTAGATATAACAAATGTAAATGTATTCCATAATTTTCCTTTAAAAGATCTGCATATCTAACAAAGCAACAGACTCTCAATAGAAAGTGTTTTTAAAGAATAACAATATGTTAATTATTTGATTTTATACCGTTCTCCATCAGGCATATGTTTAAAAAAAGCTAAATATAAAATAGGAAAACAAAATGAAAATGGGTGAGGAAAATGAAAAGCAAAGGCTGATTAATTAACGAATATGGACAGAAAAGAAGAAAAAAATATCTACATGAGATTTAAAAAAATATTAAAATAGAAGGAGGATATGATTATGTAGAAACAACTCCAGTAATCCGTTCTTCACAGTCAGTCTGCTTTTGCTGAGCGTTCAGGGCACTTTCGTACCAGAAAACACCAGGGTAACTCACTGCCAAGTGAATCTGAGACTATTTCAAGACAGGCATCAATCCGGTAACCAAACAGCACAAATTACAGTTACTGCCTACTTCCATGTATAAATCGTTGTGTCAGCTTTATACTGCTTCCTATAAACTGTTTGATGCACTAAAGCCAACCAAATAAAATTCAGGTGTACTAAATGATTGTCAAAAACTACACTGGGATTTCCTAAGCAAAGAACAGATCGATGACTATTAAAGATGCATTAGTATCAGTTTTATTTCCAAAGAAGTAAAAAGACCGTAATTTTGTAATTTTCCAATCAATCAAGGTAGTAACAGATAAAGTTAAGTAAAATGAAATTTAGGAAGACCACATACAAGAAAATTCAATATCTCAGCTATACACAGATCTGATACAATTCTGCGCTTCCCTATAGAATATTTGTTATATCCAAAAAGATTTCTTAATCTTCCAAGCAAAAGGAACTGGCTCGATTTCCCATATTCTGCTGTCTGTGGCTCCAAATATTTTTCTACTGCAAAACAGGCTGGTGAACAGTTCAATCAAGGACAGTTTAGTACCTCTTTAGTAAAACCCGAATGATGTTCTTGTTCTTCATCATGCTTTAGTTGCACTATTTCTTCTCCAGGACTTTCATTATTTTGTTTCAAATTATTTTCTTTACTGGTGCTCTCTAATTCTTTCATGTTACCAGATACAGTATCATCCTTTTTTCGATTCTGTGGAACAAAATTGATGCATAGATATATTCTTAAAAAAGTTACCACAATCTCAGTTCTGAGTCTCCTGCTGTCCTCTGACTTGGTTAAAAAACACACTTAAAAAAACTTGAGCATACCACCTTGCAATAAGGAAAATGGAAATTGTTAAGGACTTAGAATTTTCTAATTTTTTTACCTTTCAAAACAGTTCAGCCTAATATTTTTTTTTCTCTGTAAGATTATTGTACTTTGTGCCCTTGTCTCCAAATCTCCAGCATTTCTATTAGTCAACTTTATTTTCTGAAATTCCATTCATATTTAGCTCAGTCACACAGAAGCTTAGCAACATTCTTACTTGCAATCATAAGCACTGGGTCTTTTTTTTAAAAATAGCTTTTCCTGCTTAAAAGAAAAAAAAAAAAAAGAATAAAAATGTGCTCTCACTCCAAAATTTACAGTGCACCTACGTGCCTGGTGCAGTTTGTCCAATTATCTTGGGTATCTTCCAAGCCCATGCTTGGATTTAAGAGAGGACAACATAGCATCTGATAAAGCAGAGGATATTACTTATTCCTTAAAAAAAAAATATCTATTGCACAGAGAATAATTTGACTGAAAAATTTTGAGGAAGGATATAGAAGTGACTTAAGATTGTGAACTGTGGACATTATGTTGGCAAAGCAGCAAACTGAACTGAAGTGAGGTTCATGTAAGTCTTATCAAACTAAGCACTAGGGTAGAGAAAAACAGGAGCTATGAAAGTAATAAATCTTGTGGCTGAATTCCTGTGATTTAGCACATGCAGTCTATGAAGAGGAAATTCCCTGTAAGCCAGGTCACAAATCAATCTCTTTACTTTCCTAACTAAAGTATGTGTCTATATCATACACTTAACCTGAACAATAATAATTGTGAAGCAACTTCCTTTTGTATTTTGGTAATTGCTTAAAAATTACACAGTAGGATGTTTATAGATTCCCCTTTTTCTTCCAGTTTTTAAAAAAAGAAACTCTAGTAGAAAATACTTCCAGCAGTTAATGCCATTGCACCATTTTTCTGTATAAAAATCAACAGGCACAGAAACTATGCTTTTAAAAATAAGAGCTATTGCTATAGTGTAATACCTCATCTTGGAGCTTTTGGCCAAATAGTATTCTGGAAGAATTAAAGTTGTGATAGAAAAAAAAGACTTTTTAGCATATTCAATTCAGACACGTTCTCACTTATTCTGTACATTTCTTCTCTCGTCCATGTACCACTGATTTCACACAGAAGACTGAAGAACATGCTAACATGAACAAATTCTTTCCAGTTTTTTTACAGCACGTAGTGCTGGCACAGAGGATTTGGGCACTTCCCCCACTCTGCTCCCAGTGTGCCAACTAACCAGGTATGACACATACATGACTGCAGTTTCCTCACTTTGAGGTATGAAATGAGAGCAAAGTGGTAAAACTCAAACACCTCTGTAAAAGCTACAAAAATTAAACACCTGCAAAGCTTTGCTTTGCACGCCCTCTTCTTGAAAAAGGCAATGTTATTCACAAAAATATTTGTAGGAGCCCCCTTTATATATAGCATTCATGATGTCATCCCAAATACAGATGCTCAAAAGCAAAGGCCAAACTTGAATTCAGTGTCTTCTGGGGATCCAGTGTTGTTGCAGGAAAAATAACTTTTGTATAGCTCTGAAGGCAGTTTAGCATGCTCAGAGGCAAAAAAAAACCCCAAACCTAAAACTTATTTGGAAATATGTGACTTCTTAACAGTGCAATGCATTTAGCCTAGTTTTAGAAAATCAGATGTTAAAATGCACACAAAACATAACAGAAGGAATTTCCACGTCAGTGTGGAAAAAAAAATAATCAAAACCCAGTGTGGTCTGAGGAAAAAAGTGTACCAGAAGATTGAAAAAAACAAAAAGATAACTCTATTACACTGTTGAAAAAGAAAACTAATCCGTAGCAGTTAGAAAGTAGTAGGCTGTCTAACATCCACTACTCTGAATCTATTTGATTTTTTTTGTCCTGAAGCTGTGTGGCATTATTCTATGTTTGTTAACTGGGTTTTGGGTTTGTTTGTCATTTGGGTTTTTTTAAATGTATATTCAGGATAGTATTTCCTGATTAATGACAAGCAGTTATATCTTCCTCCTCTCTCCTCACCCTTAAACATTTAATAAACTCACTTCTTTGCCTTAGCTGTTTTAAGAATGAGTGAAAACAAAAGTGAAGGTTCTACTTTTATGCATTTATGTGCTCAAAAACCACAGCAAAAGAGCACCAGTTAAGAGCAATCAGAATAAATATACATTCCTATCTAAAAATGTTACAGATGTTTGAATATATTACGTGGCAGAAAAATCTTCATAATTTATACATTGACAGAATCATGATTCTCCCTGACGCTGCTTTTAGTCCCAAAGCTTGCAATTTCATGTTGTTTGCTCAATTTGACAAAAAAACTTGTTAACAGACATCACAATGCATAATCAAACATATGTAGATTTGAACTATTTATTTTGCAAAAAGACGAAGAAGTGACAACTTCTATTATTAGGTATAAGCACGAAGATTGTCTTCCATTCTCTTGTGTCTGGCAGAGAATTATGACTGTTACTCTAAACCAGCAGCCTCAAATAGACACCAATAATATCATGTGATTTTGGAAAAAGAACAATTTTGTAACTTTTGTTTTTTACTGGACACATTAAAGTTTCTGAATAACGTGGGAACTCACCTGTGCCAATTTGAATGGATTATCTCTGACAAACGACAGACTCTGTGAAGGAGATTGATCTGAAACGCCAATAATATTGAGTCCTTTTCTCTTCTCTCTCAGGCAAGCTTGTTGGTGTCTCTTTATTCTTTCCATCTGTTCCTCCACAGTCATTCGAGGCCGTGTGCTTTCTGCCAGACACAGCTGCTCCACTGCACTTCTTGGTCTTTCCTTAAATGGAAGAGTATACATATATTTGTTTTAAAAAAAGCAAGATTTTAAACTGTTTAGCTTGTCAGAAAAGAACACGATTTACTAAAAAGCAGAAAAATAGTGGACAAGTAAAGATCTCCTACATATGCGAAGAAAGTACAAGAACCAATTATTAATAAATCAATACTGAAATTAAAAATAAAACGAATAAAAGGAAGGAATAATTTGCTTTTTTGAACAGTGACGCTGCCACCATCAATGATAAAAGTTAAACATATGGGTAGGTACTCTCCTATAGCCAACTTGTCAAGTTGAAACAATTTATCAGATGTTAAACGACAGGCAAACACAAGTTACTTGAGTGAGACAGAAACATAATCGAAATTTAATGATCCAGGACATTCATACCCGTTGATCTAACAGTGATTCCTGCCTTTTTGTTCCAAGAAAAGCTACACCTGGACATCACTGAATGCCAAGTGCAGGCTGAAACAAAGTGAATTTGTCACCACTTCAAAGTCTGTAATTCTAAGCATTATACTATTCTCAAAATAACAGCCATCACTTTACCTACTCTGTTCTTGAAAATCACTGATTTTCAGATAGATCTGTACTTTGTATAAGAGAAAAAAATTACTTTGGACTAATCACCTGCATTCAGTACATTCACAATAACTGATTTCACTTCTGAAAAGTGGTATTCTTTCTCCAGTCAATATCCTGAAAATTTCTCTCTCCTCTCCCATTCCTCCTACAACTTTTCCTCCTCTATTCATGCTGTTATTATGGCAAAAGTTTTCCTCCCTTTTGCATGAACTACATGCAAATGCCTGTCTTCAACCCAGAGACTACTGGACTCCCTAATCTGAGATTCCAGGATTATTACCCACATATTGCTTACTCTATTCGTGTTTTCTGGCTGCTTTAGGTATTTACCAAATCATTGTATCAATGAAAGAAATAACAGCCAGTGTTCATTATACAGGGGCTGTTGAATTGCCCCAGAAGCCAAATACAAGTCCTTCAAAGTTTTAACCTAGATGCTTCATGTCCTTTCAGCTCAAGCTTAGTAGATTTATCATTACTATTTCGCTTTTGCCCAGTTTGAGTGTCTCTATGCAGCTTAACATACATGACCTTTATAATGTTGTCATTCTTTCTTCAGTTGACTCTATTAACTTAGTATATTATATTTGTATAACCGTGAATTTTTTGTAAAGAAAATTAAAAAGATAATGCCACCTTTTGAAATAACTATAGAAATTAAACTTAGAAATGAACACATCTCTATCCATCAATACTCAAAGGTTTTTTTAAAGTACCGTTCTTAGGTCTATCTTCTTATTCTTTCTCAAAGTGACATAAGACGCTATTGTTGAAGACTCTGGTGTTGGTGATTTGGTTCTGGGTGGTACAACTCCCACAGGAAAATGTGAGCCTGTGAAACAGTAAAGCAATATACTTCAGTGCTATGCAAAACATTGCCAAAACACTTTATTCTTTTCCAGAAAATATATGTTATCAGCCTTGGACACTAGTCTTCAAAAGACAGCAAAGATCTTAATGCTTAACTATCACGTCTGCTAAGGTACGCAGGCAGATGACTTTCCGCATGGGAAACTACTGCACGTAGCAGGAGAAATTGCTGGACATAAAAATATAAACATAAAAAATTTTGTCTGTGAGAAACAGACACAAGTTAGATAGCACTGTGTGGAACGGCTAGATTTCACAGATGGTTAAGGGGGAATTATGTGAAAGACGGCCAAACTTCACAGAAAATCGGATGGCAGCACCGGGAACTTTTTGTGGAACAGAGTTTGCAAGGCCAGCAGAGTGCCCAGGCAACCCTATCAGTGCTACCACTTCAGGCCAAGCTTACCTAGAGAATGGTGTCGAAGATGCAAAATTTAACAAAAGTGGGACCAATGAACAAAAAGTAATTACGTGTGGGTTGTTTATTTGGGAGGAAACAAAGGCTGTGAAAGGGATGAGGGAAAGGAGGATGGGAGAGAACAGGCATGGAGTAATGGAGAGGAAGGGGAATATAAGGGACAAGCTTTGCATAGACAAGCCATTTGTCAGTATGCTTGTCTAACCAAGCCCCCTGCCTTAGCATTGCAGTCTGTCCCGTCTTCTTATTTAACTTTATTCTTAAGTATTTTCCATGTGAGTAAGCTTCCCCTTCTGCCTATGAGAGTGTGAAGATGATAGTGATTGTCACACCACGATAGCTTGCCAGTAGGAGACAACTACGGAGAGATCATATATAGGTCTGGGGAACAAAACCAGGAAAGACTGCAGGTCTGTAGGTTGGCTGCCAGAGGGACCGTAAGTCTGGACCTGCCACCAGGGGGAACAACCTTTTGCCTGTGAGATGCTAACAAACTTAAGACTAGATGTCAAGCAGAATACGAGGTGTGGGAGCCAGCTGTCCAAGACACCTTAGGTCTAGGATTCAGATACTGGAGAGATCAGAGGTTCTGAGCTGACTAATGGAGATACCATAGGTCTGTCCAGCTCTTGGATAGACTCATTTGTGCCTGTACAGACACGTGTGCTCATGTCTACACGCGTAAGAGATCTGCTAGCAAGCTTTGAGCCTGGTTAGCTGGTGAGCGAGAACCGGATCACGCTATCTGTGTTGTTCCACCTCCACGTGAGTGCTGGTCCTCTTTACGCGGTGCCTGTGAGGACTCTATCCTCAGCCTGGCAGCTCCCTGTGCTTAGGGACAGGGAAGCGCAGCAGCGAGGCTCTGGCTGGTCAGGAGCTGAGGACATTCTGTGTCCTCATGTCTGCTACACTCAGGCTCTCGTAACAATATCCACCGCTAGTTTTTCTACTTAGAGAAGCCCTGCCAAAACGTAGTTAAGCTGCTAGAACACTGAAGTAAGTTAAAATGTACCGAAATATACAGATATAATTAAGTAACAACATGCTTCATTTTTGCTTCTTGATATATGCAGGAAATCAAACTAAAATATTGCTTCCTCGCTGATTTTGCCTAAAAATAAATATTGTGCCAAACTATTTCTCCCCGATTTTCCTGAAGTTGCACAGATTTCAGAGGATATATTTACTTGGTGAAGGCTCAACTCTTTCTCCAAATTGTCTGAGAGGCTGACAAAATAGTCTGGAGGTATTTGAATGCCAAATCCGTTATTCAAAACAAAAACTATAAAGCAACAGAGTTTGAGTCTCGTTTAGATGTAGAAAGGATAAAGCACAGTAGAAGTCCATTTTCCTTTTGTGTCACCTTTATGTACCATTCAGGTCATAAATATTCCTTTGCTTGCAGACAGCTGTAAGGGTTACTTAACACAGTCCTATTAAAATGTTTCTCTTTGCTGGTTGACATTTGAAAAGAGAGGGAACTGGCTGACAGAAGAAACATGAGGAGTGTCTAGTACAGTAAGGTGCACAATGAAATAGAAAAACATTTTTTAAATTTCCTCTGAAATTTACAAATTTTTAGAACCACCCTCAGTAGGAAATGATGTAATTTAAGTATGACTTCTTAAAACAGCAAGAAAGAAAAATTGCAGAGATGAGCTCTTTTTGAGCTTTTTCCTTTTCAGCTTATAAACTGTTAAGATATAATGGCATAAAAATGTTTATTGAAACAGCATATAGTTGTAACGGCATATGCACTATAAGAAAAAAACAGGAATAGTTATGTTTTTCGTACTGCATGGGGATTGTTATTATAAGTGAACACATAAAACGAGAAATATCCGTTAAAAAATTCACATGCTCAAATGCGTGGACCAGATGATAAAACATAACTATGATAAAACCACTTCACACTGTTGTTTAAGAAGATAAAAAGCCTCTTGCTGCTAGCTACCACAGCAACTATTCTCTCCCCCACCCCCAAGTATTATTTATATTAGAAGAATTTGTATTGCTTTGTCTTACTGAGGATTGTTTTTCTACAAATGGACTTAAGAAAATTACTTCTGTCTTTACAGAAGATAGAAAGAAGATTGGGGTGCTAGAAAAGTATTACTTTGCTTTATATAATCAGCGCAAGCTTTCTTACACTGTCTTGACAATTACTTTCTTTCTTGTCATAAATTACTATAAACAATCTGGAACACCACAGGTCAACAAAACCTAGGTGAGAAGGGTGACTTCCTTAATTTAAGTGGCAGATGATTAGTAAATGTCAGGTAAACCTTGCACTTGTCACCACTAAGTTAAAAGAGATTTAATATGTATCTTAAGTGAATATTATACTGCAGCAAATACCACAGTGAATCTGAACTGACTGACTGTGGGGTAAGTGCAAGCTTAATTATATCATAGGGCCATTCACGTTGTTTACACCCAAACTGTATGCTAACCTTAGTTTTAAAAACCTCCATTACCATTCTACCATAATATCTTTATATGCTCATAGTTCTTGGTCAAATTCTGGTACTGTTGCACCAGCCTCCTATGTACATGCTTAGTCAAACTACCAGAACAGCAGGCAGTGATCTTGCTGGTACTGGAAGCATTAACCCTCATGGTAAAAAAAACGGGTAAGTTTAGCTACTTTTTCCAAAAGCTCTTAACATGTTTTTTGGGAGGTGCTCAAGCAGGTTTTCCTGAAGTCACCTTTAACAAACTATTCTGTGTGTTTTAACAAACAGAACTGAGAAGCACTTCCTGGTAAAAGACTCTACCAAGCAATTAGCAGCTTTTATGGAAGCTAGATGAAGAGAAGAATCTAAAGCATTTAGCAATCGCAAAGACCTTTATTGTCCGTACACTCCAAGGTCATGATCATTATTCCTATTATATCAGAGGACAGAAGGCAATTCAACAATTACAAGATTAAAAAAAAAGAAAAAGACATTGTTTCCCTGCCTTATGAGAGCCTGAAAATTCTGTGGTGCTGCCTTATTGGACGTTCCAGTGACATAACATCGGGAGCTGGATTCAAAAACTGAGTAATTGTTCAAGGGCAAGAACATAAAATGGGTAATTGTTCAAGGGAATGGTGTGTGGGGAATGTGAGTGATGTGATTAGACATGGTGTCAATAAGGATTTCAGGGTTGTTGGTGAGTGTAATGTTTGATTTTTTCTGCGGTGTAATTGACTGAAATCTTTCTCGTCATATAATTAAATCATTATTTTATCATGGAGGCTGTTTCATCATATTAAGAAATGGGCAGGCTACAAAAACACGAAGGATGAGATAGCTTCTATAACACAGGTTCCAGCTTTGTATGCCTTGTGAAAAAGGCTGAAGGGTTGTAAACACCACGCCTGGGGACAAACCTTTAGCTGTAGATTCTGATTCTGAAATTTGTTCTGTTTTTTCTTCACCATTAGACTCATCCACTTCTGCTACTGTAGTTAACTCTGGTTCACTCTTATAAAGCCTATAATCAGGACCCTGCGGAGCAACAAGTTATGAGGTAAATAAACAGGCATTTTTGTACAAGCATTTTTGTCTTAAGACTCAAACAGTTATTTTGTGATGATTCTGCTCTCACTTTAAGACAATGTTTCATTGTTCAAGTGCTATTGCACCAGTATTTCTTTGTAGTTAAATTGAGTAAAAGCATTTGCAGACCTTCAGAAATTACAGAAAAATGCAGAGGTTTTTTTTCTCCTTTTAAATGATCTTCAGGAAACAAATTTGTATAAGGCTTCAGCAAAAACTGATTGCGAGCCTAGAATTTTTTAAGAACTTGTGAGCAGAAGAATTTGATTTTCTGAAATTTACTCAGATACAGGCATTCGAGTCTTAAGACATTTTATATATGCACGGAATATGTCAGGCAAAAGTGAAGAGCAAATGATGGAGCTATAAATAAAACTAAGTAACCAAAAGTGAAAACATAACACGAAAGTAGCCAGATGACAAAATAAAAATTGCGGCTGTGCGAAGGAAGGGGGATGCTTCAAGAACAACGTGGCGGTTTAAGCCACTTACACAGTAAGATCCATTTCTCTGATATCCTTGAACTTGGTGAATCTTCTTTTCTTCTGGCAGATGTACTGGGCCCCTGCTATAACAGAGCAAGGAGCTGCTATCACTGGGCAGAGGGGGGATTATGGGAGGATGCTCTGTAAAGTCATAGGACCGAGGGAGTGGAGGACGAGGTGGGACTACTTCCTCTTCCTAAAGATTGTAGAATAGTCACCTTATTTAGACGTGTACACCTGTTACAATTATTTACAACTTAAAAAGAAAAATATATTACCATAGCTACACCAGCTATAGATTTTGGAATTAAAGGGACAATGTCACACTAAAAAAAAAAAAAAAAAGGCCAAGACAGCTTTATTGTCTTTGGGTTTCTCTGAGGTGTTTTTTTTGTTTGTTTGTTTGCTTTTTATTTTATTACTACCACCTAGGTACTTCAATAGTTTCATTATTCAGCTTATCAAGATTTTCAGTTCTAACACCTGCACCTTCTGTTAGACATGTATGAACTCGCTGAATCATCCTTTTAAAAATTAAATTCAATATCTTTTTAAAGATTTGTATATAAATCAGACTTTTAGAAAGTTCTGTAAGCCAGATGTATATAGCATAAACTTTAGACAATCATGACAATGTCCCTTTAAAACCAACTTGTAGCCAGATTTTCAGAGGAACTGAACATTTGGGAGCTCCCACAGTTTCAGCTGCTCTTGTGGTGCTCTGGCCATCTGAGAACCAGGCTCAATATGTGAATAGACATAAAAAGCAATGTATTTCTTTGCATGAAAAGTGTGGTGGGTAGAAAAAAAAAATCCATAAATCAGGGTTTATATTTCTTGGGTAAGAGTCTAGGGAGAGGAAAAGGTGAGAAATGGAAGAAAGAAACATACCAGTGAGAATATAAAGACACAGAACAAATAAAAGTGTTAGAATTACCACTGGAGATATCAGTCTTTAAAACTCATTCATAAAGCAATAATTCAATGGAAATATAATACCTACTTTAGGCATCTTTAAAACAATGATAATAATGCTCGTTTTTATCATGTATATTAGAAATTCAGTGATGCAAAAATGGTAAATATACTTAAACCATACCTCATTTTTATATTTAATAGCTGAAAATGTCCTTGATCCCATGATACCTATTCAGGGGGAAGGGGAAAGGCATAGAAAAAAAGAGAAAAATTGTTTTCAATAAATAGCTTTTAAAATATGAACTATAACTTGTTGCTATCAAACATATACACAAAGCACCAAGCTGAAACAGATGACTTCTTTCTTCTTTTCTCAGTAATTGTACCATTTTTTCAAACATACAGAAGCAACTATGGAGCTTATCCTTTAAAAATGTCTATGACCCCATCTCACTTCCTGTAAGATAAAAACAATCAGTTTACCTGCCTCTGTAGAGTTTCTTTGCTGTTTATGTTTACTTAAACCCTCCATGACATCTTGAATTCTCCACAGTTCCTTCTGAATCTGAGCACGCTGTATCCCTGCTGACTCAGTCTGCCAGTAAATAAAGATTATATATTGTTGATAAATTAGAATACATTGCAAGCGGAAAAAATCAGAAAACATTTTTCTTTCCTTAGGCTACTCTGCATATCCTTTCCCAGTGAAGGAAAATAAAATGCAGTAATGACAGACACTCTCCTTTCGCATAAAAATGCAACATTCAAATACTTTCAGAAAGTGTACGATTAAGTAATTTCATAATGTGTCAATTAATGTGACAGCAGTTTGCTAGTTCAAACTCCACTTAAGAACAGAATTGCATCTACTGTCGCTAAAGAAAATCCAAACAAACTTTGCACAGGAGAACTACCCACAACAAGAGAAAAGGTATCATCATTTCCAACCCTAAACCAGGTGGAGATGATCATGGTGTTTGCATACTAGCGTATTAAGTGTGGGCCTATTTGCATTCAGAGCCACGCATGCTTTGGACTGCATAACACCCATTTCTCAGCTCTTGGCTTCCTTGTAATCTGCCTTTCATAGCTGCATAGAAAATCAATCCCTGGAGCAAACAGCCTTTAATGCCTCCCAGCATGGACCGCACCCATCTGCCTGTTCCAGATGATGTATGCAGATGTGCATGCGCGTGCGCGCGCGCGTTATGTCTCACAGAAAGATCTCCTGAGAAATTCAGAACTTATCCTTAACTCTCCCATCCTCCACAGCACAGCGAGCTAGTAAGACGCGTCAAAATTCTTCATGTGTAAGACCTGAAGCAATACTTAGAATATTTTTTATTACAATTTATTTTGAAAGAATGAGTTGATTACATTTTAAAATATTCAGTTAAATGGAAGGATTTGTGTGAAGATTTAGTATGACTGTCATAGCAATTCAGGTCTGAGAAAACTACCCTGTTTGGACCCCATCACTGAAACAGAAAGAGGCAGCTTCCAGACACAGGACAACCAGTGCTGTAGCTTCAAAAAAAGTAGGAAAAGCTGAAGACCTCCTCAGAACGTACAAACTTTTAATTTCTTTTTACACTTTGTAAGTTAATGTACCACATATCCCCCTTTTTTCTTTTTGTGTAGTTTTTAAACAAAATCATAGGAAACGAAAGTGACTTAAATGTACTTTTGAGACTTATGCCACACCTGAATTTCTCCAAGCCGATCGAGTTGCTCCTGCATATGGTTCCTTGTTACAGTTACATCATACTCCAATTTATCATATTCTCTCCAAGCTCTTTCCAGTTCCTAAGTATATAACAAAAGTAAAAAATTACAGATACACATTCAAGTAAAATAAAAAAAAAAAGTATATTTATTTTTCTTGATTCAGTGGCATGAAACTTCAGGAAGCAATGCATAAATAGATACCAGCAATAAATAGATATGTATTTTAGAGAATGCAATGTTTAAAAAGCTTTTTGATTTTCTAATGGTACTGAATAGAACTCAAACAAACAGCATTTTGTCTTTTTACGAAAAAAAAAAAAAGCTAGGCAAGGGCAAAATCTTCAGAATATGTCTTTATAGCCAGCAGGCACGCGCATCTTAAGCTGTCCTTCCCCTGAGGCAGAAAACCCACAAAAATGGATGCAAATTTGTCTCTTTTATCACACAGAGTACATACGTGGGAGTGCACAGCAGTGTGTATATGCGACGTATTATGCGAGACAAACGTAAGTCATCCAACCCTGCCTGTAAGGTTACCAGCCAGTGCCCCAGGCCTGCTAGTGCACCATTATTTTACATATGTGAAACTACAAACAGCAGAAGAGAGAAGGTGCAAAAAGAAAATCACCTTTGACGTCAGCTCTTCCATCTCACTTTTTAAGCCTACATGAAGCAACTTACTCAGTTCAGCACGGATTAAAAAGCTAATGAGGGGAAGTATATCTTGATGATTTCCTTTCCCCTGATTCCCTTTTCCTTGTCCAAGCAATTCCTTTTACAACAGAGTCTAACATTCAGGCTAAACCCACTGTTTCAGGGCCTACTTCACATCAATTTCACCACAGCAAACCACTGGAATACCTTTTTGGATATATATGTAACAGGCAAAAAAGATTCTTTACTTTGTCATTTCAGTGTAGAAACCACCATGAAGTGGAAAAGGACAGTAAATAGCAATTCCCTTCCTTTCCTTTCGGTTTTTTTTTTTNGTTTGGAAATTGCAAAACTTGAAAGATCGTTTAAATATAATGGCCCGCTATTAAGAGAGACCATGACAGTAGAATGGTTTCTTCTCTCCATCCTGCAGTTGCTTTTGCTTAAAGTAAGTCACCTATCTGATTGAATAACTGATAAAGTTTGTGCTTGATACTATTTTCCCGTCACATAAAATAGCTTATTTGCATTATTTACTTCTTCTGTAATCAAATTTTCATATTATAAAGATGAAAATTACCACACCAATTAAAGTCAGCATGCACTCATTTCTGGCCAAAAAAACCCCCCAAATTAAAGAAAGACTACTTGATGAACATAATGAAAAAAATCACTTTCCAGCTGCCTTTGACAAAAATACAAGCAAGTAAAAGACAACTGACTTTTGCTGGAACGTAATGAAAAATAACCAAAGACAACCCAATTAAGAATACGAACACGAAGATAACCGTTTAACACTTCAGTGAGTTTTACTGGCAAGAATGTATTACTTACTGCAGTAGCTCGCGATACTTCTCGACAAGTGCTAAGTAGTCCATTCTGCAAGTCATCTCTCTGTAAGACTACATTTTGTATGGCAGCGGGATTATCTGCATTCATTTCTATCTCTTGACTTGCTGATAGCAAAGCTTGCTCAAGCGTGTACTATTATAATAAAAAGAATTATTTTTAATGTTCTGCATCATTGGGCTGATTTTCATTTTATTTCAGTTACCAACGTTCTGATAATAAGCATGTAAAATAACATCCACTTTAGGTAATAAATACAATTGTCCTACTTTCTCCTTGTGTAGCTGTTGAAGCTTCTCCTCCAGTGCTTGTACAACTTTATCTTGTTCACATAAACGGCTAAGTTTAGCCTAGTATGTAACAGAAAATGATCACAATTAGGATTTCATTTTTAACATCTTCAGCAATCAAAATATAACTCCATCAAATCATTACAAAAATCTCTATAAAATTTTAGTATCACGAAATACGAATTCTAAACATCTGAAGGTATGTGTTATGTTTTCAAATTAACCTTAGTAAACCCTTCTTAAGATACTACGAATTAAGTGTTATTATAACTTGAAACAGCATGGCTCAAAACCACGTAATTTAGGATTCTACAGCTAAATCTTTACAACTTAATAATAGCTATTAAATGCCATTTTAATTTACATACTCCTCTGTATTATAAAGAATATTGCATACATTCACAGTCTTTCTCATGTTTTATTTCAGGTTTTTAGAAGTTACTTACTAATACTATCCATGTTCTGTTCTGTACACCTCCGATCGAGGCTCAGTCATGACTAAAACTGTTCCACTCCAGTGGCACTTTGGGCAAATAACTGTTCAGTGCACTCTAACCTGCTTTGAACCAGTTTACTTTTTTATTTGAACAACTTTTTGGGTTTCTTTTGTGCTGCTCTGGAAGCCTGCTTTCTTTTTTACTGTTAAAATAACATCCCTTAAATCATCCCTTAAATAGACAGTAAATAGCAGTAGACAGCAACCCAACACTCTGAATGGTAACTACCCATGCCAAATTTCAGTTTTTCAGTGTTGGTCGCATATCCTGAGAAATTACATCTCTCATGCTTATAATTGAACTACTACTACTGAGCTTTTCCCTTCTAAAGTAATTAATTCCTTTTCTAGAAGCAATTCACCTTTGAACAGATATAATACTTGAAATTTCAGCCTAAAATGTAATACTCCCTGCAAATTAGAAGCTTATTACACAAAGAATCTTATGCCCCTCAGTTTCACAAAGCAATTTCTGTGGGTAATCACCTATATGAAAGGCATTTCACACCCAAAAGCCAAGGGGGAAATTATTATCTAAATAAAGAGACAAATACCAACATTTCCAAGGAAGAAGAAATACAAATGACTTACATCAATATCCAGCTCTTCAGTTCTATATTTGTATAGTGTACCCCTACATTCTTCTTGTGTTAACTATAAGGAAGAATAATATTGCCATAAAACAACTTAGTTGGGCTATGAAAAAGTGAAACTACCGTTCAGCTTAAGACTTTTAATATACAAAACAGCTTTTGCTTTAAAGTCAAACATATCACGTTGAACAATGTATTTCGAGCCAATATATATTAATGAAGATAAGTAAATGGAATGTCAAGCAGACTGTCAGCAGAAAGTTGCATTAGCTTAACAGGCTATGTTTCTAATGCAAACTCTTTTTTTCAAGATGTACAACTAACTCAATCAAACACGGATTATGTAGGAGGATGAAACTGCCCGAGTACACCTAGACAAAGTTATCCATCATTATGTAAGTTTTCTTATGTGCATTCTAAGTACAGGGGCTCATTCTACTTGGAATTAACCATTCTAGGCCCACTAAGGTCAAGTGGATTCACAAGGAAGATACTCTGATGTGAACCTGAAATCAGAACAGAATGACCTATGTATACAAAATCTCTGTAAAGTATCTTGTTACAGACATACACCCAATAAATGCCACCAAATACCTTTCTGCCTACTTTTCCGTACGGATTCCCTCCCCTCCAACAGAGTATTACCAGCAAATCTGTAAATGGAAGCCCGTCTATTTTATCGTTGGACCCAGGCAAACTTGTCTTCTCATGCCAGTCAGCATGTAAGGTATCCTCAAACCACTTTTGTACAGTTCCTCACATTAAGTTCTTAACTCTTTCAGTCTCTGAACTGACCAGTAACAAGATTTAAAATTCCTTACATGAGAAAAGGTAGCTCCTCATTTTAGAACGGACTATCACATATGACTTACTGTCCTATACAGCAAATATTCGCATAACGCTCTCAGCCATCATATTCTATGTATTTAAAAACATGTGTGCACTGAGTCCCAACATAGATGCTTTCCTTTCATGTATCTGTCATAATCAGGTGATTGTGACTTAACAGTGCAAGAAAGACTATAAAAACACAAGTCCACGTTAAAGGACACTTATAAATAAAAGGACTACGGAAGGGTTAATCAGACAAGCATTCCAAACATACAGTAAATCTTCAACACACTTAAGTGTTTCATTTCAAGACATTATGTCCACATACCTCATGCAAATGCACCTGGTGACAATTTAAAAGTATGTATAGTGTATTAAAACCACACAGTAACTTTCTTTGAAATGGACATTTTATGAATATGAATGTTGGAATATGAAAAAAGCCACAGCACTTTTGCACCTCATGAATGTCACAAAAATTAAGATATCTATTTAAACTCCTACTATTGTGGAGTTGTGTTTTGAACTGTTGATTTTATCACAATGAGAGAAAAATGAAGAATGGAAATATTAAAAAAAACTCATAAACATGGCCAAATGTCTTTAACTTACAGAGAAAACCTAGTTGTATTTCACAACAGAAAGATTTTACAACAGAAAGATTATCCTCTATTAGATAAATACAACTTCCTAAGACACTGCTCAGCATGTTATATAGCTTGCCTGGAAAAAATGATTTGTTATTATTTCAAGCCAGTATTTTTTACACTTTTTTTTTCTTTTTTTTTTTTTAAAGAGACATTTATTTTTTCAGCATTTCAACCTTAATTATACCCAAGTTTAAAATAGCTTGCCAATTCAGCATCCTTATCCCTGCCTACCTCCTAAAGGGAATGTATTTTAAGTATTCGGAAAACAAACCCACATTTTTAAAGAACACTATACACGTGCTAATTCTTCTTATTAAAATCCTATCACACTTTTAAAATTGCTGCCAGCTTCTTGCTTTTGTCAGCGGTACTAGTTTCCCACAATAGGCACTGCTGGAGAGCCACTTCATTTCAACATTTCTACTGCAACGTTTTACGTTGACTTAACGCAAAAACTCTAAAAATAGTACGAAACACTTAATCCACCTCTGACAAAACAGCACCTCCTCTTTCCACAGCACATCTATAGACCAGCTTAAGGCAAAAAGTGCAGAACGCTGTCGCATTCTACTGGAATTATGAGAGGAACTGCAGTAGACAAAATGCAATTACACATCACAAGCAAGGTTAACAACCTCATAACCCTGGAAAATGCATTATAAGAGCTCCAACGATCAAGTTATCGAAATGTATTTTATGTCACATTCAACAAACGTCTCCCTCACCAAATCGTTCCTACAAATACTATACCAGGACAGTAACTTCAGAGAAAGAGTGCCACCTACTGAACCACTGACACGACTTGCTGCTGACTTCGACACTTCTCGACATCTGCCTACTCAAATACAGAAAAGTCCATTCCTCTTAACATGGTGAAACAAACTGCACAGCTCCCCAACATTAAGAAGCAGCACCCTGAACGCCTACAAACAGAACTTACCGTTTTTGAAAGGCAAACTGCACACACGGAGTTTGGCCAAACGTGTATCTTACATGTGAAAAGGTAAAGTGACCTTAACTGAACCTCAACCTTATGGCAGAAATAATTTGCCATCTACTTTACAGTCCCACTGTACAGTCCCCATCTCTGTCAAATGCCAGTACCAGACGAATCACAGAAGCAGATAAATCCACCACAATGGACACAATATAAGATGTCCTTTGAGGGAAATTTCTTCCCAGATAAATGCAGATGAGCTAAGTCTCTCTCTTGAGACATGAGAGGTTAAACCTATTTAAGCAGTCAATATTAAAAGCATTTAAGTGACAGTGTTATTTCATTACCTTATAAGCTATTTTCAGATTCCACTAACCGTTTTGATTCAATAAATACATGGAAGGAAATTTCACACCCTGAGAGCACACTAAGAATCTCTCCAAGATAGTGCACTTAGGAAATTAAAACAGGACAATACAGGACATTTTGTGGGGAGCACGAGCTTAAAGTCAGACTTCTAAGAGGCTTTTTTTGTTCCCCTTTTTCTTTTTTAAAGTGCTTCTTACTATCATGAAGCAGGCCAACAGGCACAGTAAGCAAGATTGTCCTCTCATTTTGCATAATGCAACAGGTAACATTTCAAATAAGAATTGGAAATACAAGATTTTCAGCTCAAATACAGTAATTTCATGTTTATAACAAAACCTGACAAATATTTTTACCTACAAATCTCAAAATCTAACATGCAGAACAGTTTAAATATATGCACAGCTGCTATAATAATACTACTGCTATTGATGATGACGAAGTACGCCATGAACAAGATCTCCCTATCTCCCTATCCTAAATATATTTTTATATATTTTTAATGTATTAAGAACATTTATCCAAGCAACGACCTGGATGTTAGCTTGCTGCAGTTGGATTTTTGGTTTTCCCCCTTTAGGGAACTCACACACATAAGAGGAATTGAGGATAATTCCACTTATAAAAATCAGCATACACTGCTTTAGAAAACAAGATTAACTCTCCTCACCTAGTATTAGAAAGAAACAAACAAACAAACAAAAAAGGTAGAAATGGGTCCAGGCCATAAAAAGCCTCTATTTTTCTTGCCTGTACATATGGAATCATTGCCCTGGCTTATACTTGTAAATGTACAGTACAGTCTGTACAGCAGACTGATGTAAGTCTAAATGATTTAAATAACTGTGAAGACGTAACAAATCACTAATGAAAATGTCTTATAAATGACACAATTGAAATAGTATATATTTTAGCTATTTTACTAAAGAACTGTTAGTCATTACAAACAGGAAGCAAGACACCTTAATTTTTAATTAAATACAGGCCTTTCTTGTTTTCCTTTGCTTAACTCTAAATAAGCTCAGTCATAAAACTGAACTGAATAAACTGAAACAAAAAAAGATCCTTTTCTCTACCCGCAGGAATGGTTATGATCATCAGAAATAGTTTATCATCTTGAAAACAAAACAGGTTTCAGTCGCTTACACAGAGACTTCTCCCAGTTGTTTACATTTCTTTAAGACAGTAGTGGGAAAGATGACCGCTAAAACCAATTTACTTTTATCCGAATAAAAAATGATATGTTGTTTAAACTTAAAACAAGTTGCCAGAATTTTAAACAGGTGAGTTTTGTATTACAAAAGTTTAGAAGACTGTTTAGGCAGTGAAATTTCGAGTGTATTTTTATCCTTTCCTGGAAGTCCGTTAATGCAGTATTTCATACAGGAAACTTCATCTGCGAAAATGGGTCTTGCTATTCTTCAGTTTATACATGGGTTCCTCTGCGCAAGCCTGCCAACACATTGCAAACACTCTGACCCAAAGAGACCACATCTCTAGTGACAAAAGGTTATTCAGTCTTCATGACCCGGTAGGTTCACAGTTTCTTTGACAAGAATATCAAAGACGGTGCTTATTCAGTGTCAAATACGAAGCAGCAGGTATGTCTACAAGGTGAAGGCCGTGCTGTGGAGTGATACCTTAGCTGACAGCACAGCTTCATCAAGACAGCACTCTGAAATTTATTGGTATCCCTAAATAAGCGGGCCGGCTAGCGTCGGCACAGCTATACCTCAAATGTGTCTATATTAATGTTAAAAGCTGAGCTACTTTACTCTGACACATCCAAAGCACCTCTGTTCATTATATGGATGTTAACTTATTTGTCTTAAGTAATTGATTTGCTTTAAAAAAATCATAACAGCTCGGCTTCTTTAAAAAAAGTCAACAAACAAAACAACAACAAAACTCAAATTCATTTACGGCTTGAGGGCACCTTAATTCTCCAATTCCTCCCACCTTCTCCTCCCCTTCCCTAACCTCCCATTCAGGTTCCAGGTTCGAGCTCCTATTTTGCACACAGGAGCACAAATCGGATGACTCCTGAAATGACTCACAACCCCATTTCCTCTGGAAAGCTGGGATTTTTCTTGCGACTTTTCTGGATCACAAGCAAATCTACAACATGGAGTTGACTTCCAAAACATGAAACATGAAATTAAGCTGCAGCATTTTTTTGAAACACAGCAAAGCATGTATCACTAATAAATGACCGTTTTACATGGCAGAAGGTCTCCTTTTCTTCAAAATATGCAACCTTTATATGTCATTTTGGCTCTGGTCAGATATCCCCTTCTGACTGGCAGCCAGAATTATACACTTTATCTGCTGCAAAATACCATAGTCCCTTAAGTAAGAACATCATCTTTGTTGCAGTTGAGGCTAGAAACTTCTTAAACATTCGCTGACATGACAGGAACTATTTAGTTAAGCCCCAGTATCCCTAAGACACGGCAGCGCCAACAGATAGGTATTGGCCATGCTCATAAGTTAATGCAGGTCTCAACTTACAAGACAATATTTCCATTCACATTTCTGATTCTTCTTCCATCTTACCATTTACAACCATCACTAGATACTCTGTAAGTGTGCACGGTTAAGTCTGCTGTGACTTTATGAACAGACACTGCCTTTTGGATTTACAGTCCCCAGATCAAAGTAATTTTGATCCTTCCTTTCTTCAGTGGCTAAAGGCTTGGTAGGTGCAAACAAAAACTTGTAAATCCACTTCCTAGAACAAAACAAAATTGCCAGAAATGACCAGGTAAACACCACTCACATGCTTTTGTAGTGGTCAAAAGAAAGAAGCACCTTTGAACACTAATTGCAGAGAATCATGCTAAGACAAATGTTGGAAGCTTATTGAAAGTTTCATGAATTTACTGGACACCTGCATAAAACATCAACTAATTAAATCGTCTAGACAGAAAGTTATTCAAAAGGGTACATTTAATACTTAACAACAAAAACGCAGCAAAAGCCATGCTAACGATATTGCAGCATTTTATAAAGCATGGATGACTTGTGGTTTTCCAAAGCAAATAAGAGAAACACCAATGTTATGAATAAATCTGAGGAACAACCAAAACTGTCACTAAGGAAAATTTTCGCAGATGATAAAGCAATTTCATTCACTATCCAAGACCTTACTTGCTGGTACAGTTGCGGTCTTAGCGCCGAGTTCTCAATCATAGTGTGAACCATGGTGATTAAAGGTTCATTCTCTTTCATCTATTTCAAATCAGGAGGAGCATACAGCAAACATCAGTTTACAGCATGGCTAGATTTGAAAGACGACACTGTAAAATATAGCCTCTACTTTAATTTTTTCTAATAATGCAGTAGATTACATTTTATCCCATGCTTTTTATATATTCCATCATTCAGTAATATCAACATCTGAAAAGCTTAATAATATCAAACGTAGCAAAAACACATAAATGCTCAAAACCAATGTAATATTTATTCACCAACCTTCTCCCTTTTCAAAAATAAAAATACTTAAAATAGGCCTGGCTTTGCATGATATTGAAAAGAAAAGTATTATCGGATTATGCAATAGGAACACTCAAACCTTTAGCTGGAAACCTTTTAAATTACAGATTTAATAACTCAATGTACATTAAAAAGATATAAGCATTCCCAGCCCCTGAATATTGAAACGAGTTTAGACTTCATATATCACAAAATGTCTTTATATACTGCATTGATTTATACACTTAGGAATGTTGAATCACTACTCATTATGTTTATCCATCCCTATATACGGGTGTGAAACTATTTCAGAACTGATCAGACATTTTCTATAACAGTTAATACTTATTGACATGTGTGCAAATGTCAAAACCAGGTACTTGATTACAGCAAAAATTGCATACATTCACGATTTCAGAAAAGTATGCCACACAGACAGTAGTATGGGATTTTTGGTTTTAAAAAAGGAGACTTTCCTAACAGTAAGAGAAAAATTATGAAAACAGCTAGTTTTCCTCTCCAGAAGAAACCAAGACGTCACTTAATGCACAACCCCCCTCCTATCTGTGTTGGAAACTTTAGGACATCTTCAGCAATACCTGTTTCAAGTATGGTTACACAGGAAGGAAGCGTGTGTATGCATATTTATAATCTTTCACTCTGTCTTAATGTATATGTATGCACTCACCATGAATTTGCATAGCAAGGTTTTGTTTCACAGATAGAAATGCAACAGAAAGCCTGAGTTTTTTATGCCTTTTGGAATGTCTTGCCTGTGGTTATTTAGGAAAAAAACCTAACTTGTACATTTGGAGAAGTATTTTTTTTTCTCCTTATGGGAAACATGTTTTTCTTGCTATAAACAGAGCAAGAAACTTTTTGTTGTTGTTGTTGTTTTGGTTTTTCTGTTTGTTTATTTTTTTTACACATAGTAAAGTCTGATCAGCTAACAAGTTAATCATCCAGTGGAGTACCTTATCTTAAGAAGGCAAGTTTATGATGCTCTGTTTGTTCAAGGCAGGAAAAAGCCTGAAACAAGCAACCCCTTCCATTTGCTCCATCATCTACAACATACATAAACAGAAAACTAGAACTGACACAAGAAGTTGTTCTCCCTTTACATTGAAATTTTGTCTGGAGAGTGGATGCACCGGGTGACACCAAAAGATAACTCAACAGTAAGACCATCAGTAAGGTCCAAAGCCAAGCAATCGAACTACAGCCAACTGAAATATTCGTAAAGAAAAAAATTTCTCTGAAGCTGAAATATTTTATTAGGAGTATATTGGTTTGGATGCATTTTTATTAGGAGGATTTCAACACCTTCAGGCTCTTTGGCTAATTAATTTTTACAATATCTCAAATTTTTTCCTTTCTGATTGATAACACATAATGCTGGAGTTAATTTCTGTGGTACTGTTCAAAGACTGTTTTCATCCAGGTTAGAGAAGAAGCTAAGTGAATTTGGTCAAAAAATGTTCTGAAGCAATGTTCTGTCCTCTAGCCAGCTCCAATTTTGATTTGTAGTACTTCCTCCAATATTTTTACTGCCATTGATGCTTATATATGCTTCTCTTAACACTGTCTGCAAATGCCAGTTATTTCCAGAAAAACTCCAGTTCCTTAAACCCTTATAGAACAAAGATCAAAACCCAGATTACTGGTAAAGTAATGCCAACCAAAGATCTTTTGTAGCAGCGAAAAGAGCAAGCTTTTTGCCCCTTTGGGAAATCAGTGTTTCCAAAAAATAGATATGACATTTAACTATTGAGAAGTTAAGATCTTGAGGGAGCACGTATCCGTCACAAACCTGTGCACACACAAGGCAATTCCTACTGAAGAACTGGCAAAGTGAACCAGAGCTACGTGGGACACAACCGCAAGTCCCATGCTCTAAAAGGTGAAGAGGATAACTATTTTGTGCACTTAAAGCTTTATTATGAGGCTACTCCCAACCTGAAGTTGGACACTATTCACCTTGCAGAAAGAGCTCAAGGAAAAATATTTCCTTGTTCATAACAGAAATAAGCCTTGATTTTCTCTCACTTCAGAAAAAAAAAAATTAAATTATTGTGTACAGTAAAGGACACCTTTTAGATCCTATATATAATGCTAAAAGTATTGTACTCATAGAGTCTGCTCAAGTAAAGAAGTTGTAAAAATTGGAATTAAGATTTTCATAGGCAAACTGACATCGGAACTGCCTGATGCCACACAGCAACACAGCAGTAAAAGCAAATAAAATCCAGCAGTCTTGGCTCTATCACTTTGTACTTAGAGCAAATAAATCTTTCTCCCCAGAAGTGACACTTCACCTTTGCTTTTATCTTTACTGATGTAATATATAAAAGCATTCTCAGTTGGAAGCAATGAAAAAACCACCTCCTTGACAGATGATATGATCTTTATGAACAGCTATATTATTTATGAGGAGGCATCTGAGTGGGTATTTTGTGTTTTAAACTGTAAAGCCAAGCTATTGACATTGCTCTCTTCCTTCTTTTTCCTAAATTCTCTTCTGTGTTTGATAACACCCTGCACAGATGACATTTCAGTCTGTGCTGTTCTGGTGGCAGCAATCAGCTGGAATAGTAGCTCCCTACCAGGACAGTTGACCTCACTGATGAGGTAAGACTGTATGTTATGGGTGACAAAAGACTGAACTCAGATTGGCAGTTTTATCCATTTCCTCTCAAGCTTACTGAAGGTAAAAGCAGTGGGAATAGGACCTGACCAAGCTTTTCTCCCACCTTTCCTCTGCTCTTTTAACCTTCTGTCCAAAAAAAGAAGGAAAAAGTACTTTTCCTTCCTGCCCTCTTTTTATGGCAATGCTGCCTTCAGCACAGTCTTGTTTTCATCCTACAGAGTCCCTGTCCTTGAGCCTCCCTTCTTCCTCTGGGGAGGGAAAAGGAAAAAAAGCATCAGCAGAAAGAACAACAGTGGTGGCTGGGTCAGCTTACTCTACCTTTTCCAGATAACCTGAAAAATACACGTAAGAGTAGTACCCTATATGTTGCTAACATAGGAAACAGAATTTTAGGCTGAAACACAAGATATCAGATATAATACAGGATATCTCTCAGTTCTATCCAAACCCCCCTTGTACTATTCCAGCCTCCCTTAAGTTACTACTTCTTCCCAGAACCACCTTCAGCATCTCAGAAAGAGGGTGGTGAAGATGAGAAAACAGAAGCAAAACACCAAGACGGTATGGATGTTGGCTGTGGGACCTTCACTCCTGTAATTTGACAACTTCTTGTTCAAGTTCTGTTTATTTTTATGCACCCTTTGAAAACTGAAAGAAACTAAAAATGAAAGTACCAGCAGAAACATATGAACAATGTAACACCTAAACTAGTCACATAGCCATTTCAAAAAATAAGTTTAAGAAAAAAAAAAGACAACTAAATGAAATTTAGTAGAGCTTTACTGTGACAAACCAACCTGGGATATGACAGGTTGTCAATACAACACTCATGGGAGTTTTACATAGATAGCTTGAACCTAGTAGAAAAGGAGTTTTCAGCCAAAGAAAAGTTTTACTATCAACACAAAATTAAGAAGCGTACTAAAAGACCGGTTTGCTGGAATTCTCCATATTGACAGAAAGATTCAAGTGGGACCTCTTGCCTTGGCTTTATATACAAAGGAGGAAAAAAAAGTATGTCTAGCTTTTATTTGAAAAAAACCCCACTATGTTCTAACTTTTTGTTACTGTTATTGTAATTATTGGGTACATATACTATAAGGAGGCTGCTGGCTTGGATTTAGTAATACATAATAAGTGATCCCTTAAAATTTGATAATGCAGAAGACTGAGATTACATGTGCCCTCATAACATGTCCCTTGTTGGAAAACAAATCATCATTGCCTGGAGTTACTATGTCCAAAGAACTACTTCTTAAAAGGAAAACGAGTCTCTCTCCCACCTCTCTACAAACCGTGAGCCAGCAGAGTGGTTCACAACCTCACATAAAAAAAATTAAAAATAGGACGCCTGACAATGATTCTTTTGGCCACAAGAAGTCAAAGAAACTATATGGCAGGATATTTGCATGTCATTCTCTTCAATATTTTTTCTCTATCTCTGAACTCCAACAACAACAACAAAAATTCTGAAAGCATAATACAAAAACATCAAAAAGCGTAACATAAGAATTTCTAAGCATCTCAAAAGGCAACAGCAGTACAAAAAAGCACCATGATTTTAAAAAGGCTATGGGATATTCTTGAGTCTTGCTAAGAAAGCCACCTAACCAGTAGACAACAACTTACTCCAACAGCATAAATGTTACCCTCCCTACACATGAACTTTAATCTGCCTGAAAATTCACCTGTGCAACCTCAGTACAAACTTCATAATTATTGTTATGTACAGTACTGAATTCTTTGTGAAGCAAAAAGCTGAGAGTTGAAGGTAACAGGACTGGAGTTCCCCCATATGCTGTAAGCAAAGCAGGTTTTGACACTATTTTCAGAGATTAAATATGAGTGGAAATACCTAGTACACCTAAGTACACTGGACATTTAAAATTCAAAGAGGGCAAGTGATTATGCAAGCTGGTTATAGATGAGGATAACAAGGAGGAAAGGCCTCAATTAGACTAAAAGAAACTTTGATATTTTTTTTTCTTCCCAACACAAATGAAAACTGATAATGGACAGAGTAAGAAAAAGACATAAATGAGATACCACCCCTAGAAGCAGTGGTACTCAAAGCAAACAGACTGTCACGGGGATTTATTTCACACAGGCAGGTGGCAGTATTATATGTAAACCAGGGAAAGAAAGAAAAACTGATCATAAACTGGGACAAGTATTCCAATCTGCTCTTCTATGATTTTGTGATTAAGATAATATATTTTACACTTGATAATGATTTCTTACTGTAAGAAGCCCAGTGATTTCTTGCATCTCTGGTAGGGGTAATTATGGCACATTTATAAGATTTAGACACTTCCCTAAATTAACGTTTATCACATCACATTACATTCCTAAATTTTATCTGATGCAAGTAAAAAGAAAATCCTTTGTACCACTTTGCATGTAACACACAGGCAATTCTCACTGTTTAATCCTGTCTATTATATTGACAAGCTTGGCTCATCAAGCAACAGCACGGTACATACTTTCACACTTCACATAGACAGTTGTCCTTTCTTGGCAATGAATTACATTGTTGAAGACACTTTCCCTTGTTCCAAAACATTATAAACTGGAAATATTTGAGTTGGATCAAATATTCTGGCCTAATTTAGCAAGCATTTTTTCCCTACTGTTTTGAAACTCCTGAAGCCCCTTAAGACAAGACAGAAATGTTTAGAAATGCATTGTCATCTAACTGAATTGGTCACAATTCACACCTTGTTTGCAAGAGAGAATAGGAAAATTAAGTCACTGGGTGAACCAAGCGTGGGCATGTGTGTGTATGTGTATGTCTCCACGCACATGTTTGGTTTTTTAGTAGCTCATTGAAATCCTATCACAGGAACATTTAGGACATAGAAGTTCTAAGAACAGTTGGTTTTAAGTGTAAGGTTGAAAAATTTCACTATAAGAAAGAATATTAGACAAGAAAAAACCTAGCAATTTTTATATTTTTAACAAACAGACACCTAGTTGCTTATATTTCTGCTAGGCACTTAATATCTGCCTTTTTTAAGTGCCAGCAAAATATCTTGTACAGAAGTCCCATTTGTTCATAGAACTAAGCTGCATGTGCTATCACAATTCTTCACTTGGCAATCAATTATGTTAGTGAAGACAGAATTGTACCCTCACTCCGTAAGTTATCAGAAGTTGCAAAGTTATATAAATCTTTAAGAAATAACTGAGTAACAGGAGAAAAAGTCATGAACCATGCTATGATTTGTTTAGAACATTTTTTTCATGTTTGACCTCTCTTTCATTTACTGTCCTGTAGAAACATCTAATTCTTCTGAATTTGGAAAACTAAAATTATCGGAAGTACTAATTTTCTATAGATTGCATGTGTGTCATATGAGCTTGAAATATGACTTTGGTTAAAGATGGTAAAATGCTACAGTTAGTGTTATTATAAGAAGGAAATCAAGAACAGAAAAATTAATTGGTGAGTGGCTACTGTATTCTGACGAATTTTAAATTGAGTTGGGGTTTTTATTGTCCATTGCATGTGAAATTTGTAATCTATTAAAATACTCTATGCTACTTAAAAAGATCATGTATTAAACATCCAACTTCACAAAAAACACTGAAAATCCTTCTCCCCAAATATTTCCAGCTTGATAGGAGCAGGCAGAAAGCATTAGGAAATGTAAACACATAAGAAAATTGCAAATCCCACCTGATGATCCAAATATATGGCATTCCTTTGAAGGTGATGCGAAAGAATCTCATTCTAGCAGGCAGCAGTCAGGGGGGAAAAGGAAAGGGACAGAAGGTGCAGAATGCATGAGAAGAGCTTTAAAAGATGTAAACTAGACAGTGATCTTTCTGTTTTATGTAGAAATATAATGCTGCTTTTTTTTTGGTGAACTATTAACAAGTTTTGATCCCGAAACAGAAGTGATGAAAGTTTACCACGAATCAGACCACGAACTACTACATTACATTTTGGTTTTACATATAAAATAAAGTAAGCTCATGTAAATGTCTACTACACAGACAACTATAAACCCTTTGATAAATCTGTGTTTTAAACATGTCCTGGTTTTGGTACACAGATTACAAATAAGACTGTATCTGATATGAGGCAGTAAAAATAATAAATTCATCTCATGATCTATCACTGCTAATTTTGTTTATAACACCAATAGGTTGAAAATCTTTAAACTTAACTAAAATATATTTTAAAAAAATTCCCATGTAACTTTGACTCAGCTAATATCAAAACGCTACGAGTAAATCCTCAAAGGGTTAATAGCAGAACATCACATGCACAAAGAACCAATGTTACTCCATTCTATGCCCATAGTAGTCAAGAGAATTTTGCACTAATGGCACAATGTAAACTTTGATTAATGAATGACTACAGGTTAGTGAGAATGGTACATGACACACATTGCTTTATAGCTGACCTTTGGGCTGCTGGCCTCAAGTTTTAGCTGCATGAGCTGTGCTAGTGTGTGTTCCCGGATACTACTCAGTTCAGCTTGCTGCCGTCTCAGCTTTATTAGCAGCAGCGTGAGCTCCTCTGGCTGAAGGAGTGCAGTGTAAGAAGCCAAAGAGTAGAAAAAAGGTTAAGTGGTATCCTAAACAACACTTAATTAAAATAAGGGTTCTTAGCATCTTTCTTACAAAAAACTTTCTACAGCGATACAACAAAAAACCCACCATTTTTCCCAAATTGACCGCTTTCAAATATATAACAAAGGGTTAATTTTTAAGTATTTTTAACTGGTCATAATGCCATCATGTTGTAACATTCTGTATAAAGGACCAAAAAAGTGAGTATATTGCATGAGAAAGTCTATAGCCCCCAAACCTTTTCTGATATGTACATCAAATTGATGATACGGAGTTAAGTGAAGGGGGAGATAATTCCAGCCCTTAGGATATCATCTGTACATGGACAGCCATTTAAGCTTGGCGAAAGAATAAAAAAATTCCGTCAAGAAAATTTAGTTTTTAAAATAATTTTTCAAATGTACACGTCAAAATTCAGAGTAAATAATAAAATGATGATAACTGACCTACATCAGAAACAATCATCTTTCACAAAATAAAACTGCATAAGCATGACAAAAATAATTTTCTGTCCCACCTTCCCCAGGTCTGAGGATACCAGTTAATTTACTGCTTTACTTTTATGCCTAAGATGTAAAATACAGCCTTAGGAAGGGATGAAGAATAGCATTTAAAACCCAAGATTATATATATAATAGAAATACAGTCACACTCAAATGGGTATTAGTCAGGTAGTTCCGCACAGATCAGTTTAGGTCAGTGTGGGAAACTCTACCTGAACCATTCCTGGGAACCACTTCTATTAGCAACAATTCAAAGAAAACAAAACACTTAACATCACAAGCATTTTTGTTATGTTCCTTTTTGCTTCTGTTTCTTACACTTCTCCAGAAGTCAATGTTATAAGAGGTTAAATATTCAGCATTTTGATTGTCTCACGAGTTCTGAGAGTTTAAAAGCCCCACCAAACCCAAACAAACCCCTAATACCCCACTTGCTCTCTCCCACAGTCACAGAATTGTCCCAAAGCAAAGAAGTAAAGAGTAAAGCTCCAGGGAACCAAATATTAAATTACTGAAAAACAAATACCAGTTCCTTAGAATAAAAAAGGAAAATCTCCGAGAATAATCGTGGCACCGTCACAGTTTTGAGTTCATACCAAAGTAGCCCACAAGAGGGAGCAAGGGATTTCCACATAGCTTCGGTTGCCAAAACCATTTGCTTTGAGAGGAAAACCAGTATGAAAGCCAAACTGTCTAATGGCCAATCTTCCTCTTATACTACTCTTTCAATACCTGCATTTAAAATACTTAATTTCAGAAAGTAAGCATAAAAAAAACCAGGCTGCTACAGAAGACATTTTCAAGTTCTCTCCAAAAATCAGTGCCAATGCTTTCAGTCTGAAAATTAACATAACTTCAAAGCACAAGAAAACTGATTTTTAGAAATAAGAGAATTGAAAGTAGCATCTTCAAACAAAAGAAAGAGTGAATCAGTTTTTCAATACTAAAACTCTTCTTCTGCAAAAGCCCAATTTTAGTGCATTAAGAATAAATTATTTAATGGTACTTCAATGTTTGCAAGCAAACTTTTTTCCGTGGAGGAGCCCACCAAACAGTAATTCCTACCTCTCTCCATTCATAACGTCGCAAACATTTTTGACATTGCTGTAAGTGCTGCGCTTTTGATACAGCTCTCGGGACTCTTGCAACAACCACAACACAGAATTTTGTTTAAAGCGCTACCTACAGGTTTCCTCCTCTGGTCCCTGCAACAAACGTGCTGTGGGTAGGATTTCTGGTTTCTACAGGCAGAAGCTTGGACCTCCTTGCCCCCTACCCCCACTCATGGGCCCAGTTCCAGCAGCAGAGCCCAGGAGAGCTGATGGGGCCATGAACCCAAAGAAAAGTCTCCGGAAGACAAGGCGCAGAGATAAGGCACCAGCTGCCAAAGGCCAACCCCTAAGTTGCTGAAGGTGCCAGGAATTCCTGCTGGGAAGTGCAAGAAACAGGGGCTGAGGTAGTGGAAGGATTCACTGGGGAGCTGTTGCCCACGGTGTGATTCAAAATCCGTACTCTGAATTCATATCTGTCTCAAACAGCAATTTCAGATGGACGGAGAAAGATTATGGAAAGGAGACAAAAACTACTAAAGAAATGTAGTAAATTTAGGACAATTTCTTAGCTTTTAGCTAAAAGTCATGCTTCAGTGATGAAGGTAGGCAGTGTTCACCAATATTACTTTGATGAAATACCTTCAATGAGACTTTCAACTCTTATCACAGAAAAATGGGAGATGTCAGAAAGGACATAATTTTACCAAATGAAGGTTTAGTATCCTTAAGCTTTCCAAAAATGGTAAAATTTATTACTATGATTTTCTAAACCCTTAATGGAGTAGTAAGTGTTCCCTGATGTAATCTACCTTCTCCCAGGAATAAATAAATTCGTATTTCTCAAAGAAATTCTGGAATCAGCAGCTACACAATATTCTCAGAATTCAACGTACCCACAGAGTAATACTTTATTTTCTTCAAACTCCCTGATAATTCAAATAAAGGCTACATTTAGCGCAAGCTTTGAATAGAATAAGACTTCAGTGCTGCCTCTTCATACTTAAAGACTTATTCTTAAGGAAAAACTGGTGTACCAAATAAAAATCCGACTCACTGTTTTGCCTTGGAGGCTCTGAGGAGTAACAGGCTGTAAACCCAGACCTGCTGGCATCGACCTTCTGTCAGGCACAAAGACGTGCTGTAGAAAAACAAAATAGGACAGTGTGAGCCATAGTTATCTAAAGACTCAACAACTATTAAATGCTAAAAAAAAGAAGTCCAGCCGACTTCACCCTCATGACAAACTTGCTGTGATTTGCGCCAGCTTTGGCCACTCATCCTTCCTGCTGATCTACCGCCTAAGTCACTCAAGTAGGCTACCTCTAACTTCTCAAAAGTTAGAGACCCACCCTGCATCATTTGTTTAATTAACAGTCCTCCCTCACAGCTGTTGCCCATGTAAACAACAACAATCTCAGTTTTTCATCCATTGTTGAAAAGTGTTTAAAAACCTAAAATGTCCATATAGATGGAGTCTAAATAATACATTTACCGTATTATTTCAGAGAGTCTTCTGTTTGAAACCCACCTCTTCAAAACAGGTTTGTGTTTCTAAGTTAGTGGAAAAAACTAGTTAGTTGTTTAACTAAAAAAAAAAAACCCAAACAAAATAGCATGAAAAAAAGAAGGTATCTTCTTTAAACAAGGATTTTTTAAACAAGAATCTTGTCTAAAAGGTGTTAATATGAAATAAAATGCTAGCATAAAATGTTCCACAAGGAAAAAATATGAGAAAGCAAAACATGGCTGAAAGGGGAAGCAAGCACATGCTCTGAGTACTGACCCTAGTGATATTTCTCAGATTTGTGAGAAGCACTGATTACTAAATTTCCAGTGCAGCTGAGACAAAGGATGTTAAAACAAAATTACTGCTTTGTTGATAAGCATCTAAGAGCTTTCCAAAAAGAAGACTTAGTAAACAGCTGTTTAAGATGTTTAAACTGCTTTAAGATGCAGTTAAATATTTTTTCCCTGCATCAAGAGACATAAAGACACCTGAGATAAAGATTTAGCAAAAAGGTTCAGGAGCATTTTATAAAAACTTTAGTTTTACAATCAACTTAGAGAATAATTTTTATGTACTGTCCAATCTATTAAAAATATGCATAACACAAGCATGATGGATATTAACAGAGCCACATATGGCACCCAGCTAATTCTTCATCTCTCTTTTTCACTGATGAAGACTAGCAAATTACACTAGTCGGGTGCAAAGGTTGTGTGAGAATAGACTCTGATCTTGTTTAGGGATTTCTCTAATAATGGCATCAAAAGAAACAACTACACTCATCTTTCTGCTGGAACGCAAGGCAGTCAAACGCGTGACCATAAAACAGAAAACAGCACATGGAAAGAAATCTGGTATTTTCAGTCCTCTTGGAGTTTCAGCTAAAAAGGCTAGATGGGAGAAAGATGTCGGTACATACAACAATCTGAATAACTTGCCTATTGACTCCTTTACTTTCATTTAGAGAAACGTAATATTATGGACAGTAATATTAGGACAAGTTTTCACCTAGTGTATTAGACAAACGTCTTTTTACAACGTTTAGATTTTTTAAACGCTTTTTATAAGATTTTCAGCTATTGAAATAAGTACTTTACCTTAGTATGATGCATCCTGTGTCTGCGATCAATAGTTACATCTCCCCTTTGCACCGGTGAAGACACTTCTGATCTGTAGGTCCGCTGTGGGGAATATCCTTGGAAACCAGCGATTGAACCATGAGAAGGTGAGGTGGGAATCGAATGCATCGTCTGATCAGAAATATTAATCATAGTTTTTGGGCTACTTAAAGTACCGTGTCTAGTAAGAGTTGTTTGCTTATTGTAAAACTGACGTTGCTGCCATTCATAGAGCTGCCACATTGTGTCATCGCGCATTGACCTCCGTTTTTCTTCAGCTGTTACTGGTCCTATGGCTCTGTCATAGGCTGATGGCGTGACGCTGCAGAGGCTCTCCGGCCGTGCTTTGCTGTTCCTCGGCAGTGTCCTGTAGCCTTCTGGGTACCGGGGCAAAGCTTGAGGTCGATGGCTTGGCATGTTTCTTGGTAACGTCTGATACGAAATTACGCTGAGACAAAAATGTTCTTGTTATTAGTTAAGAGCATTAATGTTACGGCAATATAAAGTTTTTCACTATTGGTTAGGTTTACCTAGCTAACTCTTGGTTTGTTTTTTTCTTTTTTAAATACTGAAAGTGTCATTTTAAAAATATAAGAAAATCAAGACAGTACTGATTGAATGCACTGTAGCAGCCAAAGCTGGATCCTCTCTCTGACTGCTTGACTATATCATTCACGTTTCACCTTTTTACCAGTTTAACAGTCTCAATTATAGATCAAATCTTGTAAATTGTCTATATGCTGGATAGATCAAAGTTTTGAAAACTTAGAATCATAGAACTATAGAATGGTTTAGGTTGGAAGGGATCTTAAAGATCATCAAGTTCCAACCCCCCTGCCATGCGCAAGGACACCTCCCACTAGACCTGGTTGCTCCAAGTCCCATGCAACCTGGCCTTGAACACTTCCAGGGATGGGGCATCCACAACTCTTCTAGGCAACCTGTTCCAGTACCTCAACACCCTCACAGAAAGTAATTTCCTCCTACATCTAATGTAAATCTACCCTCTTTCATTTTAAAATCGTTACCCCTTGTCCTATTACTACACTCCCTGATGAAGAGTCCCTCCCATCTTTCCTGCAGGCCCCCTTTAGGTACCGGAAGGCTGCTATAAGGTCTCCCTGGAGCCTTCTCTTCTCCAGGCTGAACAACCCCAGCTCTCTCAGCCTGTCCTCACAGCAGAGCTGCTCTAACCCTCTGATCATCTTTGTGGCCCTCCTCTGGACTCGCTCCAACAGATCCATGTCCTTCTTATGTTGGGAGCTCCAGAGCTGGATACAGTATTCCAGGTGGGGTCTCACAAGAAGTGAGAAGTTCTATACTGTTTCCCTATAAGCCCATCTTAAATGTTCTCTTTTTCAAAAGTGAAAAAAATCTCCTATTGTATCCCCTAACAAAATCTGGAGCAATTACTATGGACATTAAAAAAAATACGAATTTTTAACAGCAAACCAAAGAAAAATAGCAATAATTGTCTAATGAAATTATATTTTGCAGCTGCCAATGATAAGCCATTCCATATCAGTTATTCAAGTGAAACAAATAGCAAAAATATTTCTTTGCTTGATAACAATATTTTATTGCTTTTCAACTCAGATATGAATTCAAAGGCTTACTCTTCAATTTGTCGCCACATTAAAATTCTGCAGCGCTACAGTTATCTAGCAACTTTCAACGTTAGTTGAAATGCAAAACTTTCCATAGTGAGAATTAATGCATGCCTAAGTATGACAAAGCATTTCTGGTTTTTTCAGAGGACAAAATCTAGGTCATAAACATTGATTCATTCAACCCTTATCTAAAGTTCAGATGAGTACCTCTTAAAGCCTTTTGCTACTGATCACATCTACAATAAGATGGTTGCCAGAGACAACAGAACTGATCTCAAATTGGTCATGATTCAGCCATCAGAGGGCAGCATCTTCCAAATACACCCCAGTTAGACTAATTTAAACTGAGATGCTGCAACCAGGAGGCACCAGAATCTGAAGACAGTTTTGAGTGACTTCAGTGCCACAAAAATATCCTTATGAAATAACTATCAAGGAAATTGATAACGGTAAAAATCACTTTTCACTGAAAATAGTTAAGCTGTGTATGCAGATCAGCTGTAACACTTTGGAGATGAAAACTTCTATAAAGAGCTTTACATTAAAAATCTGCTGCAGTTTCTCAAGCTTTCTAAGAATTAGTGAAGTATCATCCCCATTTTGTAGATTGGACAGTTTTCCATTCTCCCCTCAAAAAAATTTGCAAATGAGGGATATGGATTCTAAATCCTAGTCTGTTGCTGCAAAATTTGCTTAAGTATCTCTAAATTTCTTCATATATCATGAATGATAAGGGCTTCTCTCCATCTCTGTATTTAAAAAATCCAAACAACCAAGACACTTCTGGGTTCAATTTCTAAATTTCAACTTATTATTTTAGCTATTCACAAACAGGTATGGCAAAGCCTGGTATTTTCATGAAGATAGATACATCTCTCTCACTGAAGCTCCTCACCCATTTTACTAATTAAATGGGCACTGTAATCCTCTTGGCTCCTTTAAATATCCCGAACAACTTGAAGAACAGCTGCCTGAAGTTCTTAATATGTAAAGATAGCAATTTAAAGTCTGCACGCAATTGCTTATATTCTATAACATTTAGGAAGACAACATATCCATCTTCTAGTGGTAAACCATGAAATGTGAAAAGCTCAACTGCCTCGATATTAAGCCTTGTTTTATGTCATTTGATAAAATCAAAACATATTTGCCAGTGTCCTGTTGATACTTGCAAAAATGTCATTCTAATCAAATCCAAAAAACAACACGAGACAGCGTGGAAGCTGATAGCTGCCTTGCACACAAGGGGAGACGGCTGCAGCCAGTCAAGCAGTCACGTACACTGTGAAGGGGCAAAAAAAAAAAAAAAAGGCTTCCACATGAGTTTATAAACTCTCCTTATAGACACCTTCAGAGGTTGTGTCTGGGATTACTGTTGTTCACAACTGAAAAATGGCATATCTACTCAAATTTCTCCTGTTTGGTTGCAAGTTTTAGAGTCCAATTTAAAAAATCTAATTGCATCAAAGAGCATTCTCAGTTCTCATTACGCAAACATGCATAATAAAATGAATGTCAGAGCACGCAAGTCGCTCTCTGTACTGCAAGTTCAAACTTGATCAAAGTACTTATGCTGAGTACTTTATGAAATAAAACATTAACAATTCCTAATTGAAGTTAATGAAGGACTAAAGGCAGTGAGGAAATGCTCAACCAATTTTGGCAAGTTTAAGTCAAATGAATGTAAATTTTTCAAGTTTTTGCAAAAATCGAAAAGCCCCCAACGCCCTTACTTTGAAATTTACAGAAAATGTGCTTTCTGAACTTTGTTCTATGTCAAGCTCCGCTCTGCCATCCATCTATACGCAAACTCCCTAATTTCCAACTCTTCAAATGTGATAGCATCTCCATTACTTCCTATCTAATGTAATATTAAAAACTTTTCTATTTTACTGCTAGAGCTGCTTCTCTGCAAGCCAGCCTGGAAGCAACGTCCCTACACTTCTGTCAGACAGAAAAATTGCTGTCGGCACAAGATTCAGCATCATTCACACACAATTTTAAAGCTTCATGAATAAGCACTGGAACTCAATATTAGAACTGGGAGATGTTTAATTTCATGAGAAAAGAAGCTTTAAGCATCAAGTTAAATTTCTATGTCTTACTCTTAGGTAAAGCTTCTCTCTCTCTTCAGTTAAAGATTGCTTAAAGTTGAAAAGCTCCCTGGAATACATTTGAAGAATTTTAAATAAAAGACTTTGTGAACGAAAATGCAGAAGACAGAGCAATTTCAAGAACAGATTTTAAGAGGAAAAAGGATTGTTATGATTGATGACACATCCTCTCTGCTAGGACAGAGAAATTTCTAACACCCAAAAAGGGTTTCTGGTCATTTTTATTTATTAAGTTATAAATATAGATTAATTTATTAATAATCACTCAAATGTTAAAAGAGAAATTTTAATAAATCTGTTCTGAACAGTCATCCAGGCACTTCTTACAGAGAACAATGAATTATGTATTTATGTAATATGGACTAAAACTTGAAGAATCTAACCAGGATACAAATCTAAGTGCTACTTGCTAGAATGCCTAGCAAAAGAAAAAAAAAATTATTACATAATACTTACCCTCTTGTTTCCTCTTCTTGTCCTTTTCCTCTTTGCATTTTAATCCACTGTTCCAACTGCAGCATTGAATTAGTTCTCTGCATAACTCGTTCAGACTCCATATGTGACTGAACCGCATTGTGCTGACCTCCATCTCCAACGTCTGCCAGGAGAACTCCAACAGATTTATTCTCAGATCCATTTAAATGAACTGGTCTGAAGTGTCCAGCCTGAATCGTGGTTATAGGTAAAGTCCTGTATTCGGATCGCAAAGGATTTAGCTTTACACTGTTAATTTTTGTTAATGGTTTATCTTGCCCAACTTTCTGGAATCCATATTTTTCGGCTTCCAAGGCTTTCTTCTCCTCATTTCTATTCACTTCTTTGTTTTTCTGGTTATTGTGTGCCTCTGGCTTAATTAGCACCCGATGGTTTGAAATATTATTTGCCTCTCGAGGTGGTGTATTTTCAGTGGTTAACTTCTCTACTCTGGAAAGGAATACATGACAAGCTATAATAGCAACAAAACATTCATTAAAAAATAATAATAAAATATCAAAAGTGAATGTATTAGTGATTTTCACGGTTATTTCAGTGAATCCCTGCCCAGATAGTTTACAGATATTTTATCTTGTCTTTGAGAGAAAACCCCAGGACATATTTTCACAATAATCAAGGACAGATTGGTTTTGTTGTTGCTGGTTTGGGTGGTTGTTTGTTTGTGTTTTGTTTTGAGGGTGGTGGTGGTGTTTTCTTTGGGGTTTTCTGTTGTTTTGTTTTTGTTGGTTGGTTGGTTGACTTGGGGGTTTTTTTGGTTGGGGAGTGTGAGTGTTTTTCTTCCACACTTCTCCATTTCTTTGCTATTTTAAAAGCATTTACAACATGGGGTAAATTTTTTAAGCCGAAATCCAGTTTACCCTCTAGAAAAAAATGCGCACAAGAAGAAATAATGCCAGAGCCTGAAAAAATGGATGTTCAGTTCCTGGAGGACTGTACACTCAAACAGTAAAAATATTCAGTGGCTCTCCAAGAACTACAGCTTCCAGATGTCAACAGCCTGAAATTAGGATGACTTCTAAAGCCATCTTTAAAAATGGTAGCAGATTACATTGCTGACCAGCTTGTGATTCACAATACTGCTGAATTTAACGTATAATGAGCTCCTTTAAAGAAAGCAAACAACTTTTCATGGTCACTGGCATCAATTAGGTTTCTCTGGTATGTTATCGCTTTGGCTGGCATACATTTTGTGGAAAATAACTGTGGCTTCCCTAATTTTTAGGGGGAAAATAGCTGCTGACTTAGGGAGCTGTACCACAAAAATAATGTTATTTTTAGAACAGTTACTGCTTTACAGTACTGAAACAAGTACTCAATGTATGCAGTTCTATTAGCTATCTTTTTAAAATTTCAAAATGTCAGAAAGCTGTATCTTTTCCCATACTGCGATACAAACCGAACAACCAGCTCAGATAGTTACAATTCTTTTTCAGTTTACTAGAAAAAAAAAACCCCAAAACTGTAAAATGTTTTGATCAACATTCTTTGGTATGGGCAGAAAGAAGAGGAAGAGATGAATCTTTAAGATTACATCTCTGTATAAAACCAAACCAAGAAGAAAACTTTATTTTAAGATGATGTCAAATTAACCTTCCACACTGTTTTGCATCTTCTTTGCAAACACATTATTAAACATCCAACAAGTTTACACTTCCCCAGCAGATTGTTTAAGCCACGAATTCCCAACAGGGCAACAACTATTTGGGATGGAACCCTAGCAAATATATTAAGGACTGAAAACTCGAAGGTCCTTATAAAATACTACCCACTGCTAATAATATCAGACACTGAATTTTAAATGCACCTCCCATTACTATCCTACTCTTGCTATGAATTCTTTATGACATGAAAGGAATCAAGAGACTCCTGCCTCGACATGTGTACACCATTTCAAACACGTCAGTCAGAAACAGCAAGACACCAATGTCCTCTCCATACTGCACAAGTTAGAATGAAATGCTCATGCACTTTCCACATTAACAAGGAGGGTGATTTTTTCCCCATGCCTCCTCCTGACATAGTCATGATGATCCCAGTCTCTACTTGATACTTCAGAATGTTATAAAAGTCCTCCAGAACTCATGCTATTAATATAAGTAGCTCAAAATAGTCCTTTTCTTTCAGTGATTATTCCTGAGCTGCTGACATGAAAGCAAACACCCATGTCAAACGTATTGCAAATGGAAACATTCATACCAATAATCTAACATAAACATCTCTCTGGCTACATGCATCAGCATTATTTTTAAACGCAGTATTTTATTCTCATATATCACTATTAAATGCAGAGGTTAGATACATCTGATGTCTTCTGCTTGCAGAAAAGAGAGGGTAATATTTCTGCCAATCATAACTTCCAGCATAAAAAAAAATCTCGATGTAGAGTCATAAAATGTACTTTTATGTACATTTCTGTGTGGGAGGACACATGCGGTGGAACTGCTATACCTGCGCCATCTTTTCTGTAATTTCCGAGTATCAGCAAAGAAATGCTAATCTCTTACTGCAATTTAAAAGTGATGTGTTTTCTTCTTATTTTTTTCCCCCAAGACTTTATACAGTTCCCAAGACTAAACATTTCTTCTTAGGTTCGTTCTCAAGGTTATGGAAAAAACCTAGACCACCTCCTCCCTCCCACCTCAAAACTGTGTTCTACCAGTGTTCTACCACAAAGTAAAGGAATTTCCCTAATAGGAAAGTGAATGAAAAATGCCGTTTCCCACAATTAACAGGGCAAAAAAGGATGTTAAAATTTCACTTTTCAGCCAGCTCTCAAGAGTTTACAGATACATCTGAGGACTAGCTTGCAAATAATCCTAAACACAGGCATTAAGTCACACAACATGCCTTAATAGTACCACCGACCCTTATACTGCACTTTATATCAATCTTTCTAAGGTGCTTTACAGCAGAGAAGCAATTGCCATTTTACAAATGGAAAATCAGTGATGCAGAGGGAAAGTGGCATCTCTAAGGACATTCATCAGGTGGCAAAGTCAAGACTTGGCACAGTGCTTGATTTACACTATCACACTGCTTTTCACTGTAGATCTTAATTAAAAAATAACAAACCCCAAAATCACAGAATTGTTTTTCCATGCAATCTCTGTGCTGTATCGCTTGTTACTATGGTTATACACACCAGAGCCAAGCATTTATATTTAACATTCTTTGTGATGGTGTAGAGGCCGAATGACTGACATTCAAATAGACTTCTGGGCTCTCCTTCAACTTTGTCCATCAAATCAGTCAACTCAGTGTGAGCAAGAGATCTCTTTCCACAGCAAAGGAACAAAATGGAAAAGAATTATGAGAAACTAATAGGTACACGTGAGAAACGTAAATCCATGTTTATATTTTTGCTCAGTGCTTATACCTGTTTCTCAAAGAGATATTCAACAAGACTTGCAGGGTATTCTGAGGATTGGAAGGGAGAAGACAAAGAGGACGAGCATCGAACACATGACTTTCAGCATATACTGAATGCAATTTATAGATTTCTACAACCCAACAGGAATAATATGTATGGGACAGTAATACAGGAAAAGTACTATCTTCTACTGTTTTATATAAATAAATAATTCTGAAAAGGTTAGGGGTGGGCATGTAATTACACATCAGACAGATGCGAGGACTGATTTAACAAAGCCAGGCAGAAGCATTTGAAAAGAAAACCCATCTTTTCCAAACACAGTGACGTCAGTAAACCCCCCACTTGTCACTATGCTAACAAGTGCATTTTTGGCAGCTTAGCTTATGCTGTTCAGGGAAAGTAACTACATTAGGAGGAGGAAAAATAATCTTTTCTTAGTACATGCTGCATCACTCAGAAGAAACAAAGGCTCTAGCACACACAGCTGACAGTGAAAGATAAGAAAAATTATGTTCTTAAACATGGCAGAATAGAGAAATCAGCATTAAGGGCAAAAATGATAAATCAGGATATTGGTGGATACTAGCATCTACAAAAACAAACAAGCAATCAGTACTCATAGATACAATTTAACTGTGGTCTGCAGTGATACAACATGGAATGAGTAAAACGTTTTGATAATCCAGAGAGGTTGTTTGAGATCGTATTTTCAGTCATGAGCACAAACAGTTCCTCACCGACTAGACATATTTGTGTTTAGTTATTGTGATAGGTCTCTCAGTAAATTATTAAACTTGAATTTACTATCTAGGTAAAATTAAAACAAAAATGTTTAGAAAGGATTAATTGCAGTTAAGCCAATATTTGTCCTTTCCTGCAGTTATACATCAGAAGGGAGTTTTCCTGCTGGGACTGTAAATCAGTTCTAAAATAAATGGTTACCTTTTTTATTTTCTCACCTCAATATCTCATTTCTGTATTAGGTATCCAACTACATGTAAAAAGTTAAGAATATTTTATGGAAAACAGGGAAAAACCCCCACAACTTAATGTTTTAAATATTCCTTTTATCTTTTTTCTCTCCAGGGAACTCGCATCCTCAGAAAAATAAAGATGTGTATTGTAGCTCTGAAATTATTTAAAGCTGAAACATTCAATTTAACGGACTGCTGGGTTTGGATTTCCAGAGTACTATAAGCAGTGAAGTATTCTGACTTCTAGATTTAAAGAACTATACTGTAAAAACTCTGACTTATCATTGGGCAATTTACGTTAACAAGCACTTAAGAGTGGCTCAACATCAGCGTGCGTAAATATTTAAGGAAGCAAGTTCTTAATAACTCCTGCTATTGTATCATAAGTATCTAGTCTGTTAGAAAACTGTGTTCGGTACAATGTTAGAACCTCTAGAAAAAACAGAACTGAGAAACAAAGGCACTGGCTGAATTTGACTGAACCAAAATCATTTATGCTTCAAGCTATGTGCATGCCAAACTCTAGGTTACTTAGAGATGAGGTAATACAATACTTAATACTTAACAGATTTTTACAGGGAAGAAACTGTATTTCTTCTGGATAAGATCATATCCTGCTACAAGGTTCATTTTAAGAACTGGTTTAATAGCCAAAAGATGGATTCTTTAGAAACAGATGTATGAAGGATTTTCTTCCTTATTATAGCTAACAGACATGAAAGTCTTTGAGCCTTCACTAGTCTTGAAATGTATTTTCTCTCAACTAATTATTTCAAGACCACAAACCAACTTTTCAAAGAGGTCACATCTACTTCTGTTTTGTTCTAATGTTTCTTGCCTGTATTAGAACAACAAGATGGTGTTACGTAAGTCGCTTTTCTTTTTGCTTTTTTGACACTTCTTTTGGCTGTTGGCAAGCCCATGCTGTCCATGATATCCAGGCAGAAAACTACTGATTTTGCTGCTTGGTACTTTTCTATTCATGTAGGGTGCTACACTGGTTCACCAAGGAGTAAGAATCACCTGAAGCAATGCAAGGCGGATTTTGCAGGAGCACACACAGCGGGATGAAAAGTGTTGGACAAGCTCAGCTGCATTGGGAATCCCCACCATTTGCCTATCCACTGCCAAACACCTGAAACAGGCACACATCTGTGCTGGAACAGGCACTGCGGCTGAACGAAGCAGGTAGGAGTGCATGGCCAAGCATTTTGGGAGGTTGGAACACCCTTCACGGCAGTGGACTGCATGTCCATCTTGTTCAAGTAGACACGGCACTGCAGCCTGGAAGGACAACTAGCCTGCAAACTAGTCGCATCTTGCGAGGCTCTCAGGTGGCAAACATGACTGTACAGCTGTATTAATGAACTGCACAAAAGACTGGTTATTTACATTAACATTTTAGATTGCTACTTAAGTTAACAGAAATGTCACAAGTAATAACATAAAGTCCGTCTATATAGAATCATAGAATGGTGTAGGTTGGAAGGGACCTTAAAGATCAGGTTCTAACCTCGCTGCCATGGGCAAGGACACCTCCTACTTACTAGACCACATTGCTCAAAGCCTCATCTTAACCTGGCCTTGAACGCTTCCAGGGATGGGGCCTCCACAACTTCCCTGGGCAACCTGTTCCAGTGTCTCACCACCCTCATGGTGAAAAATTTCTTCCTGAGATCTAATCTAAATCCCCCCTCTTCCAGTTTGAAGCCATTACCCCTTGTCCTATCACTACATGCCCTTGTAAAAAGTCCCTCGCCAGCTTTCTTGTATCTTCTGTAGAGCATTGACTATTAGGGAGAGACTGTGAAGACAACATGAAAGAGGCTCTGTCCGATGGAGATACACTTTTGTCACATTAATTTTTTTCTACTACCAAGATGTCTTCTTTAAATGTTCCATCTTCACAGCATTGCAAATACCAAATGAAGGTCATTTCCCTGGTTCAAAAAAGATTCAGAATGACCCACTTCAGTATTATTCCCCCTACAAAGTGCTTATAGAATCAATACGTGATTGTTGTCTGAAGTTAAGTGGGTCTGATTTGGTTTAACCATTTCTCTGACTGTAAGTTACCACAGCTATCTGCAATATACTTACAACATGAGCCAAAACTGATTTTTCAGATTAAGCTTATTGTTCACTAAGCTAAATGAGATGTTTTATTTTGTCAATGTAACTTCATTCTTTTAAAAGCTATCTCAAAAGCTCTGAATGGTGAAAGTAAAAGGTGAAAGTGCTATTAAGTATCTACCTGCTTATGTTCAGTCTCAGTCTGCTTATCCCTTCCCCTTAACATCTACTGTTCCTAAACATGAGGAGTGTTACAGGAGACAAAGAACATAACATCCTCATATTTAATATGGTATCATACATAATCAGACCAAGTTCATTGTGATAATCAGTCTTACTACTCCTCCCTTCTATAAGCTGAAATCTTTTATTTTTTCTGTCAGGCTATTTCACTATGCTGTTCAATGCAGAGAATGAAATACTTCATATATTATCTATTTCTATTTAAAGGATCTTAGAGTTGAAAGCCAAGATTTCAACCTTTTGTTTAAGACTATTCACTAAAAAGTTGCACAGGTACAAATTTAAAAGTGTTCCTAGTTTACTGTTATCCTTCTGAATATCCTGTAGACTGCTGTAAGTAAAAGTTTCATTATGTTTGACTGAGAAGCTCACAAAACATTAAAACATTAACATTAAAAGTGTCTAATCATTCTGCATTCCATTTTATGCTTCCGCCACCACCCTACTGGAACATGGGATATATCAGGAAGAGTTAACAGGAATGACTTGCCCTAGCAATGCAAAATTTGGAAAAGACTGCTTGTATTTTGACAAGAGGTTTAATGTGCTTACTCTTCTGAAAAAAATGTACCTTCTCCTTCTTTGCTACCTGGGTCTATGTGATTTTTCACTATTTTTTAAACTTAAAATTTCTCAGTATTGCTGCTGTTCATTTAGCTTCAGCGTAGCAGGAACTAAGAGAGGGCAGAATAGATCAAGTGACAGCAGCCACCAGCAATAATTTCTGTGCCATCAATAATGAGGAGCTTCTAAATTTTCAGTTGATGAGGTTTCCATTATAGATGCCATGGAGCTGACCCAAGGGACCACAGTCAGGGAGGAAACAATTCTTGCTGAATAGACAGCAGGAGACAACGCTCAGTTTCTGAGAACACAAGGCTCCCAGTGACAACTTGTTTTTCATTGTCAACACATGGATTCATAAAGGATAAGGCTCCAGATCAGTTAAGTATAAATTTCATGATAGCTTAATGATGAACAAGGTTCCCCACAGGTTGCCCATAAGTATAACTGTTTAATTTAGTTTAGTTAAACTAAAAATTAGTTTAATTAGTCACGGCTGTGACTTTGAGACTTTTGATAGGTTCATGACTTAAGCCAAGTCATTATGACAGGCTTATGTCTTATGCCAAAGACTGCCGCCAGTAGAACTGCTATTGCTGTTCCGTCAGGAGGGCAGAGGAAGTCAAACATGTCTGCACATATTATTTGTCATTGCACTTCTTTTGATGCCACTGGCTAAAGGAATCGGTCAGGTTTTTTTCTTCTAGCCCCTTACACTCAAGGTATCCATATTCAGAACAGAACTTAGACTTTTTTTACTTCTTCAGAATTTGACCCAACATTGTTAAACTGGTAAGGGGTTTTCAATATAAGGAGCCAATTCAGCTTCAGCCAATTTACATTCTATTTTAAGGCATACCCTTTCATTTAAATAAATTGAACTAAATATGAGAAAGAAATACAATGTGCCACTGTTCTGTCAATCCACAGTACCTTTTCACAGGCTCTGTCTGCACAAGTGCTGCATCTGTCATGGCTTTCATCCACAACTCCATTTCCTTCCCTGTATCTGTGCAGAAATAATAGGTCCTCATGTTTGGATGAGCTGCCTGATTGGAAATGACATGGTCATTGCAATAAAAATATAAGATTCTGTAAAAGAGAAGAGGCAAATAACGTTACTGTATACTCACTCTAATGTTTTCTATAATATTTCTGCAAATAATATTATCAGAAAAAATATCAGAAGGAATACTTCTGCTTTCTCTGTCACTACATTATTTTCAAAATAATTGCCTATAATTTTCAATCAATCGTAGCTGCTTCTTCATTAATACACTCAAAAGGCCCTTAAACGCCTTCAATCTATTAAAAACTATCTTGACTATCCATTAATGTCAATTAATATAATTATTATAAACAAGATTTTTGCATATCAGTCTGAATGATACAAAAATATTTTAATTTGTACTTACCATAGTAAATAAATGATGTGTTGCTTAGGAGGCCAAAAGAAGAGCCAAAAGGAGCTCATAAAACAACAAAAAAAAGTCAAGAGAAAATATTTAGTAGAGTGATTTATATAATGATTTAAAAGATTAGCTGTGAAACACTCCTAACAATGATTCATGTAATATTATGATTTAAGTGTTAATAAAACCTTAATTTTACCTATAAAGATAATTTGTATCTAAATAACTGAAGAACTTTCATTAGTGGGTAAGTCTAGCTGCGGATGCAGTTTACAATTTTAAAACGCCACACAGTATTTAAGATCCATGAACTAAAAATCAAAGACTAATAATAAGTGATATGTATCCTCTGCTACTGTATTATGGAAAAAAAAACCAGTCTCAGAAGCTGTTTGTCAATCCTGTTTTGCATAACAACTCAGTCAAATGAGTTCTGACACTAGGCTATTGCGCTTTCAGACATAAAATTAAACTGAAAAACAGATTCCCTTACCTTAAAGGCATATTTGCGGTTAATATGGTCCTCGGGAGAAAGCACAGATATCTGAAAACTAGGCAGAAGTATGCTACCTAGTATTCCTTCTTCTTTCTCATCTGTGAATATATAATTTTTGGTTAGAGAAACAGAAGTGTTTTGACATGTAATACTTGTATTCAGGCCATTCAGTGAGACTGTACTTCACAACACAAGACTATTAACAAGAAGTTTAGCGTGGAATAAAATGCATTAGAGAATCAGAAAGCCAGACTAATTTGGTATGTAGGTGTCTGTAGACAGTCTCAGAAGCGTGCAGTCCACAAGAGCAATTGTGCAGCCCCTCTCTGCCAACACATGTGTCGGAACGTGTATCACACAAGTGCGCACACCCAAAAATCTGCTAAGCACTGTGAAATCCACACTTTCAACTTTTTCCCGAGATGGACAACCACAAAAACCCCTCCTGAGAGTGCCAGCTCTCTAAGCTAAAGCACGTCACATGAGCCACCTTATGGAATCTGCTACCTTATAGAAAATACCCAAATAGCTTCACCTAGAGTTTTTCTGGGGATCAGTGCCTACCTGCATACAACTTTAAAGCTGAAAAGTAGATGGAAGTCAAGCCTCTAATTGAGTGACAAGAACAATACCTGCTATCTATTGTCTGCTCAGTAAAAATTGCAAACACCCATGAGAGCAGAAATACTTTAAAATACTGTTTATGTCTGCTGGTCTTTGAGAAAATTTGCACATTCCTCTTCTGATACTGGGTATATTAAGCTACGAGATTGTTATGAATCCCATGAAGCGTTTACACTGAGTTACATTCTATTTGTAAGAATGCACGTTTCAGATCACTTGTAAAACACAAGCAAAAATTCAACAAACCAAAGACTCTTTTTGAAGAACAGTATTTCTTTGTAAAATTTTAGAAAAATTCATTACAATAATAAATTGACATTTTAACTAGAAGGAACAACCAGCTCTTAAATCCAATTATACTTTAGTAAAGGAATAATTAGATGCAATGCACAAAGTCAATCTTAACTGTAGTTTGGATACAGAACTTCTAGTTACAACTAGCATGTTAGGAGACTGTCCCCCATAACACTTCTTATAGTTGAAGATACTGCCCACAACAAATGACTATGTACCTATGAAATTAAGATGAAAACAGGTAATCCAAAGTTTCAAGCATGAAAAATTAATACTGTTACAATTAAAATACATATAAAAAGCACAAAAGGACTACCTCTTATAAATGGATTTAAAAATCTTTTCCTCGTTCTTGTTTACTCACTAAATTCTGAAAAGCCACAACTTTAAGTTATTCACATGGGAAAAGCTCTGTCCAGCCATTTTAGCATTACATGACATGTTAGATGTAAAAATTATGCTTTCTTGGATAGGTATTTAATTGAAGTACTAAGCATAAAATTATTCTGATTAAAAGGTAGAAAAGAAATTAATGAAGTGGATTTACTTCCAGGTACTCAACTGTACTCATAAGTATGCCTGAAAACATCCCGCCTTCCCCTCTCAAATATTCACTCCTTGCTAGGCACACACACACACAAATCTGCCTTTTTTCCCCTGTCCCAGAATGCATGGGATATGTTGGGGTTGACTTTATTTGGACTGCTGTTCTGGGTAAAAATTCCCTTCTTCCACTAGATTATACTTTGACTGATTACTAGAGTAAGTCACACCCGCTAAAAGCAGTAAGCATTTTTGTTCCACTGAACAGCTGAAAGTCTGGAGGACTTTGGTCTTTGTTAAAGACATACTGATACATTCCACTTCCAGATTTTAAAAATCTGTTTCCCATAAGACTAGCTTTTATCTACACATTACACTGCCCCATACCCATCTTCACTTGTATGCTGTGTATGAGTAACACAGGAGGTAAGTAAACACTTAAGTAAAAGTAACACTTTTATCCCTGCGTGACACAGAAAAAAAGAGTATTCTCTAAGCTCTGAAAAAAACCAATGAAATCATTTTTCTTTTCATCTATAAATTAAATTTAAGCTGCTAACATTGTAACACAACTGTAAAAGTTCAGCAAGATTTACTAACAAGACCAAAAAACAAAGCCAAAAAAGCCCCAATTACAATTGTGCAACCAAAAACACTGTTTGCAATCTGGGAGTAAGTCCACTTTTTCAATATTTAAGACAGACAAAAACATAAAAGCACAGGATTTAGAGTGCAAGGGTTTTTTTATTTTATTTCAGCAGCCATTTTTAATATCTTTAAGACTATCACTATACATATTTAACTACAGTTTATCAGATTTAACTGCTTTCTAGTAAGTGATAGCTAAAAGCTATAAAGCTAAAAGCTATCTGCTTGTATTTCAGCTTATTTGGCACACTGACATGTAGAAATCAAAAAGTAAGATTATAGAGCTGTTTGGATTTATTTTATTGTTGGTTTTGCTTATTACTATCTTGTTTTATTTTGAGATGCTTCATGTGCAGGGATTTAAACCAATTTAATCTGTTCTTAAGGCAGCTACAAAGCAGCATTTTCTTCAGAACCTTTGAAGAGAGAGCCTGAAGACCTGTTTAAAGTAAGAAAACCCTATAAGGAAGCACAGAGTATATAATGATCACTTAACTAAAGGCAGTGTAATTGTATCACAATTGATGCCTCCATGGCTGAAATTATAGCCTAATTTTGAGTCAGCAGTGGTTTATCCAACTATGTATACCTCTTGGGGTAAAGAAACAAAGCCTAATGATTGTATTTCAATAACTCAGAATTTGTTAACTAGAACAGCTACAAAGACAGAACTTCTATGTTTCATGACCTGACTTGTCTTGATTAGACTGGAACCATGCTGCTCTTTAACTGAACAATGTTTTAAATTTATCAGTTACTGCTTTCAGCATCACCAGCATCAACCCCACTCCTACCAATTCTGAAGTCTCATCCTAAACTGAAACCGTTTCTTACCTGTTATCTGCAGTTAAGGCTGCAGATGGCCTTTTCCTCTATTTTGCCACACTTTACAATCTTCTTTGCTCTTAGTCTCCTTTAAACTATTATGGTTGTACACTTTATTTCAGGATTGAATACATTTCCATATGCACAAATCCCATTTGCTTATCCCCTCAGGAGCACTACAGTTAATAATCTGTAATGCTGCAGGAATCAGTTTTCTAACATACATATCTCCAGACTAGAATTATAAGCAGCTAATTTTTTGCCATGTAAATTAAGTCTTATGTAGCTACATAAGGTTACTAACAGATTTCTTTGTTCCAAATACAACAAAGACTTATACTCATATGGAACTGGACAACATTTCACTTTTTAAGTATTCATGAACACTGATTAGATTCCCAACAGGCATATATATCCTCTTTATCATTCCAAAGGCAGAGTTTCAGCTCCCCTGCACTATCCCTTTCCTATCCCCACTTCAGTTACTTAATTTGCATGAAAAAATCAGATTTAACCTGGCATATGTAGTTCCTAGCAACAGAAGCAGTGAGAATACTACAATCCAGAATTTAATAAAAGAGGCGGCTGTGAATGGGTTTGCCCTTTCAGCATACCTGACAGGCAGGAAGCAATTATGTGAAATTGGTAATTAAGGGGGAAAAAAAAAGGGTAAAAGTAGCAGGCCTGGATATTGACAGCTATACAACTATTTGAACCCATTAAGTTAAGTACCAGCTTCTTATTTCTTACATTTGGGTGGTGTGTCAAAATTTATCTGCTTCCATTAAAATTAGCAAACTAAGCTCTCCTGAGTGGAACTTACCTCTGTAATAGAAAAGACACAGGTCTGAGAGCACAAACCACCGTTTCTTCCACAACTTCATTCCAGTACTATCCTGTATTAATCAGAGTGATCAAGTAAGAACAACTTTCAGACTGTTAATAGTACTAGCTCATAAAGTAAAATGGGTCCTACATAACCCTCATGGTGCTCATTTTCTTGGCTAAGATATTTTAAGTATGTTTGACTTCTCATCACAGACTTGCCACTTCAACACACACCATAACACAGGAGAGCTGAAGTTAACATGATTCAAGAATAAATAAGAGTCCATTATTTTAGCATGCCAGATGACTACAATCTACAGTTAAACAAAAAATTGTATATTTGTTTGTAAAAAAGGGTAAGAGCAAGGTAATACTTGGGGTACATCCTCCTCTGTTTTCTAAGAAACTCTCTGTTGACCTTCATCTTCTACTAGCACTCATATATCTCAAGAAAATTTCTTTCCCAAATAAAGTTTATTCCTAAAGCAATATTATTTTATTTTATGCTTATAACCAATTTACACTGCACAACTCAGAATGAAAGACTGCCACCGCTACTGCAGTGTAAATAAGCCAGAGCATTGCAGCGCGCACATCCTAGTAGGACCAGATTTAATAAATATGTTAATCTGTTTCAAGAAGAAAGGTACGTGTGAATGATCAATATTTTTGCAGTAAACAGGTTTTGTGACAACCAAGAAGAGGGATTCTGTAATGAAAAAATGTGGGGCGGGGTGGGTTTGGTTTTGGGTTTTTTTTGAGAGAACTCAGCATAATTTTTAGTCTCCTATTTCAAGACCTGCTCTTTGTGGGGTGTGGGAAATGAGCTGAAGGAAGAAGAAGAAAGGGTAAAGCAAGCGTTAGCTAGGAAATATTATTCAGAAAAAGTTAAAAAAATCCTTTGCCACAGACATTTTCATAAGTAGACTAACTAAACACTTTATAGCACCTTCCTTCCGAAGACCTCAACATGGTTTAACAAACACTAATGAAGTCTGGAAGCACTGCCCATAGGAGTCAGCTCCTACTTCACAGCTGGAGAGACAGACGCAAGGAGGGGAGAGAGCCCTCCGCACCTCACTGACAAGGGCACTGACTCCGTAGCAGATTAGGATGCCGGACCCTTGGCTCAAAGGACACCGGCTATAAAAATCAAACATACGACGTGAAAACACGGAAACTTCTTCAGTATAAAGGATTACCACAAACTCTCAGACTTTCTGAAAAGGCTGTTACACGTAATGCTGCGTTTATCCCAACATTCAAAAACACCAACAGTTTTTTTGCCAGCAATGAGACAAGCTAGGAACGATCTTCCAGCCTTCTTCATGTATAGCAGAGAGGAACACAGAATTACCCTGTGGTTCTCATATTTTAAATTATTTCCTATTTTAAAGTTCACCCTTTCTGTATAAATGGATTTACAAAGTATTTCCTCTTGACTGCAATTATGTCATAATATGGTAAGAGTAAGTTCGCAGTGAACACCTTCCAAAAAAAGAGTTGAATCTGGACTTAAAAACTAGTAGAAAAATTAGAGCAGAATGGCATTACATGCAACGAGACAGCACACCCGGAGTCAAACAAAACTTGCTGTTCTCTGTGATTACATAAACATATTAAGAAGGTTATCTTACTATCAAAAAGAAACCTGCACAAGTTTTCACTGTAAATTTCTGAAGATAGTATCTTTTGGTAAAACAGAGTTGGCTTTCAATTACTACTACAACATGGAAACATACAGCAACCCCTTTTCTTGCAAAGAACAATGAAACATCACAGCATTTAAATCATTTTACACATAAATTTTGTCCAACAGTGTGCATTTTAACAGTGAGGTAGACTGAAAACTGGTTGAACTACCAGGCCCAGAGGGTGGGGACCAGTGGCACCCAGCCCCAGGGGCTGACACTGTGGCCAAGACTATTTGACATCTTCATTAATGACCTGCACACTGGGACAGAGCACATCCTCAGCAAGTTTGTAGATAACACAAACTATGAGGAGTGGCTGATACACCAGATGGTTGGGCTGTCATTCAGAGGAACTTCAACAGCCTGGGAAATTGGGCAGAGAAGGAGCTCATGAAGTTTAACAAAGGGAAATGGCCAGTCCTCCATCTGGAGAGGAATAATCCCATGCACCGATACACAGTGGGGCTGATTAGCTAAAAAGCAGCGCTGTGGAGAAGGACCTGAGGAGTCTTGGTGGACAACAAGCTGATCACGAGCCAGCAATGCACCCTCATGGCAAAGTAGGCCAACAGCATCCTGGACTGCATTAGCAATGTTGCCAGCAGTTGGAAGGAGGACATTGTTCCTCTCTGCTCAGCATTAGTGAGGTCTCGCTGCAGTGCTGGATTCGGTGCTGGGCTCACCAGTACAAGAGAGACATGGACATACTGGAGTGAATCCAGCAAAGGGTTACAAAGATGATTAAGGAATTGGAGCATCTTTCATATGAAGAGAGGTTGAGTGCTGGGACTGTTCTGTCTGGAGAAAGGGCAGCTCAGGGGCACCTTATCAAGGTGTATAAATACCTGATGGAAGAGTATAAAGAACATGGAGCCAAACTCTTCTCAGTGGTGCCCAGTGAAAGGACAAGAGGCAACGGGCACAAATTAAGAAACATGAAATTCCACCTGAGCAGAGGTAAACTTTTTTACTGTGAGAGTAATCAAACACTGGCATAGGTTGCCTGGAGAGGTTGTGGTGCAGTGCCCATCTGTGAAGACATCCAAAACCTGACTAACACAGTCCTGGACAACCTGCTCTAGCTGAGCCTGCTTGAGCAGGGGCAGGTGTGCTAGATGATCACGAGGTCCCTTCCAACCATCTGTGATCTTAAAATATAGCTACTGTTTCTTTATTAGTAAAATAATACAATCATACACTAAAACGGACTTGGTGATATGAACAAATAGTATAATTTTTAGGAAACCAATGTCTTTGTATTACTTTATACGCTGAATATCCATGGTTTGACATGACAAGAGACCAGCAAGAATCTTTAGAGCATTCCAGTTAGTTCAGATACATAACTGTATCTTTTCATACATGTAAAGCTCACTCAAAGAACCTCAGAATGAAAAGCCAGATCATCACAAATCTAACTTATTCATAAGTAGGCAGCAAAGTAGCAGCAAACTTACGTGTTTCTTATAGGGACAGATTTTTATATTCACATGCATAGCGGTAGCAACTCACATAACACAGACACTTATGTGCACAGCCACCTGTGCTATAATTTGGACTTCATATTACAATCAAGTTAATTGATTGTCTCATTTAACTTAAAAAAATCCAGAAAACGTTATTCCAGGAATAGGGTGACTTTTTTTCAAGCTAAAAAGTTTAATAGCTCCAAAACAAACCAAAAGAATCTCTCACCTTTGTGACAACTTTTCACTCTCAACATTGAATGAGAGTAGAGGCCACGAGAGTATCTAAAGATGGAAAAATCTTCTACTAAACAGATACTTCTAGATCTTTTTATCTGACAGCAATTTTTAAAAACTCACTCATCAACAGCACCCAGAAAGCTGTGTGGGCCATACCCATATCAGAGTGAGGACAGTAAATGACAATGTAGATTGAAACCCATATACGCATATGTTTGTAGATTCAAACACATATACGCATTTGCCTCATCTGAGTTTAAATGACAAGTTCTTACAGGGTTCTTGGTTGATTTTAAAAATATATTCCTAATATGGCCTAATCAGTTTTGTTGTTCAATTTTTTGATCAAACTACTCTACTCTGATTTCCACAGAGCAAGAAAGTGCAAGTGGTTTGGTATTGCAGAATAGCAAATCTAGAGCAGGTTAGGTACACTGCCACTAAATACTGAAAAGCACATACCTGAGATTAGTTTACATTCAATAGGAAAATCTACTATGATCTCCGATTTTATGATTATTATCTTTAAGAAAATTCTCTCTTTTCATATGTGAAAAAATTGCTTGATTCCCAGTTTGCTATTGAAATTATTTACTTCCTTTTTTAAAAAAAATTAAGAGATACAGTCTAAGAAAAGAAACTCCAGAATTTAAAAAAATAGTATTCTGGGCCATACATCCTTGTCCCATCATCTCAGCATGCCTGAAATTCATTCAGCTATTTACTACCAACATCTGCCTAGATTTTTCAAGCTCTTTGTGTATTTTAGAGAGAAGTATGTATATATACTTCATCAATGTTCTGTACTTGTCTGATGCCCTTACTCATTTGTATCACAATGTTAACCAATAAGTATCTTATTAATTAAAATACCATGTGTCAGCTCCTCATAGTTTATAGCTTCACTCTGGTTTTGCCATCATTGTATTTTATGCAAATGGTTGTCTTTTGTACATTATATACGTTAACCAAAAAAACCCCAAAACCAAGCAACAAACAAACCAGAAAGCCCGGGGTGAAGAGGGGAAGAGTACCTGTTTGTAGAGCCAGCCACGTCTGACAACTGGTGCATTAGGATTTCTCTTTATTGAGTTTGATCTCTTTCCGAAATTATGAACCTTCTTTGAAGATCGTGATGTCTAAATTGAATTGAACAGGTTAAGGAAAACATGAGATCAACGTCTGTTCAAAAATCATAGCACATTTTCTTTTCTTTAAGAACTTTTTATTATACATGTTCCTCCAGGGGATTGCAGAATACAAACTGTATTCCTTTTTTAGATAAATAATTATGATGTTTCTGCTGGCTTCAGTATTTCCTCTGCAGAAAATTTAAAGACAAATCCCAAGACAAATACTTAAGGATTTTTTTTTTTTCCACAAGAAAACCCAACTACCCAACTAAATACATATCTGACCTTCTTACAAGGTAGGTAGCAAGCCTAAAAAGCTGTAGAAAGAGAAGTAAAACTAACGGAACTATTATTATTAATTATGAAAAATTACATCACCTGGGCAAGAAAATTACACTTTTTCCTGCTTCCAATACTGGCCTAATACATGAGAACTTGTTCAGATTTCAACAAAATGTAACTCCCCCTTTCCTAACACACACTAAGTTTTTTTTAGTCTTCCTTCCCTCTCAGGAACCCTTCACTCTATGATCTCTTAGCTGGTTTGAATATTCATTATTTTACATGCTTGCACTAAGGCCTACTTCAAATCTTTTGCCCTGAAACTCCAGCACTTGTATCTGCTGTTCTTTATACCTTTTACAAGCTTATAGCTATGTAATGATCACACATAATTATGAGAAGTAGGATAAATAACTAATTTTAGATTTTATCCTTCTTCTACTTGAGTAATCAAAAGAAATTGGAAAAGGCATAAAGAAAGATGTAGCGCTTCGTCAATTCACACTTCATCCTTTTCAACCTACATTTAGAAAGTCTGTTGTGGAACTAAACGAGCTGAACGTTTACTTGTGTTTTATATTCCGTAAGAATTAGTGGCTCGGAGAGTATAGGATGTGATACAGCAAAGTATCCCACTCCACAAAAGAAAGTTCAAGTAAGTTTTTTAAGCAGTGTTCATGGATCTGCTCCAAATCCACCCTTTGAATTGAGACAATATAATCCTGGGCTTTGGCTTCCCCATCTTTACTACTGAGAGTAATCATAAGGTTATGCAAAGTTCCTAAAGGAGGAAGGCTAAACAAACACTTGGGGTTTGTTGCAAATTAGGGTATGGGGTTTCTCTACGGAAATTCTCTCAAACATGCATCACAGAACTGAGCTGGGTTTTATACGTGCTTCAGAGAGAATTTCACAGTAGGTTAAAAATCATAAACTGAAAACTGCAATTTAAAATTATGTGCAGCTTTTGTCAATGATGCCATTAACTGAAGAACAGAACATAGCTTAGCCAAAAAAGAATAACATTACAAAAGCTATGTGTGTTTGTCTTATGCCTACAACACAATGAAATGAGGTTGTTTTGTATTTCTTTTTTAAAAGAATCGGGAGGCAATATAAAAACAGTGTACTTTTAATTTTCCTTGGAGATACAGAAATTTGACTCAACTCTGGAAAGCAAGATAGAGCAAGCAATTGAAAACCTAATTACAAATAAGACAAAAAATCTTTCTCGTTTTCATCTGAAAAATTCTACCAGTGCAAAATGGACAAAGGTTTGTAAGAAGTCAAGAGAATTATAACATTCAGCTATAAAAAAGGAATATACAGAGAACCTATAACAATCCAAAGCACATTATAAAATTAGGTCTACATCCATCTCATTTAATGTGTATGGCTACAACACTGGCATATCACACAAGAGCTGTGCCAAGATTTTGATCAGAAGTAATTTATAGCACTCACACCTACTCTAATATCAGGTATTAAAGGTTCAAAACCTCTCAAGAGTGTTCCCAGATTTCCTATGCTTGTACAATGACTAAAGCCATTAAGGATGCTTCTAAAAACACAACCAACCACAAGTACTACTAAAAAATTCAGATAAAATACGTAGGTGTCTTTTGGATAGGTCTGATAACAAACCATATTAACTCCAACTTCACAAAGTTTTAATGGGTTAATTATACATCTTACCAACTGTGAACACAAATTTCCATAAATTAAATACAGCATCACAAGTGCTCTCTGATTTTAGTTAATACAGAGATCACTTTAGATGATTCATTATTTTACCACACGCTGCATAAAGAGAATAACTCTTTACAACAAATTCTGAGCCTCGGGACAATGAGTATTTTAGTATATTGAAATATCATAGGTGTATATATAAATTAATCATGAGTTCTCCAACTTTTTAGATCACCACCTCCTCTTGTTATGTCTGGGATCCCCTGGCCATCCCATGTTCTCTCACACACATATCTAATATATCTCATACTGGGGAAGCAGGAAGAAAGGAAAAAGAAACAAAAAACTGAAGGCTTCAAATACTTTTTACCCCACAGCACTGAAAATACAGGACATATTGCACAGCTCCAGATTCTGGAGAAGGCAAATAGAAAAGGAAGATAGTAAATAAAGGGTCCAGCTACTAATCACTTGCTAGGACGTGTAGAAGATAACAGAGCTACCAAGCTTATAGTCACATCTGGTACCATCTGACCTGTTCTAAGGAATTGTCCCAGCAACTGTGATGCCTCCAAAACCAGAACGTATGGGAGCGACCCTACACAGTTCCAGTACTGAGAAAGAAGCCAGGGAGTTCACCCAGTGACATTCACTCTTTCCCAAACCTGAAGAAAACAGACACTGGCAGGGTTTTGAACTCTGGCCATCAGACCAGTCAGTAGCTGGGGCTGCACGCTTCATCACTCTGCAAGCTGCTCTTCTCTCTGCTCAGCTGGTAGAGGACACAGAGTTTACGTGAGGCTTCTTTCCTATTTTAAGAATTCATACAAAAGTAATGAATTAAAACTAAACTTATTGCATTGGTATTGTGAACAACATGGGTTGAGAACCTTGCTGGTAAGTAAATTTTCTCCATGCGAACTCCAAGACAGGAGTCTAAATCTTTGTTACTTTCAACTTCTGTTTCAAAATACGTTTCCAGTCTTCAAGGCTTACATTATCTTCCAAACCACAAACCAACATGATGCTGCCTTCTGGATTTTGTAGGCAACTTCAGTGACTTCCAGTGTTGCAGTTTTCCATGAGCTGAGTGGGTTTCTGCCTCAGCATTTTAGCTTGGACCGGGAGGTTGCTCTTGAAGTAAATCTCCCAATCATTCACAAGAGCAAACTTGACTTATTTTAGAGAAGACTAAAATGTAAGATGCACAAGAAGCACTACTGGACTAGCCTGAATATAAACCATGAAAATAGAGTACAGATGTTCGGCCCTGAGCACCAATACCACCCTTCACATTGACATTTACTATGCTGGTTGCTAATGTATCTCATGGCTATTACTGCAAAATTTCTGGTTAACCTGAATCCTGAGAAGTCATTTATGGCTATACCTAAACTAGCCATTTAAAGCTGGACTGGCTTAAGCGCTGTATGAAATATCTATAAACAAACTGATGAATATTTATGAACAATGTGGTATGCCCTAGCTGTAATGGAGACACAAGGAGATCTGCAGCAGTTGTCCTGGGCTAACACTCCATTCCCCCTACCATGAGAAAATTGTTGGCCTTACTCTGCTGATAATCAGGACACCAATGAAGAGTGGGGGAGATGAACTGTGCAGGGTGACTGGTAATATGACTGACTTTACACATTAAAAAGTTGATTCCCTGAATGCGTTTCAGGATACATAAACGTATCTGTCTAGGTAGTGATTTTAACAGTGGTGGAAAAAAAATAAAATAGGAAGAGACAACCACAAAAACAACTTCTTAATTTGAAAAAGGGGGATGGAAATATATACCTCTGTAGCAATCTCAAGCCCGTGTAGATCTTTTTCACAGTCAGAGTTCTGTGCTAGTGGCTTCAGGTTTACAAAAACACTTGAAGATAATAGGGAAGAAGCAGCACTTAACAGAGCTGTACTGTGTTATCTGGCCAGCATCACATATATGGTGGGAAAGGAGGATAAGAAATAAGGTTTTTACTGGGCAGAGACTGATTTTTGCCTCACCTCGTATTAGCCTCTAAACAGCAGCACCGTTAGACTCCAGTGAGTCTTTCTGCCACAAAGTAGAAACTTCTCCAAGTTCCGTATCTTTTTGAGATCAATTAACATTGATGGAAGGACAACTTATGTCTATATCCCTCAACTTTAGTTGTGCCACAAACTTTTCTTCCATTCCTCATTACCTTCCAATATTATGTGTGTTCATGAGTTATCTCTGAAAACAGAAACACCTCAAAAATAGGTGTGGCAACCACACGAAGCATTCTTCTGCTCTGTAATCTGCTTTCCTCACCAATACTTTACTCCTCTCTTATTGTGTTGCAATACACAGAGCCTCTACATATTATACTCAAAGGTTGATAAGACAGCTAAGAATTTCAGGTTCTACTGTTGGGAGATACAAGTAAAAACAAAGAAGAAAATCAGTCATTGTATCCAGGTACAACCAGTGGATGATTTCTACATAATTCTCCTTAAAACTTATTCAATCCATTAGTTTTAAATAACCACCAGAAAACACTGGCTAATATTAGCTGTGGTTCTACTTTGCGAGCATTCATCTCCTGAAAAAAAACCCTTCTAAAATGGTGTTGCAGTAATTCAGACAAATTTACATTTGAAAACTGATGTGCAGTCATTGTACATAGTCATAGTAATCATATTAATATTCTCAAGTGCCTTTAGATAACAGACAGAAGCAATGAAAAGTAGAACAAAAGTCTATTTTTCCAAAATATAATCATTTCCACAGGAAGCTAAAGTGTCGTTAATCAAGGAAAGTAAAGAAATGATAATAACTGGGCCGTAGCAATCTCAATTTCCTTCTAGAACACTACGAAACAAACATGCTAAAGGACATTTTAAACTTCTCTTTTGAAAGCGGAGTGTGAAAAGTATGTTTGTAAAACACATGCTCCTAAATTGTAATTACTTTCCTACATTTAACCTGAGAGTGCTTCCTAGCTAGTTCTGTTGCAATTAATTTTCTGTGTAACTATTGCAATCTGCGCCACTATTACAACTCTAACAATAAGTTATCTTGGGTTTTTCGTTTGCTTGGTTGTTTTAGGGCCTAGCTGGGTTTGGGTTCGCATTTTTGTTGTTTTGTTTTAAATTGGCTTTCCTGCTTGGACTTATACATATGAAAGTTGAAATTATGGATTGTGTTACTGTTTATAATTCATCTGTGATTCCTTTTTTTTTCCCCCCAGCAACGCAGATAGACTAATAAACTTTTCTCATTAAATAATAGTTTTCTAACGTAGGATTCTGCCTGATTAGACAACAAAAAAAAATGTTTTCAAACTGCACTTAAAGAAATCTTATGATATTTACTACCAGATGGAAAATAAACTATTTTTAATCCAAATTTCTGAAATTAAGGAATTTTCTCAGTTAAAACACATTCCAAAGTTAATTTTTCTCTCGCAGGCCGGATTAATATGCTGAAAAGCACTTCACAGGGTTAAAGTTTTCCATGACCAGCAAAAGTACAGGGCTTTCTTCCTGCTTAGATGCTAATTGCTGGGTGGAAAAGATTACAGAGCCCTTGTCTGTCATCACTGATCAAAGTTGTTACCCTTGTGTCCTAGCAAACTTAAGGAAATCCAGAATTTTGCAGCAAGTGCACTTTTTTATGAAAGATGTCCAAAATGGAAAAAACACATGCAATAGCCTCATCAGATGTCTCCAATAAACTTAAAGTAGATCTAATTGAATCCCTCACCTCAATAAACATTTGGGCATTTACTTTAACCTTCTGAGAAGCTGGGTGAATGGAGAAAGTGGGGGACAAATTCAGGTGGCCTATGAATCTCCAGGACTTTTCCCAGGATTTTTTTCCTAGGAAACCAGGACTTCTAATTCTGGTCCAATGACAACAAATAATGTCATCTGCCCTTTAATTTTACCACAGGGTCATCTTCCATCTCTCTTGTAACTAATTCTTATACACAACTACAATTCTCTCTGTTTTACTTGGAGAAATATAGCCAATTGTTTGCAACCGAGCAATTTCCATAACAATGCTTACCCAGATGTCTGATCAGTCACTCAAGATTTGGCTTGTTCACACTGACTGGAAAGGTCAGATTCTGTAAACAATTTAAGTACGTGCAAATCATAGGATCTGAGATACCTGACAAAAATTACAGCTTCAGTGATAATTTGTTTCAGACACCTCTGTTTCCAAATTAAACATGAAAGGAGCCAAGTGCCCTGAAAATGATATATGCTTTGTTTGTCTTTTTCAATGGAATACTAATATATAGCACTGTCTAGTACCTTGTGGAATAACAATTATTTTAATTTTAATTTAATTTCTACATAATGACTTACTCTGCCCACAGGGCTCATTGGATGAGCAGCATAATCTGATGTCAGATTATAGTTAGTTGCTTCACATATCATGCTTATTGGTCGCTCCTTCTTTTCTTCAGATGTCATTGCTGCAGCAGTCCTGAAAATAGAATATGTAATAGCACTAGAACATGCTGTGTGTGCAGACTGCTATTAAAAAGCACCCCTAGATGTATCTTAATACAGCCTGTGTCCTACTTTTTCAATTTGAAAGCAATTCACACTTCATTGCAAAGTTACCTGCACTGTGTTTTAAACTTAAATCTATTATAGATGAATTTTAAGACATTTTAAAATAGGATTTCTCTATTAGCATAAGGTGTTGGTGGGAGGGAAAAAGACAGGTATGAGCATGAGATGGAAATGGGAAGAAATGCCCTCCAAATACCCCATATGGCTTTGTCCCACTTCAGTGAGAACATGCGTATTTGCAAAATTTCACATACTGCAGTTCTGAAGGTTTCCACTCTAGCCACCAAGTAATGTGTCGCAGCAGTGATGGCGAATAGGACACCCTATACCCAGCCACATATAAAATTGTAAGGTCAGGTATGACTTCCATGCATACCTTATCATTTTATTGTGTATTCTACAAAACTATTCCAAAGATAGCAAAACCAAGTTGTTATCCAATGATTCAGAAACTGTCTCAATGGGCCAAGAAAATAACTGATTGTGAAGAAACTATCAGGCAAAACATGATAGAATAAGGGCACATGATTGCCCCTAAATGATTAAAAAAATTATTCTTTTTTTGAAGTTTATTGGATTGTTATTTTATACATAGGTTGTTTGCTAATGCTACAGAACAATTAAAGTGAAAAGTGGAAATTCACACAGTGCATAAACATGGTGCATTTCTATCATATAACTAATTTGGGCTATGCTTTTTATCTTAAAAAACAGTATTAATTATTTAATATTACTTTCAAATAATTTAAACAAGCAAAACTTTATACATGCTAATCTGGTTTGGAAAAAATAAATTAAATATTCCAATTAGCAAACACCAAATCTTACTTCAGTGTTCACAAGTTTTAAAACATACATTTTATAGACTGAAACGGATGCCACTTACTGTTCATTCACAACAAAAATACAGTTGTCCTGTGACGGCTGTCCTGTTACTGGATGTTTGCAGGTTACTTTTCGTTCATTATGACTGTGGAAGAGAGATAAGAAAAATTATTAGGCAATAATATTTTTATTTTCCAACTCAAATATATAAATCCAGTACAAAGAGTATGTGAAAACAATTATGAATATTTCATTACAGCATATAACAATGAATATGTTATGTATATGTACATAAAAGAATACACACAGAAACACATATATATAAAAGCTAATAAAAAGGATGATAAGTATTAAAGAATCTTCATTAATAATCTGGAAAGAGATGGAAACATTGGCACTGGGTTGGTAACGGTTTTGAATTTAAAAACTAGAGCAGTAAGAGCGTTACTAGTTCACATCTGATCACCAATAATTCACTTCAGTCGAGCCTTTATATATTAATAAATAGGATTTCAGCTGGACAGGGACAAGTTAAACATAACTGCTCTATAGCGATAAAATACCACTACCATAAAAGCAATTGTCTCCTAGCTTCGAATATGAAGTTACTAGTTTAAACTTTTCCAATAAAATAGATAAACATTCAGTGATTGGAACAAGAGTGACGAGTTGCAATCAGAGTTCTGCTTTCTTTTGCTGGCGACTTTTTAATTCCAAGTGCTACTCCCCTGCAGCGATCTTGGGAGCACCTTCAAGTGGCAGGGACCCTGCCTTGCAGCATCTCATTCCCCCGAACAGCAGCTGTGGCTAGATCGCAGCGGCTCCCACAACGTGGAAGAAATTGCCAAAATTCAACAACCATCAACTCGCTGCCACTCAAGAAGGAAATGGTTGGACTTGAGCCCTCTAGTCCCGGAGGGGAAGAAAGAGAAGGGGAGCAGCAAGACTATGCAAGCCCGAGAGGCAAGTGTGGCTGAACTGCAATCATCCTCTCCCAACTCTCTGGCCCTGGCATTCAGGAAAGAGCAGAAAAGGTGCACTGACGAAATTCAAAACCTGGTTCGGTGATTAAAAAGCATACAAGCAGAAGTCACACTAAGAAAAGGCAATGGGTATATAATTCAGGCGCGTTATTCGGATATAACCCACGTGCTTTAAAACAAACTCACCTCTTCTGTTTTTAACGTTTTAAAAAATATTTATAACCCAAGAAGAATCTAATGCAAAAAAATCTAGTATCTGAAATCAGCACTGTAAATCATGAAAACAGTAATTCCATTTAATAGTATTTACTTTTGCAAATAATATGTGATGATAATCTTTTTCGTGTAATGTATCTTATATAAGACTATGCCTTTCTTATCACAAGTTCAGCCCTGAAAAATATTCTTGGACAGAGAACAAATCTGGACAAAAAAAAAAGGGCTTTAGTTGCAAGAGGTGGAGAACAACAAAAGCTTTGAATGGCACTTTATCCTTAACACCTACTTCTTTTATTGCCTATTTGTTTAACCTTTTTAGCTTTCAAAACTATGAAGCACAGCTCATCTCGCAAACGTTACACTCTCTACCCTTCCTGCTTCTTAATCGAAATTTAACAAGATGATAACATTCCCCGGGTTTCTTGAAAATTCCTTTGGATCATAACATTTTGCAATTATGGCGCATTACTAATTAAAAATTACCTACAAACAAAAGCCTAATAAAATATTCACACTGCTTCCACAGACAATGGATAGTTGGATAAATCTGCATAAACTTAAAGCGCAAGATTAGGAAGATAGACCAATTCTTTGCACTTTCTTACTGGGATTTTAAAAACCTACTAATACCTAAATGGATAGACATGTTATGGAGCTTAACTAATGAGCTAGCAAACGCCAGTACTTTATCTTTACACTAAATTCAGCAGAATTCTAAGTTTAGCTTCTAAAGAAGCTTCTGTTGCAGAAATGCATCCATTACAACGAGGGGACAGAAAAGAAACGACCTGAGTAGTCTGTGCCATTCCTAATTGCCATGGTCCTACAACGCTTTTCTAGTGAAAATGGTCCAGATTGAAGAGAATTAAAATTCAAAACATTCCTGAGGAAGCATCCAGGGGTTTTTGTGATTCCTCTTTTTCTTCACTTCCAAAACCTTTCTTTTTATTCCCTCCGACATTTCAGAAACTCTCACAGTAAATTGAAAAAAAAAATAAATAAAAAAATCATGGAGGTGAGCTGGCACTCCGCTAGCTTTGCCAAAATGTTGCTGTCTTGTTCACATTAAACCTTGACAGCTGGCTAACAGCTGACATCCAGAAACGTAGAAATAAATGGATCGGGACTTCTGCTCAAGGACCATCAATACTCAGGATGGCTACAGAGGAGGCACGTCCCATGTTTTGTATGAGCGCACCCAGCTCACACTGACACAGGAGGAGGCCACACTCCAAGGTCCTCAAGGGCAGGTCGTAGAAACACAAGAGGGAAAGCAGGAAGGGGGAGGAAAAGAAGAGACAGAGGAGAGAAAGCACTGACACAAACCTATTCAATATTTTGTTTCAAGCTTGAGTCATATATCAAGCCAGTATTCCAAAAAGATCAAAATGGTTTTTGGACAAAGTAGTTTTTCTTACCCCTCACAGTCATGTTGAGTTCTATAGAGGTGTAGCCGACATTACATTAATAAGGCAAAAAAATATTGTAGACATGAAACACTCTCCAGGGGGATATACAATACTTTCTTTCTAGCATTTGAGAGACCTTTATTGTCACTTCCTTCTAAAAAAGGTGAGGCAAAGGAAGAATGATCTTTTCTCTCTTCAGCTTAGTTGCAAGTGAAATCTCACAAGTGAGATTCAGTGTGTACAACTACAAAGTGTGACGACTGTAAATATGTCTAACTGGATGAATAGATTTTAAATACTTCCATTTGAAAACTTTTTCATTACTCATCTGAATTATTGCATTTTTGGCATTAGTTTAGCTGATATTTTGACAAGACTCCTCAAAATACGTGCGTAAGGTGTAGAGTAGCTTGATAATTATTGCCGTAACCCTCCCACATAACAGCAGGTTAAGGCATTTGTTTTAAACTCGATCTTGCACACTACAGACAGCTTCATTAAAACCAAGCTACCATTTGATATTCACAACCTTCAACATCTGATTTAGACAGTTGTTCAGCGATCCATGAATTTCCAGGTGCACACACATACTTAGTATTTCATTTCTTACACTGTAATAATACATATATCATCAATAAATATCAGGGGAAATAAAGTAAAAATAGGCTTTTGTACTGAGAATTCTAATTTCAATTTTATACAAACTCCAGTGTCTAATTCAGAGTTTCAACTCTGCATAGGTATGTGTCCGTACTTTTATGATGTGGTAAAAAGTGATTCACTTTGACACAGGCAGCTAGAAGCCATCACGTTAACTTTTTGCTTATGCAGAGATACAGACTCCAAGAGGTATATGGAAACAACATTTCTCTTCCTTCTCTCTCCAATCAATTTTACATATCAACATGTTTTGAGAACACAAGGTAACTGCACAAACTGTTGCATTTATAACTAACCCTTAATACTTTAGCACCCGTAGTTAGGTTGTATTAAATGGCATGCTAAACATTAGAGCCAAAGAGGGAAAGAGGGAAAAATTAACTGTGTATTTTAGTAGGATTCATGAGCATACTCTCCAAATTCAGTATGTGGCACAAACTATTTCTCATTAATATTTGCTACTAGGATGTGTTTGGCTCTAGAAATCGACACAGCTGACAAGATAACATGAGAGATAAATATTTCAATGCAAAATAAAATATAGTTCCTGCATTTATCAGAATATTCGGTTCTTGATTACAGTAGGGGCCTGGGACAATGACCGACTATAAAAGTATCAAAATAAAACCAAACCCAACCAACAATAAATAAATAAAAAAACCTCCACAACACAAAACCCTAACCACACCAAAATAGCTCCCACAGGGATAACTTCCATTTTCAGCTACCTCAGTTCAAGACAACTGATACCAACTTAAGAGCACCAAGTTAACTTGACTTCTTTCCTCCAGAATTTTTAAATTTCTCCTTCCCAATCCTCTCCTCTAAGCACTGAAAGCTTTGGCATCAGCTAGCAGGCAGCTTAGCTTTGGCACATGGACAAGCCCTCAGAGCAAAAGGATTTATCTTGTTCAGGTTAGAAGTTGACAGCAACCTTGAATTTGACTCATGTTATTTGCCTTCTTATCTACTCTCTTTCTCCTTTCCATCCCTTGAGACTCTTAATCTCTGTAGAAGACAGGATTATTTTACTTATTTTCACCAATTCTGGACACGTTCAAAAAACCTTTTTGTGTAGTTTTAATCTACTCACTAAAGGTAGAGTCAACAGCAATCTTTTTGATGGCCAAATGTGATCCAAGGACTACTGAAAAAAGCGCCTCAAATATATAATTCAAATACGTAATTCTATTTGCAAGTAGCAACAGAATGCATAATTCCAGGAGCAGCACTTGCCAACAGAAGTTCTGCACAAGCACAACTGTTTGTTCATTTTATCTTGTGTTTTACAGGCTTGGCAACCCAAAAATGCTGTGTACCAATAATTTGTTCTAACGCCCATGATCAGAAAACCAGCAAATTCAAAATTCTGTCCAGTTTTGCCATTTTGAAATTGCTATAATCTTTAATAGTACCAGGATTTTTTGGATAGGGAATAAACTCAGATAATCGCAGTTGAAATGGAAAAAAAGAGAGAGACATTACCCAGTTGCACAGGAGGATGCACACAATTAAAAATTAAGGGTTTGATCATCTTTCCTCTGGAACAGAGCAGTTCACTCAGAAGTGGCAAGAAAGATCAAAGTACTCAGGCAGGGACAGTCGGTTTGGGGTCTGTCCATTGTATGATTTGGTTGAGTTCCCTGTCCTCTGTTTCAAAAAAAAAAAAAAAANGAATTCCCAAAGACACATCTGGTTTTCTCCCACTAAAATTAAAACTAGATGCCACTTCAAAGCTTCTCCCATGCCCTTTCTTTGTAGACTTTATTTATGTGTTCCCAAACGCTAAGGTCTCATTTGCTCATTCTTAACGTGACCATCAAAGCACAGGCTGAGTTCTACTCCACTGAAAGAATACAAACAAAATCATAACCCAGGACACAACTTTCAACAGGCCTCCGTATCTCTAATTTAGAAAGACTGTTCCTTTTGACAAGTGAACACTGAAGAACACATTTCAGAAGAATGCCACACCAAATATCTGCCTCCTAATATTTATGCTGTATCTTAGATAAGATTCATAGTCTGACAATCTAATCCCTAGTATGCAAACATACAATCCCTATACATCACAAATTTACTCAGAATACATAGTTCTTTCATATGAGAAACAGTTTTATACATTTTTCATACATGCTTCACGACAAAATACTTTCAAAGATTACAGATAAGTTAAGGCCAAAACTACCAGAGCAATAAAGCTGTCTTCTGTACATAAAGGCTAAATTTTTGCACTGACATTTGAAGATAAGATTCAACTGGAGACAAACATGACATGTCTAGTCCAGCTTTATTGTGCTTCTGTGAAGCATTTATTCCCTGAACTAGGGAAAAAAAAATAATTAAAATCACATCAGCAATTTTTACCTTGTGTGCTTGCTTTCTAGTGTAAGAATGTCCCATTTCTAAGTGAAATAAATGCAGTAGCTTACAGTTATCTAAAAAAAAGTTGTATGAATTTGGAAAAAAGTTAAGTAAATGCAATCCCTACACAACTGCTAGCAAGGATGTGGTCTGCAGCTATACCAACTCTTCTATTTTACTAAATCTGCAATGCCACATTGTACAGTAAATAGCACATGCAAGCACTTTTTTGTCAGTGCTACCATACCCTAGAATTACAAGCCTTTTTTCAATTAAGTTTTTTAAACAACAACTTTGGAAACCGGGCTGCACGGCTCCACTGGAAAACATATGAGTATGGTAACTTAACATCAGGGAGTCTGAACAAAAGAGGGTGTAAAGAGACAGCAAGTTTGAAAGCAAACTGCTGACAGACCTGTGTAATGTCACATATGCTGCTAAGCGCAAAGTGTTTATAATCCTTTGTGTGGGCTCCTGCTTGGAAGGTACCTACAAAATTCTACTAATTTTCTTGGCAGACAATGCAACACCTAAACTATAGCTGTTGCTGCCACCATTCCTTCGGTCTACTGTGAGTTTACTTTTTCAGGCAACACGTCAATTCTGTAGACTTTCCTTTTAAGCCCTCCTTAGTTACAGTTATGCGAGTTTTGGTATCCTTGTTGTTGCTTTAATAAAGAAGCACCTGGACATTTCTGTGCAACTGACTGTACTCCAGCTTTTAACTTATATTTATTTTCCAAGAGATTAAGCGCTACTGCCCTGAAATTGTGAAATTGTAAACCTTTCTTTCAATAGGACAATTCTAAAACCAGATTTATATTCCAATGAAAATATTTATGTGAAACCAAAGCCTTTTGTCACTTGAGCAGATATGATTAACATGCTCTCATTACAGACTTCCAATGTAAAACTGTAAGTTTATGTAATTAAGTGCAAATATTAAAAATTCTTTCAAAATGCTAGGATGAAATACTTTCTAAAATAGCATGTACTGCATTACAGATTGAGGAGCTTTTAATAAGTAACTGTTCTTTCTAATCAAGCACTGCATTTTCAGAAAAAGAAAGTGTTCTTGTTTTCAGTTTTCCCAAAACTTTGTGGGAGGGTGTCTTTCACTCTGTAGATAACATATTTGGGAATTTACAAGATACTGAGGCCCGGTGAAGGCCACAAAAGCCACACATCTTTAAACAGAAGTGTGGCAATTTGTGAGATGTACTTGCCATGTGCCATCAATTTATGTAACAGTTCACTGCATACATTTTAAGCCCTGGCCACAGTGTCTAATAGAGTACCTTAATAATAGCACTGCAGATGAAGAAAATTTTCAATTCTGTAAGCATTAGTCCATAGTGGAAATGACTAATACGTTATTTGCTCTTTGAGGTAAATTTGAGAAAATAGTTAGGTGGGTGTTAGAATGTGTAAGCCCCAGATTTGCTAGTTGAAATCCAAGCATCCCTTAATGGTTAACTACCTGGAAAGCTTCCAAGAACTAGAGTAACATAACAATTCTGCAGTGAAAACCCATGACCTGCTTTCTAAAGAGAAATGGGGTTTGGAGTGACATGGTTCAGTGGGTAGCTTGTGGACCAGAAGCAGCACTGGATGCTCCAGTCCGGCTGCTACTGCCTCTTCCCGTTGAAGACTGACAGCAGATGTCTGATTAGCTAATGATGCCCCAAAAGCTTGCTTCCTCAACGTAGGAGGGACACTGCACCCTCTCCTGAAGAGGCAGAGAGGATGGAAGAAGTAAAAGCTGATTTGTGGAGACAGCATCCAAAAGCCACTGTCAGCAGCTGTTCCAATACTAAGAATCTCTTTGCTGCTGAAGCTAGACCACTCAGATTAGCAGACTAATAAATTGCTGACTTTCATTAAAATGAATTAATTAGGAACCATTAATTGACATTTTCTTACACATATGATGTTAAAGGTTTTCAGAACCAGGAACAAAGCTGACTTGAACTTACAAGGGAGAAATGCACTTAGGCTGCGTAACTGCACAATCACAATTGTACCGCACTACCCAGAGCGATTCATCACACCGAGTAAATTAGAGAGAATTCAGTTGTCTTAGTCACCCTCCACAATGCTAAGCATCAATTTCAATAAAAACTTTCAGCAAATGCTTTGACAACTGTGTAACAACTTTAAATGTTTTCAAAGCTCACTAGGCAGAAAATTATCTCCAACACATATCACTAAGCTCTGTTCTGCAAGCCTTGACCTTTGTGATTTATTACAGTGTTAGAAGCGTAAGCGAAACATGCTCTTGAGCAATTGTTAGAAACAGAAGTACGAACTCAATTTTGACTTGTGCTTCCATTTCATTGTTTGAAATCTAGAGACATTTTGCAAGAGAACCCTACTCTAATAACAGTTCCTTTTATGAATTTTTACATGTTTTTGAATAATGATGTTTTGAAAAAGAATTGCTAAAGGTAACTATAAGAAAAGAGAATGCAGATAAATTAAGCAGCTTAATATCTACATACATATTTTATAATATATTAATATATGGCCTATGCAAAAAAAAAAAAACCTTCCTGTCAATGAAGTCTGACTTGGGTCAGACTTCTCTGCAAGCTCACATGGTTTCAAGAGGTCAAGATTTCTTCAGTTAGCATATCCTGAAAAAGGTCAAAGCCACGTTGCAATACCTTAATTTCCATTTGGCTTGAAGAACCTGCATCACTGTCACATCACTGCACCTCTCAAGCACTGACAACCCTGACTGTGCTGTCACTCAGTCCAGCCCCCCTCTCCATTTTCAGTTCAAAAGGGAACTCAAAGGATTCAGTAATCAGAGGACACAGAAAAAAAGAAAACTTTGGGTTTCATTTGGGAACAATAAATCCTACAAACACTTACTCACCTCAGGTTTTTCAATCAGTTTGGATCACTCTCTGATACAGAACGAGTGTTTCAGAACAGCCAGAAATTCCGCTTCACAAAATCTACGTATGTAGTAAATTGCCATAGTTGCTCCCTATTTATAGTTCTCTTATTAATGATCTGTTTCGCCTCACATACACCATGTATCAAATTTGTTTTCATCCCAGGTTTCACCATGTTGTGTGGGGTTTGGGTGTTGGTTGCAGTTTTTTTGCTTAAGCTGTAGACAAAAGAGAACACTACAAATCTACATTCATTATCTACTGCATGAATCTTCCATTTTCAATATTTAGCACTTAAAAGCCTTGTCTCTGCCTCTCCCTCTCTCCCAGTTAACAAACCAGAGGACCACAAAATTATTAACTGTGCACGTAGCTCCCAGCTTTCCACTCTTTTTGTGCAATGATTCCAATGCTTTTACTGTCATGCATTTTTCCTCTCCCTCCTTTCCACTCCTGAGTATCAGTGTACAATTACCTATTACTGAAATAACCCTGATTTTGTGGATTCTCATTTTCTCAAAACTCACATTTCACTTTGCTTCCATTGTTGGTCTCCTTAGATCTCAGCTGTCAATTACTTTCACTCAAGACCACTTGCTGGTTTGTTAAAAGATGTGACTTGCTTAGTATTTTTTTTTACTCTTGTATCATATAACTCAGAATCCTGTTTAGTTTAGTCTCAAGCTGCTTACAGCAGTGACACATTTTAAAGAGTAGTTGCAGCGGTTATAGCACAAGTCAATTGTTCAATGAAACTCCTGCTGTAGAACTGCAAAGAAGTGAAGCTGTTTAATTTTACTGAGTTACAAATGCGACATATATATAAAAAATATATGTTAAAAAAAAAATTACTTCAGTAAATTATTACCTCAAATTCAACAGCAGACTTTCAAGAGACATTTGGTGAAATCACACTGTGTTGCTTCACAAATCTAGCTAAGCACATCACAATCAGAATCAGATATTCATTAACAGTAGTAGGTAAACACCTTATTTCTCTTAAGAGAAATGTACCTTTGCCAGATTTCTAGGGATAGCTTTCCCTTATCCCATCTGCTATTATTTATGATTGGTCTATTTTGGATTTGGGTGGGGTTTTTTGTTTGTATTTTTTTTTTAAAGATTATATGAATCACAGCATTAGCTGTCTATGAAGCAAATACCTTTTTTTAATGTTAGCAAAGGTTACACAAAAGTGTAACAAGATAGCACTGTCTTCAGATAGCTACGTGACTTCCATGATTTCTTGATCACTTTCCCAGTGCCTTAGGAGCTGGCATACTTCCACAATCACCTCTCTAGTAAGTAACAACCTATTAATAACCCAGTAGAACATTTAAAAGAAAGCAATGCTGATCAAGCTCATATCAGAATATATTAGATCATAACTAGACGTTTCCTCAGTCTGCTGACAGAGGGAAATGGTCTGGCAAGCTTCTGCAGAGTAAATACACTAGCATCTGGGAAATGCTTAGAAATATTTCTTTTAACAATCTGACAGAAAAAAGCAGCTGAAATGCTGGTGCATCCACTTGTGTATCAGTTTTAATTGTGGTACCAATTCAGACACATCCTGTATTTCAGGCTTCTCCTCACAATAGATCCTATTTTGCAAGAAATAAGGGTAGACACTGAAATTTATAAAAATAATTATTTTATAAATGAACAGTCACCACTAACACTTTAATCACTGGCCTTCTTAAAGCCATTGTAGGGATTTAATTGAATAATCTTGGTGGTCCACTGATAGAGCACATGCAAATCTGTGCACCAGACCCCAGAGGATAATTAATTGAAGCTTACACCATGTGTGGGCCGGCATTCATCTCAGACAAAAGAGTACAAACTCGATGAAAAATATTCATTGCTTATGACGTAAAGTTCAAGTACAGAGACACACAGGGTATAAAGTGTGGCACTGAAGTGGAACGCTGAACGTGTCAGCTGTCATCTCCAAGGTCCGAGGGCACGGCTCAGCCCCACACAGCCCTCTTGTTTCTGTGAGTCCATTCGGGTCCAGCTTTAGGAGCTAAACATTTCCGAAAAATAATAATATTGTTGCCTTAGAACAATAGCAGCAAGTTGTTTTAGAAGGCTCCAAAAGACTGAAACGTCAGCAACAAATAAAATTGGTTTGGGATTTGTTTGAAATCACAAATGGATCAGAAATTATGTCAGGATTTTCTCTGCACACATCCTTTAAAAAAACTACATTGTTGTCTTGCAATGCCCATACTTGATGTTCACGTTTACACTTAATGTTCATTTGCTCACATTTCAGATTCAAGATCCTGAAGAAGACACAACATATTTTAATCTGGAGATATGAACATCAATCAGGCTTGTGGGAATCCTGGAGAACTGACTTAGCTGCAAAGAGGCCACATTACCTTTCTTTTCTCTGGTTTTAAATTCATCATTCCCTACTATTCTTCCTCTTGTTAGCTTCCAGTATTTCTAAAACATAGGCAGGCCTCAACACTTCTGCAAATACTGCTTTTTCAGAAAAAACTACCATAATAATACTAACCACAAAAAAAACACCTAAGGGTTTCTAAGTATCACACTTCGATGTGTTAATTCCTCTCACACTTCCCTGTTAAACGCGGGCAGGAGTCATTCCCAGGGAGAGAATGCCAGGCCAGATGGACTCACCGTCTGATCTACCGCGTGGGCTCTTACGCTCCTATGGCGAGTTTAACTCTTACTGTCAGAGTCAAGTGACTGCCCACACCTAATTGCTGGTGCTAAGAATACCTGTCAGCAATTAGCAAAGACAGCCCTTTACAGCACCGAATCCATCTTCCATGCTGTTTAATGCTATTATAGTCTACAGCGTTAATTCCTTGCTTTGATGCATATGATCAAAGATCAGTGGAAGCCCAGTTTTATGCAACAAGAAAAGGGCTGAGAAATATGCCATGGAAACAGGCAGAGCCAAATTTCGTCTGTGAACTGGAGATTGGCGCCCTCCCTCTGTTCCCCAAACTGGAGCGTTTAGAGGCAGTGGTTTAAAGGAAAATGTCCAACGTCTGGTAACAGGTGATTAGTCAGATTCAAAAATGCAAAAAAAATCCCAACAAAAAATAAACACCCCCCCCCCCCATCTTTCAAATACAGTTTTGGTTTGCTTTATCTTGATCTGTTATTATATGCATCATCACAACTGGCAGGAGCCCCAGATGCTGGAATATCTTTCTGTCAGTTCAGAATGCACACAGAAAGAGTTAGCAACATTATGTCAGTATTACCGAATCTCGTAGTCCGATACTTAAGATTCCTAGCCATGTAGACTCTTTTGCATCATTCAAACATCTTCCCCAAAATGATCTCAAAAATGCCAACTTAGTTAAAAAAAGAATACTAAGAAAGAAAAAGCAGTTAAAAGGAGAATTCCATATAAAGATTATGTACAGTAAAAATTATTATAAAATCCATACCTACAAATTACAAAAAAAGCAAGCCAACCTGAACGAAAGATGAAGTGCTATTTCCTTTACATAGTGTTTTAGATACTTTTTCCCATCTCAAAGCTAAGTTTCTTATAAAATAAGTGAACATCACAATTTAGACAGACTGCAGAAGTTACTAGCAACAATTTATGACAACTTCAGCAACACTTACTCATTATTAGGTAAGGAAGTGGAAGAGAGGAAGAGTAACTACAACACACTTTCTCTGCAGATTAAAGCAATTTGGCCTTTTTACATTAAAAAATACATCTATATGATGGGTAAACACAAATGAACTATTTAGGTATTTTCTTTTAGGAAATGGTTGCACTACATCGAAAAAAAGATTTACTTTTTAGAATGTGTTTTAATGGATACAGTCAGGTATTTTAAAAGGTGAACTGGCCAAAACAAATATCATAAGAACAAGGTCATCTAGGTAGTAGACTACATCACTATTCAATTTACCAGATGAAATTTTAGCACCCCATCTGATCAAGAGTTTACATCTACCAGCCAGTGCTTATATTCAGATTGTCAATCACTTTGATGCCTCTTGGTCTCATATACTCAAACCATTGGCTCTGGAAGTTTGGAAATTTCCATCTGATCAAAATTATTTCTTGGCTGCCTCTCCTTGTATTTTCACATCTTCAGCTTCAACACCTATACAGATTGTTCTGCATTATCCATTTCTTTCATAAATGCAAAGGAACAACTACAATTCATTTACAAAATGAACTGTCAGCAGATTTGATGGCTATGCAGGAAACATACGCAGCAAAAAAATATTATGACTCAGTCTCTTAGTTTTACATCCTGACCCGCACAACTGTATCCTTACCCCACAAGACAACCGAAAAACCACTTAATTTTTATTAAAACTATTGCTGACCCAGCTGACCCACATATCGCCTCAGAAAATGACACACCAGATTGTAATTGTTCCAATTACAACCATAGGTTAACTGCAGCAGTAGGAAAAACTGCAGGACAATACCTCCTCTTGAGCAGATATGATGCTTCTGATGACCTTGCCAGCATTTTCTTACATTAAATTCACACCTCAGAAAGATCCAGAAGCTGGGACCTGTTCTCTTTCACAGGTGTTTTTTTCAAGCTGCTGTGAGATTCCAAGCTGCTGCGATTGTGTCATGCCATTCAAAGCCTACGCGCAAGCCACCTTTGGCCAACTCTGGTAGGCTGCTCTCTCACATATTCAACAACAAAATGCTAAGAGCATCGGGGACGACTTTGAGAGTTTTAAACCCAACAGCGAGAATTTTCTGATGTGAAGCACAGAGACTCACACACCTGCCACAGACCAGAGAAATTAATGTAACGCAGAGGCAGCTGTAACACTGAAGTATTTTGACGTTCCGTACAAAATACAGCCCACAATCTGCAACTGGGACAGAAGCAGCACAGGCTTCAGCCTTCAGCGCCACCGTAAGGCGGGTACATACGTGGCTGTTGCATTGGAAGTGCACGTGCCCGGCCCATCCGAAGAACTGAGACAGCTGTCCTCTGTGCAGGGATGCTCCGTGTGCAGGTTCACACCTTCTGCTTAAAGCCAGGACTTGGGGCTACGCTCTCACAACTGCTTTGAGAAAATGGCTAGCTGCTCTAGAATGACAAGCCCACTCCCCTCTTTGCTCTCGTGCTGCCACCAGTGCTCAAGCAGTCACGTAGTGATCCAGTTCACGAGTGCAACTATACAGTAATAAAAAAAAATCCCGTTGAAGACTAATTTCATAAAGAAGCCCCTTATGTAAAAATGACAAATCAGTTTGTTTCATCTGTGTCAAGCAAGAGGTCAGGGACAAAGGGACACTTGGATGTCAGGCATCGCACTCAATGTCAAAGTCATTTCAATGGAATTTTTAAATGACAAAGAAAATCCAATACCACACCCTGTATTGGGTGGGAATGCTAGCTTCTATCATCTTCTTTAGGAATTTGTTGAAGTTTTTCGAATGTTGAATCTGGCTTTAGAAAGAATTTTAAAGGACTAGTAAAATCGTATCCCAGAAGATAAGTTAACTACAGTTTACCATATGGAGTATTACTCATTTCTCTTTTTACCACTAGAAAACATGAACATAAGGAAAAGATTTGTGAGGCAGCGAATTTTCATACGAAACCCAGAAGTGAAAACTCCTTCACTTATTTTTTTTCTTTCTGGATTACACATTCCACCAGAAAAGCAGATTTTAGGCTACATTTCAAGACTATAAAACAGAGTATTTGTAAAAAAGTTGTTTTTACAGTATCTCTCACCTTATAGAACATTTCCAGAATCAGCAATTTTAGACATATTCCAGGTCTATAAAGTAACTATGCCATGCAGAATTTTTACAGATCTCCAGCCACTCAATACAGTTATATATGTTACGTACCTTCTGACCTTAAATTGCTTTGGAATTGCTTTCTTATGGTATCCACAGTTTTCTAGCACTTGTTATGGGTATCCAGACTCAATAGGTGTGTACCCTGTCTCCTACCTAGGAAATGTGAGTTTTAAAATATATTTCCAACCAACAGGTTTACAGTAGCAGAATACTTTATCATTGTTATCAAAAAAAAAACCCCAAAACCAAAACCCCCAAAAAAACCAAAAACACAACACCAAAACAAGCCCTAGATGTTGCACTAAAAAGACCCCTGGTCCTTCCTGGCAGAAAAGAGCATTGTTCACTTGTTTGTTTGTTTGCTTTAAACCCAGACTCCTGGTGTCCACTAAAGATTTGGGCACAGTGTAGATCACAGAACAGGTATCACAGACCAGCTCTAACTCCTTATCAGCACTTTATTGTGTACACCTGCTCCGATCAACATAGTAATGGTATCTCTAAAACAGGCTACTGTCTAGAGCTGTATGTACAATAATGTTACTCCTTAGGGGTGGACACTACAGTCAAAGAAGTAATTTGAAGACACAGCCTTTGAAAACCTTTCTGTATCATGTTTAGGACTGACCATTCAATAAGAATCATGAGATCACAAAGCAACGCCAACTTTAAAGACAGCAAATCCACACTCCAACTCTTCATCAAGTAGAATTAACTACTATTTGTGAATATTAATCACATTTGAATCTCATAAGGTAAGGGTCAGGAATTATAACGGGGGGGGGGAAGACAATTCACCAGCAATTTCTGCTGAAAAATCTGCACAAAAGTAAGATTTGCATGTTGAAAACAAAATGCCACTTGAATAACTCTTCCATGGAGTACGAGTGTAGGGAGGTTGGCCATATTATTACCTTAGGCTGGGAAGTTTCCAGATATTTGATGACTGCAGGGTGTGCTAACACTCAATTTGCTCCTGTTTCCTGGCTGCCTAAGGCAGGGAGTCTGAAAATGCTCTGCCAATGCCAAGTCAGCAAAAAAGATTGCCATGGTCCCCTCCCTCTTCATGCCCTTTCCTTGGTGATAATTGAAGCAAAAATGTGCAAGTCAAACAATTCAACCTACTTTATGCATTTTAAAGGAGCAGAAAATGCACAAGTCAAAATAAATATTGGTAGATCAACTTCAGATAAAATTTGTTTTCTCTTTTACTTGGATAGTTCCAACCCTGAAAATGACTGTCATTGCTAGACAACTAAGATTTTTAATGATGTCAAGCTAAAAGTTTGATCCCATAGTATGTATTTTATAGGAGTAAACATGGTCTTCACAAAATAAGTGTTTTCAGTATTTTACAAAAAAGGAACATTCTAGAAGATGAAAACAGATCAATGTATAAGGCAAATCAAGTAAAAGGTTAAGGCCAAGCAATAAATTCATCAGCTTTGCCAAAAGCAAGTGTGAACAAGTGGTAATGCCTTGTGATGAATGTTGTTCATACTCTCCCTCATTAGGCAGAAGGTATTTTGAAGTAAAGAATTTATTCAATGATCACTGCTCTAAACTATTTCACTGCTTGGATGAAATCAGAAATTCGCCCCTTCCTCTCTCTACCCCACAAAACAAATACCACACTTTGTAAATTCTTGAAAATTTCTTGCAGAATGATAGCTTTCACTCTATTCAGGAAGCAGATTTGTTTCTAAAGCCAGATAAGGGAAAATCTGATCACACTGAATGTTCACAGTTTGTGTTACCTTTAAGGATCATGTTATTTAGACAAAATAGGAGTTTCAATACTAGAAGAAACATATTTAACCCCCCCTTTTGCCTCCCTCTCCCCAAATAAAATACAGACTGATATACCTGCCTCAATTTAGAAGCAAAGTCAGATTTTTTTTTCAGTCACTTGCCTTGGTGACATATACCTTTAAATACATCAATATATTCCTCTTTCAGCTTTAATTAGGTAGGCATACATTTCAGTCAAGATATACTCTAAGGTTTAAAAACACGTGCTCATATTTAAACTGTGCCCTTTTCTACTTTCAAAAAAACCCAATCCTGCAAGAGAATGGGAAACTTATGAGCAAGACTGTTACTCCCATAGGCAGGAAAAAGTAACTGGAAAATTCCAGCCGTCACCACACTAACTCAAACTAACTGGCTCTATTCAGCTAACCAACAAACCCAGAAAGTTTCATATTAACAATTACGTGATAAAGCTAACTGATGTAATAAGTACCTTTAGAGCTATACTTAAGAAAGGCCTCTCTCATTCCACTCCCCTTCTTTTTTTTCCCCTCGGAAAGGATTTAACCAAGTTATCATGATTAATTTAAGAGTATAGTTACATGGGGTTTTTTTGGTAAAGAAAAGTAGCAAATTAGAAGTTTACACACAATCCTAAATTCCAGTCAACAGAACAAGAAAATAGCTATTTGTGTCATTCCACTTACATGGAATGTACTAACCTAAAATGGTACCAGCGCCTCATTTTTGTGTATAACTTGCCTGTTCTTTTCTATTTAATAGTACATTCAATAGGGTTTACATATATCAAAAAGCACAACACACTTTAAACATCTTTGAAGACAGTCTGATATAACTGCCTATAAAAACCTCTTTTGGCAAAGCCCAAATTACACTAAAAAAACTCCCAGTGATAAACTGGTAATAAAATTTAATTTAGCAAGCTTTAACAAAAAACTCAAGTAGGTAAGATAAACATCTCACTAAAATGGAACATTAAAATTTGTCTAAATTCAGCATTAAAATTTATTTGGAAACTATAATGACATAGGAAATAGTTCTATTCATGACAATAGAATTTAAAAAGCATTCCCCACAACTTCTTGCTTTTAGTTCTGGGTTGGAAGCCAACCACCTACAAGAAAGAGTCAGAGCTACAAAGGAATTTTTATGCTAAGTAATCTACCAAATCACATAAATCATGATATCAGTTCTGTATCTGCAATATATCATCACCACACTACTGTATCATAAAAATTGTCAGTTGACGCATTAACGAAATTATCCTAAGCACAAGCTTCTGAAAGCTAACATATTATATCCACGTAGCTACCTATAGCTCTGATTCAGAACATCTAAATTCAGTCTGGAAATGATTTCCTGCTGGAAATCAATATCTAACTTTTACTAAGATGAGTTTCACTACTCCCCAGAATCTTCAAGCAGATGAATAAGATATTTTTGCACGTATTCAGCCATCAAGACTTGTCATCCTTAAAGAAAACACCAAAAGAAACCAAAAACCAAAGTGACACAGCAAAACCCTGGGCTTCCCTTGCAAAATATCTCTGTACAGATAGGCGTGCTGTAGTTTTCTAGCTATTGATATGGAAGATTATCAGCATATTACAATAAAAGCCCTTTCAAAATTGGAATCTGCCCAGATTTCCGAATGTCATAGTATTGCAGCACTTTTACAATTAGACTTTTAAGTGCTAGGGACGAGAAAAGAAGGCATGCATTTTATATTTTTTTTGCGATGAGAAAACAGTTACCATGAAGTGGAAACTGAAGTGTATTTCAGTTATTTAAAACTTAAGCTACAACCAGATACGATTTTGTGGGTTGAAGGGTGTATTTTTTTTTAAAACAATTTTTATGCTGGCAGATTTTGCAGCTCAATATATGACATTCATATAGAAATAAACATACAGCTTGGCAGATGATACACATATAGATACATACACTGACTGGAAATGCATCTGTTTTTCCATTTGGTCCCCCCCTACACACATATATAACCCCCAAAATAACATTTGAAAGATGGTCATCTATTAACATTGCCATATGAGCTGTGTGTTAAAATAAGGTAACTTCCAAGTGTCTATTTGGAGTGTACTTCCCATTCAGTGTTGCAAGCTAATTAAAAAAGCTCTAATTCCTGCTACATTCAATCTCTTAGACATGTGCTCTAGTAGACAAGCATGTCTGAATAAAAATCTTGGAAGTTATACACAGTTAGATTACATAATAAATCAGTAAACAATTTCTACCTAAAATTAGGTTTCTATTTAAAATATTAGCTTGAATGCTGTAAGTGTTGCATGCTACTTTGCATATACTGTGAATTATTAAATGCTGGATTTAAAACAAAAAAAAAAAGTGTTTTCCTAAAGATGAAGGAAATGCTCTATGTCTGAAAAAAAACAGTTGTTAAAACGCATAAGAATTACTCACCGGTCTCCAGGGAAATTCATTCTTTACCAAAAGCTTGACACACAAACAACAAAAAGCACGTAAGGATATGAAGTACGACCCTTTCCTCCTGGAAGCTGCTCCCCAATGAGTATTGCACAACCCTGACCCAGAGAAAAAGCAACTTAGCTGTCAGGATTGCTAGCCTCCCAGAAAGCTGATACCAGGGTGATGTCACATACTTCTGAAATGTTACTGCAGCTCCAAATTATCGACTCTCTTCCACCAATAAAATCTCTACCTCTAGATGATGGGAGACAAAACATTTAACAACTGGATTAAGTTTCAACAGGAGCTAGTAGCAAAGATTTTTAAGAGCATATCAGGAGGTTAGACAAAATGTTACGGTCAGAAAAAGTGAAAAAGAACAGATGCTGGCTATGTTATCTAAATATGCTCCTCTAATTTACCTTCAACCTGCAAAGTTTTTATTTGTGCAGCAATATTCATAAAATACTTCCCAAGTTGGAGGGGAAGAGGAAAGACTAGCACAGACCACCACAGCACTGAGCATCTCTCTACAAGGCTCCAGCTAATCCAGCCAAGAAGTTCTTGACTCCACATGGTGGCCCTCAGCTGGGCAACCTTTCTCACGCTTTTGACCACCTTCTGCCCCAACATTTCCCACACTATCCTTTCTCTCATCCTGGATGCTTTGTCCCAGATTCAGGGAGGGCTTGGAAGCACAATGGACTCTTAAGATCCTCAGAAAACACTTGCCTAATTCCATTGGTAATCAAAAAGGCTAGGAAACTGTATGAAAAGAAAAAAAAAAAATCAGCAAAAATGTAATCCTTGTGATCAGGAACTTTGATACCAAAATGGATGCATCCAGACTACTAATGCAGGACATGAAGCTACACACACTGTGAATAGAGGGCCACAGAATACCACAGAAAGGAAAGGAATGACGATAACAAAAGTACTGAAGGAAATTTCTACACAGGAAAGAAAAAACATGGACTAACATTCTACTTTAAAAGTATAAAGCAAAAAGGAGGTGAACAGCATGAATAAATTACGTGGTATGTAAAATTCACTTTTGTAAAAATAAAAACTAGAGTTGCAGTTGCAGGGACAGCTGGGGTCTTCTACAAATCCCAAAATTTAGAGTATGGACGGACATCTTTCATTTAAAACTCACAAACATCAAAGATTATCTTCATGAATGTTTTCAAATTAACGTCACACATCTTTAAATACGACAGCCCACAGATTTTCAACAGTCCTGAACCAACAGTATGCTAATTTAGAGCTGGTTAGTAATCAACGGGGGCACTGTGTGGGAAAGTACTGCCTTCAGTCAAATAGAGTGAGGGCAGTGCAAGCCTTCCAGTGCAGAAGAGGCCTGAAATTTTTTTTGACATTATAATTAGTGAAATTATCTGTGACCTATAAAGAAAAGAATCTTGCAGCAAAAGGTTCTGAAATTCACAAGATAAATCACAACTTTTTAAAAAATGATCCAGCATGAGTAAGATGAGAAATTCTAAGGAAAGGATAAAGGAACAAACCAGAAAGAACACACAGGCCTTCAAAGTAAAGAAATGGCGACTCAAGTTAGACACTAAAAACACGCTTCTGGTAGAAAGAGTAAGGACTAGAAAAAATACCCCCAAAACTGGTATGCAGTCAGAAAGGAGTTAAATTGGGAGTTAGCCAAGATGGGGACCAAAACCTGAGTAATATTCTTTCTTCCTCCGTTTTCAGTGTCAGTAGTATCAACCACGGAGCTGGGAGGCAGAATGAACTAACAGAAATAAATGCACGGGAACAGGCTGCCACTGGGGTAGGGAAGAAACTGGTTACAGAGAAGCAGCCAAGTGCAAAACCAGGAACCAACTGATGCACAGAAGACTACTGCCAGAATTCAATTTCTGTTTAGAGAAACAAATTAAAATTAGTGTTTTCATTAGTTACTGAAATGAAAGGCATACGTAATGAAGTCTGCTGGTGACAAAGCCACAGGGCTTCATCAGACATACAAGCTATATTTGATAAAATATGAGAAATAGACGAGTTTCATACAGAAAGAAATGGAAAACCAAGGAGCAGTGATGGTGAAACAAAATTCAGGAGTACAAATGTAAGGTGATACCCTTAACAAAATATCTGCTAAAAAATACACGAGAATGTGAATGGCATCCGTATGCACACAGGTGGTTCTACCATGAGATCTCTACCCCTGTGTCCTGTGTCAACTTCTATGGTAATAAATGGAGAAATCTGCACTTCTCACTGACTTTTTTTGTCCCTTTTCTAATGGGTCCATAACCTGAGAGAGGTTGAAAGACAGCAAAATCAGAATATGATTCAGTAACATACCCTTGCCAATTAGTTATATCTATTACTTTAAGTCAGAACAAAACCAAAAATTTACCAATATGACCACTCACTCTAAGAGAGAAGATTACAGGCATAAGCCACACCTGGCCAAGCAGTATGAAGTGGGACAGGACTACACTACATAAAGGTCATTCTAAGTTGTATAGATAAAACACTAGGAAAGGTAAACAACATTTGGGGCTAGAACAAAGAGATAAAAGTTGTCCGAGGTATGTAAAAGGGAAATAAAGAGTTTTAAAATGAGGCTGGTCTTGTTAATGGATGAGATCATATAACTTTTCTGTGCCAGAAAGAGGTTGGCTTCCAAATCCACAGGCGTTAACCCTTAGGGCAAGTGACCTACTTTGAAGCAATTTTACCCGTCGCACTTAGAATGACAAAAGTATGGAGTGCAAAACCTGAGCAGAGGCATTTCCAGAATGGTATGGAATATGAGATTTGAAGCCAAAAAGTAACAATACAGAAATCAGTTGGAAAATCGAAGAGTTTTACCATCAGTCACATGTTAAGCAGTCAGTACTAGAGACTATGCTTCCCTATCTCGCATGTTTCTTGTACAAAATTGATCCACTCCTTGAAATTCAGGTGGCAATCTTTTCCTCCTTTTTTGTTAGCATACAATAAGCTTTATAGAAGTAATTAATATCCTGTTAGTTCCATGACATTAATGCTTCTCTTATTAAGAGCTGTGCTATTTCCAGAAGAATCTAAGTTTCATTAATAGCCTCCATCCCTGATTTCATATTAAAGATTTAATAAAGCATTAGCACATGATGTCTGAATGCAAAGACAAGCAGGACCAAGGCAGGTGGAAGACAGAAGAACTATCAGGTTTGAGACATGGTAGATTACCATCGATTTTGAATGAGAAAAAAACTTAGTATTAAGTTACACCAATTTCCTGCCATTTTCCAGTTTTTTATTTCAGTGAAAGACAAAACCAGTTACTTCATAGCAAAAAGCTAACTCCCCACTTCTGAATGGCCTGGAAACTGACATAGCATCCAGTGCTGAACCATTACAATTTTAAAAAAATAATTTACAATCATAAAAATAAGATAGCTGAGATGAATCCTGAAAATCTAAATCAGACTAGGAAAACTGGTCAAAATTTATCACTGTTGAGCATGCAATCCCCTACAGACTTATGGACTATTCCAGTAAACCTAATCTGCTGTTTTCAAGTAAGAAGAAAAATCATTTTGTTTTTCAGCCAAGCCAGCATAAAGACAAAACAACGTAACTAGGTCAAAGGAGCAGGGGAAAATAAAATTGCTCTGGGCACAAATGTACAGATCACCACATGGCAACCTCACCTATATTTTCCACAGAATTTAGGGGTTTATGTTCATGTTATTACTAAGGTCTTTAGACATCTGGTTTTGGCAATGTGCTTCTGATGAATGCAACAGGCTGTCTTATGGACAGTCTTAGAATAAGTGCTATGCTGTATAAAAACCTTAAGTCAAAAAGATGTTCCATATAAATGAGACTCATACAAAAATTTAAGCTGGACAAGACCCCTGGTGGACATCCAGTTCAACTCCCAAGCTCAGAGATATATTCAATACCAGATCAGGTTGCAAAGGCCCTTGTCCAATTGAGTTTGAAAAGATCTTTCAGAATGATGATTCCAGAGCCTCTCTGTGCTCAATAGCTTTGAGGTTTCTTTTTATACTATTATTATTTATTTTTATTTTAACCTGTTAGAATGTACTTTATTGCAATTTAAGACCATTGCCTCTTGCTCTTTCTTTGAGCACTTCTGAGGAGTGTCTGTCTCCTCTAAAAGACGGTGTAGGTAACGAAAGACCACAATCATGTCCCTGCTTCTGCCTTCTCTTCTTCAGGCTAAACACACCAATTCCCCTCAGCCTCTTCTTGTAGATCATATGTCCTGGCCCTGTAACCACGCTAGTGCTCCACTCACTCATGTTCATCCCTCTCTCTCTCACTCTTTCTCTAAAACTGATGTGGCAAAAACTGGACACATTGTTCCAGAGATAGTCTCAAAAGTGATGAATTGAGAGGAATGATCACCACTCTCACTAAGGCAGCTCGAGTTGTGGTTAGCCTTCGTCACCATTACAGCACACCATGAACATTCAGCTTGCTGTCCACCAGGACCCACAGGCCATTTTCCAGGATGCTACTCCTCCACCTGCATATTTGTTTTTGCTGAACTTCAGCATGTTCAGTCTGCTCACTCCTCCAGTTTGCTGAGGTCCCAGTGAATGACTGCCCTACCCTGCGGCATACCAGTCCCTCCTCCCAAGGGTGGTGTTATCCAGGAACTTGCTGATGGTGCACTCTGCCTCACTGCCCAACTTGCTGATGACTGTTGAAATAGTTTCAGTCCCAGTATCAGCTCCAAGAAAGACTTATTGTAAACAGACACTTGTTTAAAGCTTCAAACAATTGATTGATACTTCTTAAGCCTGATGGTGCAATCAGTTTTTCACCCATCTGGTAGTCCATTCATCCAATTCATACCCCCTCATTTGGATGCAAGGATACTACATGAAACTACATCAAAAGCCTTGCCAAAGCTAAGTGGCTTCCATTGTTTTTCCTCTCGCTTGAAGTTGTTGTAGAAGGCAGTCAGGTTGGTCAAGCAAGATTTTCCCTTGATACACCCATGCTGGCTGTTTGCAGTTACCTTCCAGTCCTTCACAAGCCTAGAAGTAGTTTCTATGAGAATAGAAACTGGTAATATTCCCAGGGAAAGAGGTGAAACAGACCAGTGTTTAGTTCCCTGCATTATCTTTCTTGCTTTTCTTTTGAAAACAGTAATGTTTGCCTTTTTCCAGTCATCAGGGTTATCCGTACTAATAAAAAAGTCTTACAGTGACACCTGCCAGCTCACTCAGCACCCTCAGTTGGTTATCTTCCTAGAATAAGAATCCATAGCTGTTTCAAACACCAGTCAGAAAATAACTTATAATTGAATGTCTTATTTAAAAAAAAAGTGAGGAGATAGGGCCTTGATGACACTTACATCTGTCAGAACAAGAAAGAAGAGGTGGAACAACAAACGACCCCATAGAAAAGACATTACTGGTCCTGATTGTAACCAAAACCAGGTTGCTGGTATGCTCCAGGACCTACTGGCTGTCTTCTGCTATTTCCGCTATATCTACAAAATTGCTGTAAATCTATGTCTGAAAGCACTGATGTGTTGCCCTGGCATTTCTTTAAGCTTGCTCTGCTTAGTTTAAGCTGCATACACCATGAACAATGAATTTTGAAGTAGGAATTTTGACTGCTTGCTGTTGTCAACAGACAGAACAAGTTTTTCAATAGGGAAAGCCCATCTTTGGCTTGCAACTGGAATGTCTCGTTCTGCCCTAAACATCAAACCGGTTAAAGATACGTAATAGAACTTGCATGCAGCACAAACATTACCAGTCCAGCCACACTAGCAGGCAAGGCAAGGCCTCAACAGCCTGCGGGACACTTTCTCAATTACAGTGACATATAAACACTGACAGAGGACCTTAAATAAGTTTGGGAATAAAACAATCAGCGTTTGGAGTTGCTAGTCTTTCTAGAATTACGTGTTTATAGTACCACACATGTATACAGCCTTTGACTCTGCATTTAAAATGAAAAGAAACAACAAAAATTAATTTGTTTCCTCTTTTCCATGGCTTTAGAGGAAGGAAACAGTACTTTTTGATTTACTTCTGGAAGACCAGGATTAAGGCAAATGTATGGTTAAAGCAACAGCCATGCACATATTAATTAAAAAAATATATACATTTCTCAGCTACAGCATCTTCTATTAAAGCAAATGGCATCGCAATACAAGTGATGCTGTCACATTGCACTCTCGTGCTGAGGGAGAGCTTGCCATCAGGCACAGCTGCAACAAGTTTCGGAGGAGAATTTTAGCACTTAAGCCAACACCAGTCACAATCTACTCTTTATACTACTAATAACATAGAGGATATTTTCTCCCCTTCCTGTTCTAAAATATGCTTCATGTTTAATCCAGTCCAAATTCAGAATGCAACTCTTTGGAAAAAAGCAATCATGCAACCTGATTATCTAGGAATTTTATTCACTGATAAACAGATTTTCAAGCATGTGCCAGACATGAAGGACCCACAGTCTCCCACAGCTCAGCACTGTCAGACCCAACTCTTCTGAAACAGAAGACAAATGCTCTTATTCCATTGCCTGAAGCCTGTCACAGTCTTCTGCTCCCCCCAGTGGTAAAATAAATTAGTCCAGAAGGGCATCACTTGCTCATACAGTACTGTTCTTGAAGGTTCTTCAAACTGAAAATTTCTAGTGCTTAAAGGAGATTTTTGGTCTTCCAGAAATAAAAAAACAGTCTAAATCAACATTCATTTTGAACTTATATTTATGCAAAAAAGTTTAAGGAACTAATAAATATGAAGTAGTTGATAATGAAAACGGATTTTAAATTGATGTATAATCAGTTGACAGCCATTTTCTCAGGCTATGATGAAGAAAAAAGGCCATCTTTAAAAATTAAGATACTTTTGATAGAAGTATTAGTTGCAATCTTGTGTTTAAAAAATATTTCACAGAAAGCTGCTGCCACACAGATGTCACTTGCCTGCTCTTATCAGTGTTCTGATGTATCCCTTCTCATAAGCTTCAAAAAGTTCTAAAAAAAGTAAGCATAGTAAGAATATGATTTTCTGAAAGGTGAAGCAAGTGAGTATTTAAAAAAATAATTCTGACATTTAGTGTAACTTTGAGAATATACCTGAGTTACAGTAAATATTTAAGTAGCAGTCTTCTATATTCAAAGATTGAATGCAAAATTATGTTATTTCAAATATTTTTGGCTTATATTAGTGGTATCTAATATGCAATTTAGCTTCATCTAACAACTAACTGACCCTTATTTAAAATTTGTATACCACTTCTGAAAAATTACTTATTTGGGGGGGGGGTGTGTGTGTGTGAATATTGAGGCATTACCAAAAAGCTTGATGAAAAGCATCATGGGCTATTTTCTAACTAAGCAAACTCTTACATGTTAGCGGTCGTTAATAAGCAACACTCTAGATACTCTGCTCTGGCAACCTTTGACAAACTTGTCAGTTTTTGAGGAACAAAACAATGAACTGACCAACCCATCTAGAAAGAGTATGTTCTGTCAGTAAAATGAATGCTATCCGCATGGACGAATCATGTCAGATGTTGGTATTAGCATTACTACAAACAGCACCAAAGCCAGCAAGGCAAGGTTTACATGAGGATCAACATCTTTTGTTAGATCTACTCATAACGCTGGAAATAAGTTGCAAGCTTACAAAGCAGAAGTCATTGTTCAAGCTTGAAATAAAAGTAGCAGTGCTCTCCGATTCAGGCAAGCTGAAAACCATCACGCTGAGTTGAAATTAGGTATGTTTATCAGACCAGCTGAGAAGAAAAGGAGTTAAGAGTCTGGTAGAGAGAAGTTAGATTCATTAATATTTTTCCTTTTTTTTTTTTTTTTTTTAATTCCATTTTTCGCCCCCATAAAGGGGAAGGTGCTAACATAGTGGCATTAGCTGAAGTGGACAAGAAAATTACGTTGTATAAAACCACTGAGTTAATGAGTTTTAAGACCTAACAGATGTCTGAATTTCATTCCTATGCTTGTCTTTCAAATGCACTTTGCACACTTTGCTTGAGGATAGGGATGACAGTGCAAGAAGTAGCTTTGCAGGAATTTTTCTCCCACTCCCTTTTAATGATTTTGAAAGTGTTCACACTAGTGCACAGTGTTTGTTTAGCTTCACTGACACAGTTTCCATGAGCATGTTCCACTGAGGTACATCAAACAAAATACTGTTAGGTCAGTCATGTTGATAACTCAAAAATAATCGGCATATCAAATATTCAGTACTCAAGACTGAGAAGAAACACTTTTCCCAGTCATTGTAGGAAAACTCCTGTTCCAAACAGTTCAGCTCTTTGCGGAATAAATTCTGATGTTCCACATCTACTGGCTACACAAATGAATACTGCCTGTCAGAAAACCTGAATTTAATATTTTGACAGAAACAGAATTACTGGTAACCATCTCCAGAGTCATAAAGGATTTGGCACACTCTGAGAGAGCATCTAGTTAAAAGTTAGAAGCTTCTTTATTCTATGTATTTGGTTTCTGTTTCTAACACAGATGACGTGCTAGAGTTACTTGTCTGTAACTTTAAACCATAACATCTGTAAAGTATAATTTCTGCCTCCAGAGTAAGGGCTTTAATATAAACAGACTCAGCAAAGGAATCTAGTGTCTTCATCTAATTTACTTTATAGATGAGGAGCAGCAGGGCCTTACTGATCATTATTACTTGTTACTGCATTTCTTCAATTAAACTTCTATGTTCATTTCATAAGAGAAAGCTGTAGAGAACTGGAAGTATATTCACCAGTCACAATGGCTAGTTTTTTAGCAGTAAGCATGCTACTGATGTGTGCAAGAGGTCCTACAAGTTAAAAAGAGAAAAAGTATACATTATTTGCAGACAGACTGAAATGGTTTTCACTCAAAAGGGTCCAATCTTCTCAATTCTAAACTTCTCCTCAATGCTACAGGGATAGCAGAGCTTTGCAGAGAACCAGATGAAAACATTTTAAAACTATTAAGAATATTTTTCTTCTAGTGTCTTCCAAGGAAATGGCTCTACCATTTCCATTTAACCTTTTAAATAGAACTATGGAGGTAACAAGGGAAAAAATTCAGTCTGGGAAGCTAAAGTGGTTTCTGGATCAGAAAGTCTGGAAGTGTTAAAAGAAACCACACTGTGGTGGTGGTTAATGTAAAGTACTGGCTAGACTTACATATACACATATGTACACACCCCCATGCACTCACACTGCAGTGACTCTGATGTTTCTTAGCTTCTATCCTCTTGATTGCTGTGTTATTACTCTTTCATATAGTTCTCAGACTTTTTTCCAGCTTTGCATAGGTGCAGTAGTATTTTTCAGAAATTTTTATGTGAAAATTGAGGAGTGCACTGCAGCCAGAATCTCTCAACAGCACTTCAACGCAGTTGTCAGAAGATGACACATTGCTGCTCTAATATATGTGTCACTATAACAAAAAATTAAAGAATTCTGATTTTGAAGTCCCACACTGATTAATATATTTAATAGCTCCATTTAAACAAAATCTAAACTGTTATTAATTGATTTCAACACAGACATGCTAATGAAATAAAAAAATCTCATCCAATGAATCAAATTATCAATCTGAATATATCCTGCAAACGAGAATCACTACAGGACACAATGAAGACAAGAATACCTTAGTGCTCAGGGTCTCAAGTTGACAAAGTAAGGACCTTAAAACTCACCACGTTACAGGGCAGTGCCATGTTAAGACACTAGAACGGGCTGTGAGTGATCTAGAATTTCTAGATGGGATAATGCAAAGCCGGTAGCCAAAAACTCTGGAGCTATTTGGCTTTTCTTCCTGTGGGGCCAGGTGCAGATTTGCATTGACGTGCATTTCAGTACCTCAGGTGTTTCACTGACCGTCATTCAGGGATCGCAACATCAAACTAATTGCATGAGGGATATGCCCTTTGGCTTCACTTTCTGCTTCGTTAGACTTCCTATGTGACCTTGGCTAAGCAAACCTCTGTTTCCATTTCCATTTTGTGTCATGATATAAAATACTCCCCATCATTGAAGCAAGTAAATGCCACTGAACTGTGAGGTACTAATGCTGTAATGGAAGGTGGTGGGGAATGTTCTCAACCAATTCTCATCATTGAAGCAGCTAGAAATTGAATTCAGCCTAAACCTATGAAGTACCGGTTTTAAAAATCAAACTCACTAGGTCTAGAAAACAGTTTAAAAGGTCTCAACTGCTTAGCATCAGTACTCCAAAGGGCTCAAGTAACCCATTCAGTAGTTTTTTTTTTTCCTTTTCCTCTTGATCAGTGCCCATGTATAACCAGCTACACCTTGCAGATGTTTCTTTAAGCTGCATTTTAGGACATAACTTTACTCATCTGGTAAAATTCCATCTCTCCTCTTTCCTTCATCCTCTGTGCAAATCCTGCCTGGCACTGGCATGGCTGTTACCCATTAAGCAGTGGCCAGACTTTACCAGACACGTAACCCAAGCTGCCTCTGCAGGGAACACATTATGGCTTAGAACCACGCTGTACTTTGACATAGTTTCAAAGGCGGCACTAAAGTACTTATTTTGACAACCTCAATATGAGGGCTACTAAAGATATCTGTCTTTTCTTTGCTCACAGAGAAAACAAATGTACGGGGCAGTGTGGGATGAAACAGATGGCATTACAGAAAATGGCATTGGTTTAAGTCATGTCTTTTCTTTCTCTGCTAGGATATACCAACCTTGATGGCTGAGGCTATTTTCTCCAGAAGGGGGGAAAAAAAAGTTTCATATTATTTCTCAGAACAGTGAAAAACAAAGAAAAAGTCTATTTTAGATTTCTCAGGTAAGATACAACGTCTTACATAAGACAAATTTTTATTAGGTAAAATTGTTCGAAACTGTACTGATCTTCTGTTTTTTAATGACAGTTCTGAAAACCTTTTCGTGTTTCTTGTTTCTCAGAACGTTTTTCCCTTCATCATATGCTGAACACATGTTGTCATATAGAATTGGCACAATTTAAAATAGTGCAACACAGGCATTTTTGCCTTTTTGTTTTTAACTTGATCGAGTCACACTTAATTTGGCGCAATTATTAAAAAAAAGAACACAGAACAAAAACAAAAGCAAAAAGACCTCTGTAAAAAGACTCCATAGCAAATGCTGTTCTATTAAAACCTTAAAGGTCATTCCGCTAAGGGTGTTACTTATTTTTGTCACCAAACACCATGTTTTCACTGATTAAAAGGTCTTCATTTAATTATCCGTATGTTAATTTTCATGTAAACGAGAGATTATCTACCAACATGGTTATGTTATGATGACTATGCAATTTCCTGGAAAAGACCTGCACCCATTATTATACAGAAAGGCAAAAAATGCCAAGGGAGCATCTGAAATATAACACAGACAGATTTGTGAATGAACTTTAAATACTCAAATACTGATTAAATCAATCATTTCTGTATAAATGTGAAACTATAGAACATGGAAATCCTTTGGTGTTTGAGGCTATTGGACAAGAATGTATCAGAAGATATGAATTGCGTACAAGCCACTTCAAATGGCCTGAGATACATAAAAATAAACTTTTCATTGTTTTTTCCTCTACGGTCATGCTTTGGAAGAGCACAAATTTCTGACTGTCTTTGAAACAAATAAGTCATTGTATGGCACATACTTCCACTAAACTCAGATTAGTTTTAAGAACGCATCATGCAATTCTGATTTTCTTAAAGCCACTGAGATGTTTAAATACTAAGCTATGTCTCCCGACCACAGTATTGAAGCGTGCATAAGACTGAATATCCTAAAAATATTTCAAATGTTGATGTTCTCTGGAGCATAAAATAGTATTCCAAATTCTCCTAAAAAGATGGATGCATGTATATACGTATGGCAAGTGATGTTCTACTGTGCTGAAAGCACATGGAAAAAATTAAAACTTATATACTATCTTGAGAATCATTCCCGTACTTTTTTTTCCTTTGTTTTTCCCCTTTTCTCTTTCCTGTGCTTTTTGGGCAGGTGGTTGGAAATTCTGACCTGCAAAAGGGAATCCTATACTCTTGGTCATCTTTTAGGAAATGCAAAGCTCTCAACACTCACTTAATGTAAAAATATTTTCTACATTTTTATTGACAGACATTCCCACTAAATACCTATTCATAACTGAATTGCAATGATCTAGTATATTGATGGCTAAAATCTACCAAAATTCACAGGACTGAATGTAATCCCTATTTTAAACCTCATTGTACTGAAAAAGCAGAGTCAATTCTCAGCTCATTCAGCCAGGACTTAGCCAACTCCTTAACATTTCCACATTGGTGCAAACAAGCTGAAGATTTTTGAAAAACAAAACAATTTAAAACATTTTAGGTTTATAATAATTTTTAATAAATCTGTTTCCTGACTTATACTACATACATATAGAAAGAACTAGTAATGCCTTCTTTATTTTTCCATAAAATCTCAGACACAATGATGACATTACAGCCAATTATTTTAAATGAGTACTAGTGAGCAGTTCCTTTTTCATTTGGAAGAGTAAATTTAGATCATGCTTGTGAAACATAGCTCCACTCCTTCCTCCACTCTAAAAAACCAGAAACTGAACACTGGCATTACTCTCTTGAAAGTATCGGATTGTAGCATAGTGTCTAAAATGGGTCAAGATTTGAAGCAGAATGCTGACAAGGTTTTTAGACACAACCTTCAGTCTAAAATTGTCACAGGCTCTCCATCTGGCACATGAGCTGAGTATGTGCAATTGTCAGCAGTAGTAAAATCTTTCATTTAGAAGATAACGTGAATGGAAAAAGACTGAGCCTTTGCTGTCCAAAAGATTTTAATCATTCAAAAAATAGCTGGCAGGGAGCCTAACTGGTATCTATACAAGAGGTTCTGCTTCACCCCACATCCCCAACTTCCACACCTTTTTCTGACTTTTTTTTCCTTATTTCTGTACAAACATTTGTATTTAAAAAATTCAAGCAAAGTTTATTTAAGCATTATTTCAGTAGTGGTGCTTCCTCAAAATGACTGAAGTCACTACCACATTTTAGGGGTATACTGCTTTCCTAATGAAAATGCCACACAAGTCAGTAACTTTTTAGTCAGATGGCAAACAGAATTAACTTTTTCACCCTCTTCCAAAAACAATTGAGCAAGGTGAATTACATGCCTTACACTGCAAGTCACGTGAGGTGGGCACCTCAAAGATCCTTCCTGAGACCTACTGTTTCTGAAAATCTGAAAGACAGGTCTACATAGTGGAGTCGTAAGAACTTAAACCTTACACTCTCATAATTTTACTGCACTTTACAATATATTGTTCCACAATAAAATAAAATCCTACTGATGACTGGCATGTGTAAAATGACTGAACCATAACATTCTTTGAAATTGAGTAAAACTGTCTTTTTTTTATTTTAATTCTCAGTTCAATTTAAGTGCATTCTGAATAAGCTTGTACAACCAGCAGCCCTTATACACCTACGTGTGTGTGCGTGTGTGCATGTACACAAATTAACATGACTAACACAGAGTAAAATTACAACAAAATGAAAGGTAATATAAGAATGTCAGGTTCTCCAAGATCCCAAATGCATCTCTTTATGTGCAATCACCATTAAGATCATAAACACAAGGCAAATTTTTCTGCATGCTACCCATGACGAAAAGTGGACTTACATGCTAAATAAAATGGATATAGGCAAGACTAGCACTGCAGAGTAGACAGTATCTTGCCTGTAAAACTTCAGTTAACCTTTATAACCATAATATAAGAATTCCTCTTTTTGGAAAACTAACCAGAGTCAGCACTTACTTTAAAGGAAAGGATAAACATTCTTCTGAAGAGTAAAATAGACAAGATCAAGGTTATAAAAATAACTTGAGATATTTAACACTTGCAAATTTCTGGTTTCCTTGAAACTATTGTTCCCTAACAAAATGTATAATATACAACTTTTTATACTTTCAATTTTCTCAAAGGGATATGACAGCAGAATCACACTAAGTTCAAACTTCTTCAGACAAAACAGCTAAATGCTACTTTCTTTGTATGCATTTACCTTTTATAACTCTGTTCTGCTTATACTACCATTCCCATTCCTTGCTCTGCAGTCACTAGTGCAAGTCTTTACCTTTCTCATCTCTTTGTTCCCTTCCTATAAGGTCTTAGATTTTCTGTTTGCTGTTCACCCAGAAACGGTTCTATGGCAAACCTGACTGGCTTCGTAGCATTTTCCAGACCTCTGAAGCAGACATGGCACCTGAAGGCACTACCATTGTGAAATGACATAGTTATTAGAGCAAAAGCCTGGTATTAGAAATAACATACTTTGAAGATAACAAGCCAGCATAGTAATATATTTTGTACAACAGAGGTTTGCAGTTACCCCTCACTGTCTCTCTTTCATCATTTGTCAAAGAGCTGCACGCTAGCATCCTGTTTTGGCAGCCAAAGTACAGGTTTTCTGATGGGTGATGACAGCCCTTTGCCACAGCAAGGCCTCAATTAAATGCATTATCCTCAGGCTTTAACAAAAATCTTAACTATTATACCCATTTAGCTCATTTTCCTGAGAACTCTGTATCAGGGGGTCAAGCAAACTAATCTTCAAGTACTTAAGATTCACACAAACCACTCTCCATCCTCGCTCCCTTCCAAACAGGACTGTCAGGACAATGACGCTTACGGGTTTATTGATTTTACTCCTATGAATCAGGTCAATTGGAATCATAACAGGGGTTATGTTTAGCAAGAGTCTCTTTTGTTAGGCTCAGTGAATTCACGGACAGGCAGTTTTTCCCATTGCACTTCAAATCTTTTATCCAGAAGACTATTTAAAGTATATATGCACAATCACAATAGGATGAAGAGTGTCTGCTTATAAAAACAAACAGCCCTCCCCAACTCAAAAATATATGTGAATGTTTTATAATTGAGACCTCAAATCTCAACTGAGTGATGAACTGTATTTTAGGAAGTAACTCTAGTATGTCACAGCTGAAACCTTAAAAACCACAAGAAGTTCAATCCCGACCTTAAATCCTCCTTATTCACAGGGAGAAAAGTGTAATTAGGCATCAAAATTTTTGGGGGTGGTGGTGTCAGAGTTTATCGATTCACTCACTGCTTTTTACAAACCAAGGCTAGATGTTTTAAAAAAATACTGTCAACTAACTTTTTGCCACAAATTAAATGCATTGCAATAAAGAACTTAAAAGATATATTTTGCAGATGCTTTTGGAGGAAAATAAGATTTTTTTAAATCAAGTGCAAGAACTATGATTTTATACTTTGAATCATAATTCTCATCTCCCCACAGTTAATTAAATGTTAAGCTGTATCAAGCACTCTCTTTAGCTATTATAAAGACTATGAATGTGTTCAGAAATTCCTATTATATCCTATCAATCTCAATTGTAACAAAGAACTAGGCGATGCCTTTTTCTTTTGGTTAAAGAAGGAAATACATGGATATCTATCAGCAAAATTAACAGATGACAACAGTTAACACTGTTTAGTAGTGTTGAAACCAAATACTGTAAATACCTTCCAGCATTGTCTTATATAAGTAAAATTCTCTTTTGCAAGGCTACTCAAACTCCCTCTAAAATACTAGATACACAAAACAACCTAGTTTTAAACCAATTTATAAAACAACGTAAAGAGAATGAAAAATTACTGAGAAGAGATGGTTGAAGAACTGTTGCTATATTTAGAATAGTTAGCTAATTTGAAGTCAGAAGAAAAAAGATATATGCCCATTTTTTGGACTTCTGAGCGGAACAGTCTAGCATTCCTGTTGAAAAAGCAATTCTTTTTGAGTAAAGAAATCAATACATACATACCGGAATTATTTTACTGAATTGAGCGACGACAGAGACATCTCAAATAGATACCATTATTAGAGAATAGAGACAAGCACGGAGCTGAGTTTCATCTGAAATATCTAAAGGCATTAGAAAGAGATGAATATCAACTCACCAAAACCACCGGTGATCTAACAGCAAGGCTTGTCTCACATCTCAAGTTTCCAGTTCCAAGAGAAATCATATGTGCACTGATAGAAAGATGACAAAAGGGCATGCTGTGCTCTCCTCTACTTCAGCTGAATGACAGCTCTACTAACGGGGAACACAGACACACACTGCAAAATCTAAGAGTGGGGACTTGATACGAGCATGCTCGGCATCTAATTTAAAATGGCCTGATGCTTCATCTCAGCGTGAGATGGCCTACTTCCAAACAATTTCAGAACTTTAAGTCAAATCTAAAATCATTAATTGGAATACGCAAAACAGACACCAAGCAGTATTGATTTTTTTTTTTTTCAGTCTTATCTGCACTGATGCACAGATAATTATTTGTACTACTTCTCTGCAAGGCATCCTAAGGATTAAACACTATCATCATGTGCTTCAGTGTAATGACATGATGCCACTGTAATACATTGAAAACCTTTTCAGGATGGCATATGATTTGAACACTAAGCAGCACAATTCATAAATCAAAGACAAAAATCTGTTAAGCATTCTCCAAATCAACTTAAGAATTATCCTACCCGGTGATTTCTAGGCAGCTTTTTTTGGGAGGTGGGGGAGGCAAGAAGGATGGCTAGAGAACTGCCTAACAAGTGACTTCCGCTGCAAAGCAGTTTACCTCCACTTAAAATCTCTTTATAAATAAAGAAACCATTTAGTTTCTTAGTGAAAAAAAATTATTTTACTATCAAAAGCCAGGTTATTCACATGCAAAAATCCTGTTATAGAAAATAGATATTCAAACCCTTCCCTTTAGAGATTAACATATTTTAATTCACCCACAGACACAAGTAGTACAGAGCTCTTCTATGTTTTGGTTTTCTCTGCCTCACAGGCTTCTTTCCATATTTATTGTATATTCATTTTTTCAAATAAATACACTTGTCTTTCCCCTCTTGTGGGAAGACAAAAGCTATGCCCCAGGCACTTTGGGGGTTTTTTAAATGCTTTCCTGCTTATTATTCAAGCTGAAAGCAAAGCCAGGCAGGCTACTTTATAAATGCTGTATTTTAAAAGATGCTATATAAAACCCAAGACAGCCCACCTCCTAGTCTCTACCACAGCTGGGCATCGAAATATTTAACTGAATATGGAATAATTTCTACAACTTGGAAGGTACATATGAAATCCTCTACTTCTAGTATAGTGGATAAAGGTTAATACAATGAGAATCAAGACATTATTCTTAAGCTTCACTAATGTCTACAACTAACTTAAAAGTGAGGGGTTTGTATCTATGCAAAAATTCTTCTATTCGGTATCAAAATCTGCAGCTTCGCTCACAGTGATCTGAAGTCTAAGACTCCCTTGCTGCACTCCTTTGCTTTGAAAATCCTCTTGGCATGAAAACAAAATATTTACTAAGGTAATTGTTTTAACATTCATCCTTGCCCTTTGCATTTGAACTCACACAAAATTATACAAAGTCCTTTTACTTCAGAAATTCCTTCCAGGTATAAACCCAGAAGTCAAGATGCATAATAGAACTATGGCACAGTTAAACCTGATTTGCATCCCATTTCTGAAATATCCCATTTCATATTCCAGAGATAATACAACATCACTATAAAAAGAAGTTTATTTATAATCACCTAATGCTAACTGAATTCATTTGACTTTTAATCACATAATACCTTGGTATTTAGTTTTCTTACACCAATACATACAAGAAACAACCCTTGCTACAAGATCTGCCCAGGTTGCATAATTCGAATGGATTCTACAATCTACTATTAGACAATGAAAAGTCTGCTTCCTGATAAGAATTTCAGTATTTCCTTGTAATAAACATCTCATGAAAGAAAGAAAGAAAGAAATTAATACACAAATAGGAAAATATACCCTGTACGTAGGACTTACAGAAATTAATCGTTCTTTTGAACCTGACAAAGCTGGTATTAGATTAAAATCAAACTTCAAATGTGGAAGCTGAAACATTTTTCTAAAGTTTCTGCATTGATATCCAAACCAAAGCCTTGCTATCACACAACACACTAAAACTATGATGGACTTCTGTATGTTGCTATAAAGACTGAGTTCAATGAGGCCTAGAAGAGTATTACAGGAATAAGATTAATTTCAGTCAATTCAGCACACAGTTAGAAAACATGATAGAATGTTTAACGACAGAGGTGGTGTTGTTTTTTTATTTCTTTTAATATATTTATCAAGAAATCATGTGGTGAATACTTGAGACATCTTTGCTCTTTTCTAACAGCTTCTTTGCAACAGTTCACACATAAACACCTTTGATCACCTGTTCTGACAGCAAAGCAGCTCATTTTAATAAGATTTGTTTTTTGCATTATGTTCAGGTTAATTTTAAGCCTCAATATCAAACCCACTACTATTTCAGCATGTAATATTAACTTTTGAGCTTATAACTAGGCTTTATATGGATTTTATTAAAAGCTTTCACTTAAGCAACTGATGTTTCTAAATGAACATGATAAATTCTTCAATACATTTAATACAACTAAGTTTCACTAGACTTTCTGGCATCCTGAAAAGAATTCCACAATTAACGTCTCTTACATACAAGCTCTTTCAGCTCTCTTCTCAGTTTTGGTATGACCACACAAGCAGCTTTCCTGGATTTGGGCTACTATAAGTCATACCTTAAAATGCCTCTCTCAAATACTACACCACAGATATCTAAAATTTTCTATATAGTTTAAAGCTACATTCTCCAGAAATGTGTATCAAGTTAAAAATTTATGTCAGCTAACCTGATGTGGAAAGAGCATTTTTCAAACAAAACCAAGAAAAAGTGTGTATCTGGGTCTAGACAACCACGAGACAAAAACTACATATGCAAAGTTCAAGATATGAGCCATTTTTCTCTTATTTACATAATATAATTTACATTCTTGTTTCTATTTATAGTTTTGCCTCTGCTACATAATTTCAATGTGCCAATATTTAAGTCTTCCTATACTAAAAAGTCTTTTGTGATTATTCTTGCATCTCATTTGAAAATATGGTCTCGGTTTACAGCTTTCCTCTCCATCCCATGTGTTCTTTTTGCATTCTTCAACTTTCTTCTTTTATTTTTTCCATGCTGTTAACCCATCTCCCAGCGCCTTTAACACTGAAAGCAAATTAAATAGATGTTGAATATTACTCAAGAATAGTAACTTCAAACAATCAGGAACAAAATTAGTTGAGAAAAAGGAACACACAAGTCTTCTGTACTTTTATTAATGTACACATCATATGGCTATGGACATCACAAACTGATTAATACCAAAATCAGGACTAGGACATACAAACATCATAGAAACACAAAACCTAGAACACAGCGTTCAAGATCTGCGGTGTTAGTTTTACTTCTGTCACTACCTATGTTTTCACAGTTTATCTGAGCAGTTAACTCCAGACATTCAGAGAAACAACCAGACTCTTACTCCACCCAAGTTTAGCACTCTCAGTGCACCTGCAACAAACCTAAAAAAATCAGATAGTCCTCAAGTATCTTGCAGGGCTTCCACAACCCACCAAAAGGGCATTACCATTACTGACTCAAAGAACCTCCTCCAAAGGATGTCCTCCTCACTTCATCTCTTCACTTGAAGGCTTCATGATGGAGGACTTGACGATTACATGACATGGCATGAAAGGGCAAGTGAGACATCAAAGGATCCACAAAACACAATTACTACATCAGCCAAGAAGAGACCTGTATTCTGCTCCTTATTAAGTTACTGCAAGCCTCCGGTAAGCCTGTCTTTTTATAATCTTTTACTCTTCATATGCCCACAATGAGATTGAAGTCAATCATGAGTTTGTGCATTATCACTTATATTATTATTTCCTTCCTAAATATAGGTATACTAAATGTTACAGATACAGTAGATTGTGCTCATGCTCTTCAATAAGCATAATGGAAAAATAAGGTTTATATCTGCTGTTCACAACTTGAAAAAGCAGACTGCGTGCTGGCCTTAAATACATGACCATAGATGATTCCTCTGGAAAATTGTATCAATGTGCCAGAACATATAAAACTGGCACTGCTGACCAGATTGTTAGTGTTGTTTTCTGAGTTTATATACATATTTATACAACAGAGTGTCTGAGACTAAGACCAGGTCTGAACCAACCACTTTTCATAACTACAAGCCACATATGTGCCTTTCCTGATGACAAGCTCTAGCTCTATGGAGACAGACAACCCACTATCTATCCTCAGAGTAGACAGAATCCCCCCTCACCCAGTATTCTCTTAACAAATTTGCTTTTCTATTAAAAATAGTCATTAGCTTTAGAAACACATTCAAGATGGGCAAGCAAAAAACAGCCTGACAAAAGTACTCTACTCGATAAGGCAAATACATGATTGTTTCTAAAATTCAAGCCATTAGTGCCATTCCTTTTTATTTTACGTCTATTCCAAGAACTGACATTAAAAAAAAAAAAATCTAGTAAGTGATTCCATAAGAATACGTTTACTTCTGCCCAAAACTGTCAGTCTTAGGAATCCAATCTGAATACCTATTCTTAATGTCCAATTAAATTGATTTTTCTGCAAATTTCTTATACCACAAAAATTGTACAAGTCCAAGAAATTTTTTTACGGCAACGTCGCTAGAGATCTGTTCGACTGATAACACATCCTTCAATTCTATTTAGCATCAACAAAAGCAGCATATTTTTTAGTTTTGGATACAACACAGAACATAAATAAAACAACCCATCAAATACAAGATCCTGTGAAGAAACATTGAAGTTCAGCAGCCCTTTTATGCTGCAAGACCTCCAGTCATTTTCAAATCCTTATTCAATAACTGTCACATAGCACAAATCCCTTTTATTAACTGATAAAGACAGAGTTAAAACTGCAGAGATCCCATCTGGAAGATACCTGAATTTTCCTCTCTAACTTACCAGCCAGCCAAAACTCTTTGCAAGATTCTTAAACTCATTCTGAATCACAGTTACACATGCACCTGTTAAGCTTCTTTATATTAACAGAAGGAATTGTAAAGTAAAAGTATCCTTTTGTAGAGCTATCACTTAACATTTATAGAAAATACAACCATTTAATGAATTTAAAGTTAACTATTTAGAAAAACATACTAGTCTGACAAATTGCTGACTATTTACCTGATACAGAATTACAGACATAAACTGAACCAATCCAAACACACACTAAGATCTCTGTCTCTCATCTCCCAAGTCTCTCAATATGCAAAAATTAGGTTGATGAAATGTATGCTGTGGAAGAGAGGAGGACAAACTCTTCTGCATTACAGAAAATGTAGTATGTTGCGAAGAAAACGTGTCACATTTCAAAATTATTTAAAGCAAAAGACAGATCAGCATCACTAAACAGCAAGGTAAGCAAAGTTTACTGAAACAAAGAGAAATTCTGAAAGCGTTCAAATAGGAAAAAGAATCCTATGTTCAATGAGAACTCACAAACAGGCTAGTCAAAAATAAATACATTGCAGGTTCTGAGAAACCACTTGCAAATGTGCAGAGGGTGAAAGGGGGAGAGACACCCTGTATCTCAAGCCTAATATAGCTCCTCTTTCAAACTTCAGAATCAGGAAGGCTTTCAACCAAAAAAGAAATTAAAAAAATAAACAAAAAGAAGAAATCAAGAGGGCTGACAGAAGGCAAGGTCACTGCAGAAAGCTCAGCTACATTATTTTTCTGTATTCGTTTTCACAGTCAGGGAAGCCTTTATGGCACCCTTGTTCACCTAATTGACTCAAGGCAGATTGTACAATGAATTAAAGTATTGGTTGAATAGGGTGAAGCAGCCAGATGGTGTTTCGCGTTCTGTAACCACAGAGCCTACCTATTGTCCAGCGCTTTCAAAAGGCCTCAGTTCCACACAACTGGAAGGTCCCTGACTCTACGTCAAGTTTTACAGAGCCTCTAGGGTCAGCTAGAGCACTACAGACCAGGTAAGCTCCGTGTTTCTACCAGGCAAAGCAGTAGGAACTATTCTAAATAACTGAATTAACAGGTATGAAATCTACTGCGGCTTTTGAAAAAACAAAGTCATACTTCAGAGATCAGATTTATTAGCAGTAAATAAGCAAATTAACAAAAAAACCTACACAATCAAAACACAAAACCTCAAGCCCAACAACAGAAAATAAGCAAACGGGCCTTTCAGCTCACAGAGAACCTGGTTTTCCTAAGAGAATCCAATAAGGTCACCCATCAAAGCCACTCAAATAAACTAAGCAGCTAAAGAGTAAGAGGGGAGGTTGTCACATAGATGGTCACTGGTTCAAAAGAATGAAAGGATATGAATTAACAAGACCTGCAAGGACTTGAACTCACATATGCTCTTCATCCTGATCTCAAAAAGGGGATGAATACAGAAGTAAAACATTACCAGAGAGTATCTCATACCAAGGATGCTCTTCAGGATAACAAGAAGAAGGGCCCAATTGAAGAATTACAGAGGAACTACACAAGATGGGGAATGCAAGCAGTAAACCAGCAAGTGATATTTAATAGCGGTAATGTAACATGATGCAAATGAAAAAACCCCTCGTATTTTACATGTTCAGTAATGGACTCTGAGCTGACCATTTCTACAATGGAACAAAACCTTAGTATTGTAACAGATACCTTTACTGGTTATCTCAGAGAATTAGCAGAAAGTTTTGTGTGTAGATTAACCCTTACACACATACAAAACAAAAAAACCACAGAAGTTCCAACAAATGGCAACAAGGATGACTAACGGGTGTAGAACACCTTCCACATGTAAGGAACAAAAATAAGATTGATCAACCTCAGAATGGGAATGTGATAAAGACCCTTTTATCACTCATGCTTTCATGGTAAACAGCGTACCACTGCACCTACACAAAAAGCAGGACACACCAAAAGAAACTAGATGGTAGCAATTCAAAACTAAAAAGGTGATTGTCCTTCATACAAGCAGTTGCAGCACAGCACTCCGTTTAACCTCTAAAACAACTCAGGGAGAGTTGCATGGGTTCAGAAATGAATACAAAAACCCATCACATGCAGTTAAATACAAAGATACCACCTCTGTCTCTAGAAGTTGCTGAACCACAGACTGCTGCTGGCCCAGAATTCTTGTGTAGGTTCTCAAGAAACAAAACAAAAATCCTCACCTCTGGCTATCTCAGTTTCTGGCAATTGCTGCAAAAACCCTAAACACATTCTGTTACAAACCTTGAAGACAGGACGTATCAAATTACTAGAGATAGTTTCTCCTATATTTGGCTGCTTTCCTCAGCTACTGTAAAGCCCAGTAGGAACAGTATTATAATATCAGTTTATTACAAATCCAGTCTTTTTATCAAACTTGCAGATTTCTTCGTTTTTTTCTGTTCACCTGGTTTCTCCAACGTCCTTTTCAACAAGATGTGGCACGGGGTTGACTTTCACTTCAGATTACACTAGCTTGCCAAATATGAACATGTTCCTCCAGCAGGCCAGAGCTAACAGACTGTTCCCTATTTCTTTGGAAATTGATATAAATGTACCATGGATTGTGGAAGGGAGAGGAGAGTAATTCTCAAGTCACAGACTTTGAAAGATTATTAAACCAGTGAACAGGATAATTAAACTCTGAATGATCCGCAGCTAATTTGCAGTTGAACTTTACTATGCAACACAGATGTGTAATTATAATTTTCAATCAGATACTTGATATAAGAGTTCTTGTTTGGGGTTTCCCACAGATGGATGCCTAAAACAGGGATACTATTTAATATACTTGGACAACAAATTCACAAGCTAGTGTGTAGCTGTTTAATTTTATTTTCAACTGAACTGCCAGATCCAGCACAGTGCCGGATTAGCCGCTAATATTACAGGCTTTCGTCAGTACAACCTGCCACCAATCCAGCAAAGCTATCCTCACCAAGAACTCCTGCTGTCAGATACCAACCACTTAAACCTGCTGAAAGAAAATCTAATCAAAGTGACAGTCAAAATAAAACCAGCACTGATGAAAATCATCATATTATGGTTTTCCCTTTTGCTAAAGTCAATTTAACGGATCTAATGAGCTTTATACTTCTCAATATGAAAAAGCCTACGTGCTTCAATAAAAACAAGAGGGAGCAAGCTTTAAATGTTTTTTTAAATTGACTTTTGCTTTCAGACCAACAGCTCAGGGATAAAGTTTCGGTATTACTACAATATTTCAAGTCCTTCAAAAAGTATACAATTTGTACTCGGAATACCATTCAAACTTGATTCACAGGAAATAAGGTAAAAACCAGAACACATGAAAATCAACAATTAAATTGGACTTACATGACTAATAAAAATCTCTCCAGTTTTGAATCCTACAGTCAAATTTCAGTTAAGATAGCAAACATCAAAAATATGTTGCAAGCTACTCCTATTTTCTTAAAATACCCATCTTAATTTTAAAGACATACTCACACTGGCATGGAAATAATGTGTATTTACAATTTCTTTAAGAACAGGAAGGTAAATACTGGAGATATGACTTCCTATTAGTAAAAGACTCACCGTCATCCAAAGAACTTAAAAAACATTACAGGAAATTTGAGTAGTAAAGTGTGTGGTGTGTTAGATGCTGAAACCAAACTCCCAAAACCCTATTGGTCCAAAAAGGAAAAAGAAAAACTAATGAGCAAGATAGCCAATATGTATGGCTTCAATGCAAGCCAGAGGAAATTAAATCACAGCTTCAGTTAAACTTCTCTTTCAAGGAGCCTCTGACAGGCTTTTTTTTTTAACACAAAGGTATTACTGAAAAAATACATACATACACACACGTTGATATACAAACAGTCATTAATCAGTATTGAACATGAAAATAGAAAAAAATTGGTTTGACATCCTACTTGAAAAACAGAAAAATAAAAAGAAAGGTTAAATGCTTCATTCTCCACTGATTATATGAGCACATTATTGCTTTAAACCACTGTTGAGGAGGTGAGAAGAACAAGTACAAATTTGCTTGTGTTTAAAGCCTGCTGCTGATTTTGCACCTTTTAAGCCACTCAAGATTTCCAAGCAAACTGCTAAAACAATTGCATAACTTCAAATAAAAGAGACGACAAACTGTTGTTGATCTTAACTCAAAATGAAGAAAGAGAAAAATATAAAAAATAGATTTAATTACTCGCAGTAATTTAATGTTTGAAAACCAGAATTTTGGCGCAGTATAGTGTGATTCCAGGCACACTATCAGTGTGCAAACAGCATAAATGGGCAAAACCTGCAACAGTGTTTATTCCAACTTGTCTACAAGTTTCTTTTCCCAATAACAGCTCTATGAGTGCGGCTTTACAGTAAGTGATTTTGTAGAAAAAACTCACAACATTCACTTGACATGCGGAGCTCAACCACAGACAGAGCAAAACCTACCAGACCAACCCTACGCTACATTCAGCTACAAAATTCTCAGGAAACCACCTGCAGACAAACAGAAGTCTAATATTTGTATTACATGAATTTCTCCATCTAAAAAACATCGGTGATTTGAAGCGCTTAAAAAACAATTTACGCAGAACTAGATTTCCACTCAATATCCTGTGCTGCACTTCAAACATACTGCGTTTGAAAATCCTTGAAACAATGATGTAATTTACTCTGTATATACAAATGCAGTATAGTTACAATAATTACGAAACCACATTAATTGTGGACTAATATTCCTGATTGGTAAATCCTTAGCTGCTAAGTCTGTAACGCTGCGATATTGCAGTATTACAAAAATGCATTACTGCGCTCTCAATTGTAGAGCGATGCCAGCTGCAGCGCAACAGGTTGGCAGCATTCTGCAGCTAGTGAAAAATCAGACTTTGCTCTATTTCCTTAGCAAAAGGTGTATTACAGGTGTTTAATTCTGGCAATATCTTGTACCTACAAGGACTAACAAGACAGTTGTGTGAAATAAACCCCAAATATTAACTAGGGGGCTGTTAATCAAGTATTAACAGCCTTTTAATTTTTCCACCTACAAGGGGGCAGCCCCTGAGGTATATACTTGCAGCTTCCATCTCACTGGAAGTCAGACCACAGCCCAACAAGAAGTTCTGGCATACACATGATTGCACAGCAGTGCCTAAAGAAGAGTCAGTGTCATCTTTCCCCTACTTCAAATAATTTACTGTTAAACAAACAAAACACAACCTGCATTCAAAATCACACACACCCAGACACTCTCCACTCAAAAAACAGGGTCTGAAATTCAGTCACTTGTTTAGAACTGGAAGTTTGACAAAGAAAAAAGTGCTTTTCAAAAACTAAGTTTCAATTAATGTGATAACACACTAAAATCTTGATCTTTGTTGGCAATCCCAGCCCTCCCTCCCTCTCTCTGATGCAAGGTGTGTTCAGACTGGTGTTGTTTTTTTTAAAATTTAAATTAGCCTAGATAAGACAGGGTTCCTATCAGACTGAAATATCAAAATATTAAATCAGCAGTATTAAAAACATTAATTCTCGCATGAGTTTAAAAATCTTTGTTCTCAAATAAATATATTTAAAACAAACATACATACTAGCAATTCTTGAAAGTAAGTTTGTGTTACAGTATTACTATTTGTTTTATTACTAAAGACTCATTGTTAACAAAACACAGGAATCCCAGGGTTTGTTTGTTGGGGGGGGGGGGGTTATTGCCTTTTTTTTAAAAAAAAAAACCCACTTCTTTCTCTAAGGCTAATATTTAGATAAATCCTTCACCCACCTGCTCCCAGATTTTAAAATTGTTATTTGCTTTAGGTTTTATAATGGGAGGTAAAAATCAATCTCTCTAAGCAGTAATCTAGTACTCCACTGACAACCATTGTAAGTAAGAATCATCCAGAGAGTGCATACAGAAGAAATAAACGCTATCAAAAACTTGTTACAAATACAAATGTCTGAATTACATGCCTACAGATATTTCAGTGCCATTATTGTACCATCATTCAAAATTACTATCACCACTTCACATTTCAAGCATGATGTATAAAGAACATCAAGGCAAACTTGTTTTCCTTTGATACAGAGGCATTTTGAATCTTTAATGTTACTTTGTGGCATATTACTTTTTTCCTTTTTTTTTCCTCTCTTTTGACAAACTGTTTCAGACTTCTGTGTGCTTGAGAAGTGACTTGCCTAAGTTGACTGACAGACATTTGAATTTCCTGTTCAGTCTGAAGACAGAAGTTACCTTTGATGATTATCAAATTTATTCCTTCTGGATATGAATTTTAGAATGTAGATATTTATTCTAAAGACAAGATATAGCGTTTCTGCTCTTTTAAGCCTTGCTAAGTGACACTAAAAAGTAAAGTGTCAGCATTTATGTTTGCCTGTAGTCTGCATTTACTCCAAAGCTTTCAATTTTATTAACATAAAGCAGCATTAACCCTCAAATATTTTATCCAAGTTTTCAAGTTTAGAAGCAACTTTAGAAAGCTGAACTATTACACTGGTGTCCCCTCCTCACAACTTTCTGCTTTCAAACTGTGTACAGATCATTTGCGCCTCTTCATGTACGAATGCAGGTTAGTGTGGCAACAGGTCTCAATAACACTCTAAAAATCACCTCCCGATTCCTCACTGCTCTTGAAAACAGCAAGAAATTTTACTCAGGTGTTAACTTCCTTCCACAGAATCCTTACCAGTATCCCAGAACAATCCATATGTAAGTGATTCATGTAAGCATAACCTAAAGAGCTGGAAAAACCGACTGTTTACAAGTTTATTCATGATGGTAAGTGCGATACAATAATTAATTGTAGGAAGTACAACCAAGAATAATTACACATAAGCTAGTCCTTTTCTTTGGCACTGCAGTACTTGGCATGGCTCTTGCAACCTCAAGTCACTTCACCTGGAAAATTTTATTCCTGTGCCAAGGAGTAAATATATCCTCCATTAATATTTTAATGTGGAACATACATAACTTATTCACAGAAGTATCTGAAAGAAGTAATTTGATCTGCAGTGTAAATTAATATACAAATGCAACTTAAAAAAACCCCACACAACAACTTCCCCCCAAACAAAAACTAAATGCCATCCAGACATTTAGCTTTTCCTGAAAAGACAAAGCTTGTAATATAAGATAGTCTGCATTTATTAAAACGAGTCTTGAATGTTCTTCTTGGATTGAATAGCAAAAGCAGAAAGGTTGCCACAGAAATAGCTCTTACCCTAACCACGTGCATTTTAAGTAGTAGAATGGACATGAGGTAAATTTATTCAGAAAGAACATTCTCACATTTGCTTGTCCATGACTTCACCTAAAGTTTCAAATACTGAAAAAAGACTTACATAAATTTTAATACAAAGAACAGAATTTGCCTTCAGTGTGTGGAAAACCAGAATAACTTTCCTGAGGAAAAAAATACTTCTTTCTTTCCTCTGGGCTATCCACTCAAGGTTGGGACAGAAGGGAGGGAGAAGGAAAGAGAGGGCAAGAATGGATTAAATGGAGTCACAAATTTCTACATATGAAATCTTTTATCACTACAAAAATCACTCTCTTTCCTTTTCTGAATCAATGATTTGATTAATTCACACTGAGATACTCCTAAACCACCAGTGACCTTTGCCTTCAAGACACATAACAATTTGGTCACTTCCAGTAGATTTATAGCCCAAAGAAAGTGCAACATGTTAGAGATGTTCATTAGGAAAGTGACATACGATTTAACATTTGCAGCACAGGTATTATAAAGTTCTTCCACAAAGGCTAATGCTTTTACCAGTGAGTGAACTACAAATTCTTCAGGAGGTTTTAGGGAGAAGCTACAGAGCTTAAGCTCCCATTCTAGCTGCCTACCCTATCCTGCCACCTCATTTGGTATCACTTTGGGTTCCTGTTCACATGTGCTCTAGACCTATCCTTTTAGATCAGTATATGAAAATTTTTGTTGTAAGAATGCAGTCCTCATTTCCACTTACTTACAAACCTACCTACATCTATTAATGCAATTGCACACGTGATGCAAAATAACATACCATGAAGCCATTAAAGACTGAGATCAACTTTCCAGATTAGAGAATTAAGTGCTGTCATCAAAAAAAAAAAAAAAAAGTTCAGTCACTAAGCATTTAGTCATTCCTAATTTCTGTGTTTCTCAAATCTCAACATATGGGTCCACTACTATAAATAGTCAAACACTGCTCTAACAAATAAAAGCAGCTTTCTAAAAAGCTCAACAAATCTGGGGGATGTGTGTGTCAGGAAATAAAACACTTCTGGCAAGAAGATACTTGTTTAATTTAACTAATTAACAGTAGTGTCTAATCATGCATGTCACGTTTATAAAAGATCAATACCTATTTCAGTTAATTCCTCAATGCTGCTTTTGAAAAGGAATTAAAAGCTAGGAATGCTTTCCATATGTCATTTAAGAAGCTTATGTAAGAAACATTGCTGCTGCCACTGCCAATTTGAAACAAGTTCCATCATTAGCCATAAATTATAAAATAGACTCCAAGTTTCTTATTCACAAATTCTGTTTTGCAATAGGAATGGGAACATGATGATTCAAATCCAAGTAACACACCGTGATTTGTTCAAACTAACAGAGCTGCGATGAATTTGCCCATTATCATATACTTCCCGCTGGTCCTGTTTTACCTTCTTAGAAAGAAAGTTTAGTAATTACTTCTGAATGTTTTACTCTGTGTCTAGAGCCATAATAAGCTGTCCAGATTCGTCACGTGATAGTTAAATACAACCAAACACAAAAACCCCCACACCATTTTTCTTCTTCCCTCTGGTGGATTCTGGTTCGATTCCTTGTCTATTTTCAGATGTGAAATAAGGGGATATACCCTATTCATTTTGTTGAGAACAATTTCAAAGACATTAAGAAGGAATAGCAAGCATCGTGTGCTTTGGTTATCACCAAAATTCAACCCAGAATGATTTATCCAGAGATAATATTACAGAACACAAAGAGACAACTTACTGGCAATAAGCACTTGTGAAACTAAATGATGTGTCATCAATAAGACAAGTCCACAACTTCTTAAAATGACAGATCACTGCTAATTAAAATAGTAATTTTAGGAGCCAACTTGACATTTCATTTTTCCTATACTTTCTGATGATTTTAAAGTGTCTTCAATATGATTGGCAAAAAATACCTAAATGTTTTTGTTAACAGGAAGAACATAATGAACATATTTTAACTGTATTTTCATTATGTTCCTTGAATTGATTTGGAGACAAAAGTCAGCACTTCCACAATGCAATGAACTATTTTCTTTCCCTCCCCCAACATTCAATTATTTCAAGGACATAAAAAGCAACAGTCAAAAATATTTTGCCACTTTTTCCCCCTCACATACACTAACTGGTTTAAAGCACAGACACCCAATAACGCCAAACATGCTTGTTTTTGCTGGAAACATGAAAACACTGAATATTGCAATTCTCTTCACTCCTAACATACTTACTCTTCCCATGCCATCCTCATTTGTATCCCATCAAATTTTAGTCCACGTCCTAGTCCGGCATTACTTTTTTGTCTTCATAGTCCACTTCTAAGCTTATGCCAAAATAAACTACTGGGCTGGACACCGACCGTGTTATAGTAACAGGTTTGCAAAGAGGAAGAAATTCTGAGAGCCTGAAAAAAAGACTGAAAATACCACCTGCTTTAAAGAGTCTGGATAACCTCTGCTACAAAAGCAAGGCGATACTAATGACAGATTTCTTTCTAGAAGAATCCCAGTCTTTATGTTCAAATTCAAAGCCCCAATTCAAGTTTAATTAAATATACAGTACGTACATATACTGTATGTACTGCAGTCAGTATTTAGGCATGTGCAGTGGACTAGCATCACCTCTTCCTCAGAGGCTGAGCCACTCGGTCTCCTCTGAGAGCTACCACACAAACCAGGATGTGAAAAAGGAAAATCGCTCCTGACCGAGATGCTCAGAGTAAGCAACGCTAGTGCTTCCGAAAAGAGAAAGGCACGTCGCCACAGCTGGTATCACACCCTGGGCAGTGCTCGCTCCGAGTTCCGGAGGAAGCTCACAAAAAATTCCTGCTCTTTTCCCCCTTGCTTCAAGATGTTACTCCTATATGAGCAGGCATTAACTGAAGCTAGCCATCCAGTTCCTCCAGCGGAGCACTGGGGCGGCAGGAGAACAGGCAGTAAATGCTGCCATCTACCAGAAAGTGGAGAATTTTCCATTTTGGCTGGCAGCAAGCGAGCGGGGAAGTGGGAGGGGGGAGGCGGAAGAGCTGCTGGGTAAACACTGCAGCCTAGCTCTTATCCAGTTGTCATCTTTAGAACATAAAAGCCACTAAATAAAGCCCGCAAGAAAAAGCTTTCAAAAAGTGGGACTCGCATCCAAGTATGGAAAGCAAAAATGTAAAGCCACAATTTGGCAGGCCAAGAAAAATCGCCTCTGGCATGTGGCACAAAAATCGAACAGAAACTTTCTCCAAACAGACAAAAATCTTCCAAAATCTGAAGAAGAAATTTGATCTGAAGATGCAAAGAGAGCACTCGGGACAGACAGAACCACAGCAAAAGAGCTAGCCATATTTTTCTCATTGGAGAAACCAAGTTCCCCTTAAAAGTGCCAAAGTATCTCTTTATAACAAGAGAGTCTTATAAGCTGTCTCAAAGAAATGTCAGTACAAGAGATTTATTTTATAGGGCTGATATAAGTGACTTGCAATAAAACCACCAGGTCAAATTACTATTTATTTAATAATTCTAAGGAAATAAGGAAAAAAATGAGTAGTGTGCCATAACGGCGTGCCTCTCACATAAACTGACCTTGTATTGGAAGAATGAAGATGCCAAACGGTGATTCTATGTGCTATAAAGTGTTCCACTTGTTTCAAGTTTATCTTCTGTATTGGGTAAGTTACCCAATACATAATGAAGATACAAAATTAACAGATATTTTAATATATACTGTATACGGCAAAATAATCGACATCACCTCTGTTGGGAAAAGCATCACCTTGCACATTTACTGCAATGGAATTATATTAATCAGAACCATGTGCTTATCTCAAAAAAATCCCATTCTTGCAAAGTCCTTCATTCAGACCTCTTAAAGATGCCTAATTGCAACGAAACAAAACAGTCCTCTGTATGTACAGGTAGGAAGATGCAAAATAAAAGAACCCATTATACTCAAGATATTCATAAGCTATCTGAAAAAGCAAGTGAATAGCACAGGAATAATTTGCAATTGATACAAAATTATTCAGGACAGGCAAAATTAGATTGCAGAGAGTTGCCGAGAAAACCCATAATAGCCTGTGCCCAAGATACAAGACAGCAATTGAAACCAAGCGCATTAATTGCAAAGCTATTCTTACAGGAGAGAGAAGCACAGAGACAAAGATCAGGCTGGAATTAGGTGTCGCCTCTCAGAAAAGGTCTGGAGATCTACCCGGTGGTTTCAAAAAGTGTCAGCTCAGTGGCAGTCAAAAAGGCAAACGTGTTAGAGGAACTGATAGCAGTGAACAACTATACCGCTATCGAACTCTATGGGGCACGGAGATACAGTCTTGTCCCCCAACTCTGAACGTGTACGACTCCGTAAGGGACAATCAGAAATATGGAATGGTCTAAAAGAGCCAAGGTTCAACTGAGCCAGACTCGAGCTTAGAGAGCAGGGAGGAGACATACATGAAAAGTGCTGCAGATAAACCAGAAAGCTGAATTCAGAAACAATACCAAAAAGCAATACTGAAAATCACTTCTACGCAGGAAGCATTCATTCTCAAGATGTAAGAAGAGGTGATGTTAATAGTAACTTTACTGAAAAGCAAGTTTTGTTTAACAAAAGGAGCAAGTGGAACTTTAAAAAATTCTGGATCTCCTTATCACAAAGTATTCTGGAGAGCAAAAAAACCACAGTTTGGTGCAGTTTTTACCTGCACCCACACTCTTCATAGGTACACTATTTTTATTATATTTTTTCCTAAGGGTCTTAATAGTCATCACACACAGATCTCTTTGGTCTGACTAGTACAACCATTTTGAAGTTATACTCTAGATGACCATTGATTAAAAAAATCTACAACCTCCATTACTAGACAATTAAGATTGAGCTATAAAATAACACCGCTTGGACCCAGCTGCCCTAAGGCAGCCTTAATGTTTTTTCCATCATAGGAACATGGGCATCAGTGTAATAATAAAATAGAACATTTAAGATTACAATAAAATCCTAGCCATGAATATGCATCTAGGGAACACACTAGCATTGTTTTGCAACTAGTATATTATTCCTTGAGAGCAAACTAATGCTTGTGGGGCTTTTCTCTCCTCCACTGATTACAAATATTATGTTAAATCGATCTTTTTATGTAACAGCATAGAATGAGCACTCCAAATTCACTAGCTTATTAACAAACAACAACAAAAAACCAAATCTATTATTCTGAACAGGAATATTTCCACACCCTAGCACAAAGTTTAATTACTAATGGCAGTTCAGATTTCAAACCAAACTTTCAAAAAAAGCAAAGTTGTGATGCATCCTGCAGAATATGCTTTAAAACTGCACATTATATATGTTATATCCCTACATTACATCACAGCAAGAATAGTATTGTAATCCAGGTGAACTGACTGTGCTTTCCGTCAAGAATTTTTCCAACAATAATCACAGAAAGCAACATTTGGGTAGGAAAGAGCACTAAAAGACCCTACTCATTTCACAAGCAGTCTACTCAGCTACTGCTATACATGAATTTATAAGAAAACCAGCATTAATTCCCAAAAGACAAAAATTAATTTCCCTGAAGAAGGGGCATTTACATATAAAAATTTTGTAACCAGATGAACAAGGAAAATCAGAAATTCAGCTCCCCAAAGAATGCTGAAAACACTTGCTCCAGCATGCAAAGCAAAGCTGATTCCTAAATACGCCAGGCTGTAAGTTACATTATACTAGTTACAGTCTTTAGTAACGATTGAATAGATACCATATAACACAGCTGCTTTGATACCCTGATATCATTACAAACATATGCAGGTCACCAACTGTATGACAGTTTTTACTTTGAAGACCTGTTTCTTGTGCCAGAAACCAAGTGGTATTTTGAGTTGTACACTACGCGTGATACAGGAAAACAAATGATCTTAGTCAAGAACTAGTACCTTACCTTACATATAAGCACAGAACAAAACCTCTAACTTCAAAGAGGTTACATTCAGCTACAGAAAGAGGAAAGACAGACCAAAAAAGCAGACAATATGCAACAGAAAAGAAACAAACAAAAAATCCGTCCTGAAAATAATTTGCATAGTCTTTCAAAGTGCAGAGAGCAACATAAAAATACACACAAAAACTAGCTCAACAAACAGTGATTTAGAAAGTTTAACACATGTCTAAAGTGGCATATTAATTTGACTGTGGGAACAATGACACACTCATGTTCAATGTGTTCTCAGCTAATAAATCTAGGCTGTAGCTAGATATTTTAATGCTTTTACCATGTTTAATAAACAAAACAACAATTTGCAGGTATGTTAGCATCACAAATCTATTCAACTACGGATTTGTCATTGTAGTTTCAATAAGCCTTTATGAGACAGACTATCAGGGACATTCTTCCTTTTAGACTGTTTTTCCCCAGCTCCAGCTTAAGCCCATTATCACTTGCCTTAACTACCAGAGACATAGAAAACCAATTACTCCCACTTTACTGTAGCTGTTAATGTATTTCTGGAGTTATATTCCCTTTCAGCTTTCTCTTCTGTAGGCTAAGTAATCTCTCCCTAGTAGCTCCCTAACTGATTCTCCAATTGACTTGCACTGATTTTGGTTTCTCAGAAAGTCTTGACTTACTGGATGCAATTTCACGCATCCGCCTGATTATTCTTGCTTAAATATAGTACGCACATGAACTTACAATCATTTCACTATTTTCTATAGTATATGTGAGGTGCTTGGTGAAGAAAGAAATTTGCATATTCTGAAATCCACTGCTGTCTTTAAGAAGGATCTAATTCCCCCTGCTCACATTACACAGGCTCCCACTCTAAAACCCGGACTGAGGACAAGTGGCTTTCACAATCCAAGATCCCCAGCAGTGACAAAATCACTGGCACGTCTCATCCTCAACAGGCACACTCCATGCTTTTAATATTAGGGTTTTCTCTTTTTTTACATTCCTCCTCCCCGCCTCCCCCCTTAAGTTACAAATATACTTAGAAAACAAACCATAAAGTCATAGAATGGTTAGAGTTGGAAGGAACCTTAAAGATCATCCAGTTCCAACCCTTCTGCCATGGGCAAGGACACCTCCCACTAGACCAGACTGCTCAAAAGCCTCATCCAGCCTGGCCGTGAACACTTCCAGGGATGGGACATCCACAGCTTCTCCTGGGCAACCTGTTCCAGTGCCTCACCACTCTCATAGTGAAAAATTTCCTCCTCATATCTATTCTAAATCTCCCCTCTTCCAGTCTGAAGCCATTAATCCTTGTATCATCACTATATACCCTTGTAAAAAGCCCCTCTCCAGCTTTCTTGTAGGCCCCTTTCAGATACTGGAAGGCTGCTATAAGGTCTCCCCGCAGCATTGTCTTCTCCAGGCTGAACAACCCCAACTCTCTCAGCCTGTCCTCACAGCAGAGGTGCTCTAACCCTCTGAACATCTTCGTGGCCCTCCTCTGGATCCGCTTTAAAACCTTGAAGAATTTTATAAGCCTGGCAAGATTTAAACAGTTACAACCCTCAAATATTACACAACTGACATAAAATCACAGATACACATATAAACACAGGTATCTAATAAATTTTGGAAAGACAAGCTGACTAGCACTCAGGATTATGTACCGTAGGACCTACTACGTACTTCACCCAACAATCTTATAGTGGAAACTTCCACCACAAAATAGTAAATGCAAAGGAATTTTCCTCTATTTTTAGATCATCTCCAACAAAAGGCTCTACAGCTGAAGATGCATATATGCAGCGCTCTCACAATAAGACAAATCAATTGTTCAGCAACCTCTAAGATTGAGTTACAAGTCCTATCCATTATGATCAATTCCTGGCAAGAAAGAATACTAACAAGATTGTCCTCCAGCAAGGACATAAGAATTAGCAAATTATTATTATAAAAACACTGCACTGCTGACAAGGAAATCAAGATGCTTTTGAAAGTCAATTAATTACAGACAGGCTTGAAAGTGACGTTGTTAACAAGCAAAGCTTACTGGACAGTGTATGGCAGAATAACAGAATAATACCAACACTTCCTTTTAAATGAAGAAAGTGTGTCATTAAAATATATACAACTTGACAATAATCTTCCCTTTTGCAGAGAAATGCTTACTCTATCCTATAAATCCCCAAAATCTGCTTCAGAGTTTCTTTCCAAAGTAACAATCACACTATGAACATTCGAAACATTTTCTAGATCTGCACCACTTCCTTAACTGCCCTAATTTTCCCTTGAAAGAGGCAAATGGAGGGGGGTTTTAGGTTCCTTCCTTGTAGTTTTCTGAGAATGAAGAAACCAGCAGCAGTAGCAGAACCATAAACAAACCACCTTGATGCTAGTGGGAAACGTGGGAATGACCAAAAGACAAACATGCTTTTAACTTCTAGACAGAAGCATTGTTTTATAACTACAGCCATCACAAATCATCACTGGATCTAATCCCTAACAATATATCTATCTCTTTACTCATTGCGTATATTTTCTTAATTAGAACTTCTTTTGATTAAATACTTTGTTTAAATACCAAATAATTTCCCCCTGTAACTACTGATAATCCCAGACTAAGTACTAAATGAACCAAGTTTTTTCAAGATTTGATTTTTAGGTACAACATTTTTCCAAAGGAGCAATACTGGTACCAATCCAACTGGTACATTTTACCAATACATCAGTACTGCGGGGGGGGAGAGAAAAAAAAAAAAAAAAAAGTGGAACAAAATAGAAGAGAATAGTTTGTCCATGGAGAAAGTACTAATCCAGGATCAATTTATACATTAATACACAAATTATTATTAACAAAAGATTGCAATTTCTTTAAATGAAGGCTTGTTTTCTCTTTTTTATAATATTTTAGAAGTCAACTCTGTATACTTGCATTTTTTATATGAGTGCTCCATCATTCCAGAAACTAAGACAAAATTAGACACAAAAATCTTAGAGGCAGTACCAACCTCTGTCTGAAGTCTTCAGAGAGCCTTTGCTGCCAAAAGCACTTCAGAGAGGACTGTTTTAACAGGACTTGAGCATCAGTTGACTAGATATCAATTTCTACAGTAACTGAGGTCGACCAGAGAGGTCAATCTCCAGGATGCTCCTAAGAATGAGAGAGGAGTGGCTTCAGCAAGGTAGCAGACTCAAAAGTCTCCCCAAAGGACAACAGCATGGCCCTACTGCAATTTAAGCAATGCATCACATATGCAGTCTTTACTGCATATGTGCAGTAAAGGAGCCTTTCTCCTGCCCGAAATGTGAAAGAGTGAGAGCAAGAAGAGAATAAAATTAATAGAAAAGGAAAAGAATAGATTGAGTGCAAGACTGTACCAGTGGTAAGCCTGGCTTTCCCATTAGTTCCAAGTTGAGGGATCAAATCTCCTAACAAGAATACACCGAGATCAAAGGAGGAAATCATCAAGCATGAGGACATGTAAGAAATGATCCAGTATTTATAAAGGAATAAACTGAACATAATCTGGGGAAACCCCAACAAGCCATACAGGCACAGAAGAATATTCAGCCAATGAGAGTCGTCCCTCTCAAATCACTGTAGTTGATTCTCTACCCCAAGGTTACAAAGCTAAATAGAAACTCTGGAACAATAACCATGCTCATAAGCTACCAATTAGTTCAGCCTACAATAGATTACTGAAACACTTTGGGGCTACTCTAGCCAAACTAACCAATTATTTTATTCTTCAAAGACCTTTCCCAGACTTACAGACTCCCTTTTCCAGGTTTCCTCTTCCAATATTACATTAGATATGAGATATTTATTATATAGATCCTGTAAGAGCCACATCGACAAAGATTTTCCCTTCTGGTTTTCTCCACTCTCTCATATGCTGACTTCTCAATTTACTTTCCTCTTCACACACCTACAACTGCCTTAACTTCTCCAAGTTAGGACATTCCTTTCTGTGTCAGAAACCTCTTGCATCAATTTGCCTCTTATTTTACTTCCTTTTATAGCAGGGTCAGTCCTCTTGATACCACCCTAATATTGAAAACTAAGAAACCAGACAATCTCCACAGGTTTCTTGCACGGAAAATAAAGATTAGAATGAAAAACTGCGTTTTAAAGGTAGCTTCTTTCTTGGAGTACCTCCAAAATTGCCTCTCATTTCACACAGATTAAAGCTGTATTACTCCTCAAGCACTACTTCAGAGATCATGATTACTACTGACTTCAGAAATAAATTCTAATTCCCTTCACAAACACCATTCCCCACTCCTTTTCTGACATTAAGCAAGCTTTGGCACACCTTTTTTTTGTGGGACCTCAAAACCAAATGAAAAAAAATTCAACACCCAACCTTCAGTCAGTTACAAGGTCTTTCTTCATATGGAATGAATCCAAGATGACAGCCTAAAGGCACTGGTTGCAAATTCCTCGAGGCATCATTTTTATTTCAAAAGCCAGTTTGAACACATTTAGGCCATGCAGAAACAGGCTTTTGTTTATACGAAGTTACACAAGAGGGCCACAGGGATCCAAAGAGCAGATGCAAAGAGAAGCCTGAAGCTGATGGCGATTCTGATGCTGATGCGAAGAGATTCCTCACCTCCTGAACTGAAAGGTTCAGTGTATTTTTAAAGCAGCAACACAATCACACACTGCACTTAACACTGCAAATCAGTTTAGTAAGGAAAACTCAATCTAACGAGGATATTACACACTCAGCTGTTGAGACAATGAGATCTACAGTTTTTAGACAGCTGCTATAGCGAACTTGAGGGACTTAACATCCTAGCTGACATTTCTTTAAGTAAATCTACCTCCTAAGATGGTGTCACCCTGGTAGCAGCTTTTGGAAGTCTTACAGTTTTAGGTGATGCTTCTCCTCACTGATACCTGCTGGTGAGCAGGAGGAAGAGACAAACTGAGAAATTCTCATCACAAGAAGCTCCTTGAGTAATAGCACCTTTTGGAAGCATCTGGTATTAAACTAGAGAAACTACATGAACGAGATGATTTAATTTACAGCCCTACTTTGCACAACACAAAGCAATCTTGTTAAAAAATACACAAGCATTTAAAGTCGAGCAGGAAGTAATACACAATTACAAATTGTTAACGAAGGAATGAAGGAGCTGCCAAATGTGCTTGAAATGATGAGCTTCACCGTAACAGCAGCGCAGGAGAGCCCTGTACGCTCTTTCTGAAAGCTGGCACGATAGAAGGTACTTGAAGTAACACAGATGAAAGTATGAAAACTATGAAAACATAGGAGTCACCAGTGAGGGATTGCACAGGGAGTTTTAAGATGCGAGCAGAGCTGAGGCACTGTGAGGAAAGCTTCAAAAACATGTCAAGTTCTATCTTTTGCTATGGTTTAACTGCTTTTGGTGTGTAAGCTACCTCTTTAAAAGCCAGCCCAGGAATCTACGCTAGAATGGAAGCGTCAGCACAGGCATCCCTTTTGAAATAATTTTTGAGGTGCCTGAAGCTACAAGATTAAATCCCTTTGGAATTCTAACTCAAAACACTATCCCATTTACAGTAACAACTTGAGTGTTGTTGATGTGGAGGTTCCAGTAGAATTTGCTGGCAGGCAAACCATCTCCAGCTCAACATACTGCTCAGCTCCGTCCACCGCACTGCTCAGTTTCGTCACCTTAAGTGAGTAAAAAGCAACTGAAGTCGTACTGACTGCTGACAGACACAAAGACTAATCTGTAGGCACATTTCAAAAACTCACCTGCTGTCTGAGGTGATGTGATTTATTCTTGGCTCTGAAATGAGGACAGAGCCCCTGAGCTGGTAGAGCAATAGACTGAGAACCGGAACATAAACATTCTGGTTCTTGTCACAACCAATTGCATCAACGTGACACGGTCAAAAAAGCATTATTTAGAAGGCAGTTTTTACTACCGTTTTTCTGATTGTTTCACAAATCATTTCTCAGCTAAGTAACCCAACATGGAGGTGTCAAATACGCAAACTTTTATCATCATGTTTTCACCTAATAAAAGACATTCACCCAGACAGTGGTATACAGCCTAGAGCATCCCAGCTACATGAGTGGTCTCCTGGAGTTTTTGAGAGGAAATTGTGTAAAGCCTTGCTGGAACACATAGAGCTTTCCAGCAAGAGTAAATAACCACCCATTGCTCTCTTGTACTTGGAAGCAAAGATGAAGTTCCAACTTAATTTCAGCTTTGTCTGTTAGGTAACTTTGAACAGTTGCAGGACACCGCTTTGAAGAGGTCATCTTTTAGTGTTAAGAAGATCACTGTCTTGTTATGCCTTAGCCGAAGCCTGAAACAATGGCACTCAAAGCATCTATATGCTATATTTAGTAGCAGGTTGTTATGTTTTTAGTAACCAAGTAGAAAAGAAAGATGATCGTTGTTTCCAAGACCAAAGAACACCACACGAGGCAATTTTCACTCATAGAAACAATAGTAATTTCACTTCTCTGCTCATGGTTCACTAATAATCAGAGTAAACACTAACTCTAACTGAACACAGGAGTAAGACTTTTAACCTACAAGCTGCAATATTTTTTTTCTGCAAAGATACCTTGAGTTTCAGCAGTCAAAATACGGAGGTACAAATTAACTCTAAGCCTGGTCATTCTGAGTTAATTGCCATGTTTGGTTCACACAGTATTGATCATTTCAATAAATATGATGCAAGCTCTTTAAAGAAGGCAGTGCTGCAACCTGAAGTTTATATTACGCAACTTGTATTAATTAGCCCATTCACTGTACAGAATGACTCCACCAGTTGCAATCTTTGTGTGACTACAGTAAAGGAGTAGATTTTAACTCATTTTTTTCAAAATTAAATGTTATTGCTTTAAAATAGAAAGTATTTAGGAAAAAACTTCCTGAAGTTGTTTATTGAGATGTATTTTTACAATTTTTATATGACATGCAGCTGAAGTGTCAGAGAGAAATGCTCAGCAGTAAAACTTTTCAAATTAAATTTAATACAAATTCATTTACAGTCAACTTCTAGACTAACATTTTTGGGGTTATTACTAATTATGTATCAAAGTCATGCAACATTTCAGAGGCTTTTGCAAGCCCCTGCTATTTCCAAGAACAAGATAAAATGGTTACTAACTGATAGAATTCTTTATTATTTTTGTTAAAAATCAAAGGTCTTATTCAAGAAGAACATATGGAAGGAGCTCATTTGAAACAAAAAGAGTAAATAAAATTAGCAAAAAAGAGTAAACAGCAGATCGGCTGGGAAAGCAGAGAGCCGTAGTGCAGTTCAATTCCACATGGGGGACCCAAGTCTAACACTTAACAGCTCTGACACTGAAAATTATTGAGGCAAGACATCGAAGCTCTGGAAGAAGTTTTAAAGTTTTTCTAAAGTGGTATGTCCAGTCAGACAAAGAATGTTTTTGATTATCCTAGACGTAAGAATTACAGGTACATTAACATAACTGATAAAAGGACTGTCAGCTCAGAACTGGGGAGGAGAAGAGCGAGCACGCATGAACCAGGGTAGCTGGCTGATACCTCGGGAAATGATACAGCGGAGACTGATGGGAGTCTAGTGACTCAGTCTTCTGACAAACTCAACTTCGTATTTGTTTCTTGAAGAACTGACTCATTCAAGTCCTTATTGAATTCTTCAGTGGTTTGAAGTTGTGCCATAAAAGCCTATATTGCCAAAATAAGCAGGCCCCAAACAGGTTCTTGAAAACTAAGGAATTTTCTTGATACTTCTTCATTGGTTGTCACATTAGATATTCCAAAATAGTTTCTCATTGCTTCTCCCCAGAGTCATTTCCTGCTTAATAGTGACTACTTGAAAGCAAAGATGACACCCAAGAAGTATTTTAATATCGAAGAAAATTACTTCAAGTTGAAGCACCATGGCAACTAGAAGTTGCTATGCATTTTAAGTTTATCACTTCTTCTGAATTTCCATTTATAACAAACCAAAATTGTTTCTTTAACACCTAAACACATTGGTAGTCCAGTCCTTCAAACAATGACATTTTTAAGTGTGATTCTCCACCAATCAACAATCAAAACAAGAAAAAAGTTAACAAAAAGTTGTTGTGTTTCTGTTTTATTGTCAAGAATAAATATTGAAATACTGGGGAATTTTGGGGGGGGGTTGGGGGGGTGGTGGTGGTGTCCCTCATGAATTGCTTATTGCCATAACAACTATTAACATTCTTGCCAGCCTTTTCAGATGAAAACATAGGGGGCCACAGAGAAGCTATTGTGCTCACAGAGGAAATGAAATGTCAGAAAAGCTTAGAACATGAATGGGATAACTAGTAGGATAAGATAACATAGTAGGATAACTGAGGATATCAAGTAGAGATGAACAGCGACCAAGAATATCTAAACTTTAAAAAAACAAGAGTGTTTTACACCGGGTTGCAGAATGTCTTGACATCTCCATTTACAAATATCTTCCAAGTACAAAATGTTAAAATCTGCACAAGGTGAGTGTAGCATATCTTAAGTGCTTGGAAGAGCAGTTGAAACCAAAATTGGTTTTTGGATTTTTTTCTTGTTTTATTAAAGGAACACTTTTTTCAGAAAAAGTGTAAATTTATAGAATTTATAGAATCCATAGTGATGGGTTTTCAAAGTACTTTGCATGTACTTTTAGATAAGAATCAGTTACTTGAAAGATCTGCATGAGTGAGTGCATGAGTGAGAACGTATCCTAATAAACTCTTCAAATTTAAGCAGTTTAAGACCTGCTGTAGTTCCTGTGCAGAAAAAACTACAGGCAAATATCTCCAGTTAACAATGCAGCTTAGATACCATTCTTGTGATTACATACCTGAAAAAATTCTTAGCAAAACAGGCTTTTTTAAAATACACCTGTTTATTTTTAAGCTTTCGTATATGTTTTAGATTTCTGATATGCATGAAATACTGTACTGTTCTCACATCTGAACAGTTACTGAAACCAAACATTTAAAGGGAAAATTTAAACACAAAAAAATTGGTAAGCAGACAGTACAAGATTAACTTTGGTGGGCTAAAATACAGAGAAGCTTACCTTCTGGATTTGTTTCAGTCCAGTTTGTGTGTTGAGAAAATTGAAAGCACAACTGCTTGCTCATTTACAAAACTGAAAGGCTCAAGTAAATGAATAAATATATTCTACTGTGAAACACATTTCATGTGTTTGCTGCAAGGTGCAACTCTGAGTTCCTCTTCCTCATAACAGTCTCCCAGTAATATATAACCTGGCCAAGGAGTCTGTGTCCAGGATCCAAAACATATTTCAGTTCAGTGACTCTGCTTACTCTAGCATAAAGCAGGTATTGCGAACTCAATACCTAACTGTGTGACAGCCAGTCTAAGGCAGGGGCCCATTTTATACCCAAAGGGACCCCTTTTTCTTTGCGCTAATTCAGTTGTCCCTTTCTGCTAGTAGAGAGTACTTTGGGGCTCAGATTATAATTTTTCAAGGAACTGAGTTGCCAGAATTTGTGTTTGCATCTCTGCTTAAACGCATCTCCTTTGTTTAAAGTAAGTTCTTTAAAAAATAAAGTCAGCTTGTTTTGGGAAAACAGTTCATATTTTAAAAATGACATTTTTCAGCCATTTGTCTAAAATGGTGCAAGGAAAAATACTATGTATTTCATATTTTTGTTCTGAATTTTTGCAGTTGAGTGTGCTACAGTAGTTACTTTTGCTAAAAAAGCTATAGTTTAATGTCAGCAGTCTTTACGTTCTTAAATATACTTAAGACAATGGATTACTTTTTGATTTATACATCCAGTATCCAAAAAAAATATGTACATCCAGTCACAAGTTGGGGAGGATTTATAGATTCTGGATACTAAGTGCTTAATATAATACTTGCGTAACTGTAATACATCCTTTGTAGCCATCTTGGCTGAAAAGGCCTCTTACATCTACCAATCAATACCAAGGAAAAGAAAAAAAGTAGGCCTTGATGAAAATTCAACAGTCAGTAAGCTAAAATGTTTAACTAATTAAGAATTATTATTTTGCTGCCTTAATTGACACTGACATATCAACATGAGGAAATTTCTGAACAGAAAGCAGCAGCAAGGGATCACAAAAAGAGCATAATGAAAGACACTCAAAACCTTAGAAGAATTGAGTTACACCATTATATTTTTGTAAAAGGAAAGAAGCCCAAATTAGCTGACTTAATATATATTATAGCTTATATTATTATATATTATAGCTTATTATAGCTTATACCTTGATTAGGTATGCTAAATTAGAAAGTTTCACCAGTTAAAAAAAAAGACACGTAACTTCACAAAATGTTTAAAATCCTGAACAGTCTCAACCCAAGAAAACTTTTGAACAAAGAGGAAAATACGCAGTGAAATACATCAGAAACTTACTGTTTCATTTCAACCACTGTATACTTCCTGCCGATAGGTAAGGAACAAGGATATTTTAAAACCTTGTGTGAAACATAAAAGAGAAAAACGTGTGCCTTTAGCAGTAACTGACTACAGTAGCAAGTAGAGGAAATAAATAGGAGCAGATCTTTAAAGCAAAACCTTCGGTGCAAAGGAATTGTAAACACTACACATTTCAGTTCGGTTTGGTTTGGTTTTCAGATACTTCACCGTAGCTACAGATGAGTTCCATAGAGTGAACACCTGAAGAAAACTGTAAGTCACTAACCACTTCCTTCACTGGTCCACCCTGGCTGACAAAGTGTAGAGCTGAATGAAGGTCTACGTTTCCCAGAGGTAACAATCTGTGCAGGAAACACACCAGGGAAAGAGCACTCCAGTTGAGAGAGATGTTCAGCCTACCACAGAACAGAAGTCTTACGTAAGAGTTTCCAAGAGAGGGAGCTGGCCAAACTTGCATGGTAGTTTTACTGCTCTCAAAATAAAACTAAGAAGTAAACCAACCACACAGAATAACTTCTTCACACTTTTGTAGGAAGCTGAATTTAAACATGCCAGCAGTCAGGCTATTTAAAAATTGGGAAACATCACATTATTTTACATAAAGATTGAGGCAAGCAAGTGGCAGGATATTTAGTTTTATTTGGGATATTTTAGTTGAATATGATGACCACACTTTAAAAAAAGGGGTTTTTTTTCCTTTTTTTGTCTACATCCTTTTTTTCTGTTTTTGCGTACAAAGCAGCAGAGCATGCTCAAGAAGTGTCAAACAGCTTTGAAGTGGGTTGTTTTGTTCCAGCAGACACATTATATGGAAGTTCGTGAAAGCTTTAAAGAGTCTACAATTCTAATACTGTAATCTTTTCCAATTAGCAGGTCTGCTTACAGGCCAATAACATGCCATCAGACAGGGCAGCTTTATCACCCAGTGGGCAGGGAAGGCAACACCGTAAATTAATGCTTGCTCCCAATGATCTGACAATGTAGCCTTTATTAAAAGGGATTATTAAGGTGTAACCATGACTGCAAGACAAAAAAATGAACCAACATTAGAAGATTTTTTTTTTCTTGGTGTAAAAGCTACTACAAATCCAAAGGAGGATGACTACTCTATCTTCTCTTTTTCTATAATTCCATCAGAAACCTTGATAACAATTACTCACTGGCCTTAAGTGTGAATTACAAGCAGGGACCATCCTGACTCCCGACAATTTGTGAAAGAACTCTTTGATGTGGATTTAAATTAAAAAGGCTCTTCCCCTTGCCCCCAAGGTGCAGTAAAACTCAGATGCCCAATTCAGTATTTTGGCTTCATTTATAAACTACATTTTGACTGACAGAAGAATTTCAAGACATTATCTTTAATGCAAATGGGAAGATAAAAAGGTGGTTGTTAGTCATATCCATAACATGTATGCATATTGCAACTACCAGACAGTCCTAAAATTACCTGGATTTTAAATATACTTTTAACACTTGAAATTACTGCAGAAGTAAAATTATACACCTAACATTTCTCAGAAGAAAAAGCAATACACTTCAATATTTTCACATGTAAGAGCTACTAGCATTGAGTACATAAGGATCTGTAACTAATTATTTAAGATGCCAGTTGATATTTATTGAAGATAAAATACAAATGAGCAAAATCCCCTCAACACGTTACATACCCAGTTGGTATCTGTCTACTTTTATTTTTTTAAGTAGTACTTGGAAGGAATGGAAATATTAGTCCCATTAGGTTACTTGAGGCTATGAGAAGATTTCCAATTACACTTCTATACATCCCACTCTCCCCTAAACAATGCCTAGAAATTTATAACCTGACAACTCAGAGATTCACTCTGGCAATTCAAGACCTAAGACAGGTTAAAAGGCAGCTGCCTGCCCCACCTCAATCCTAGGAGTTTCCACGCCTGCAGCAGGGGAGGTGGAATCCTAAATCACGGAATAATTTTGACTGGAATGGGCCTCTGGAAAGCACTTATATCAGTTCCTCACTCAGAGCACGGCCAACATGGATCAAGATCATCAGGGTCTTGTCCTGTTGAGTCCTGGGCAACCTTTCCCAATACGTGATTACCCTCATAGTATTTTTCTTTTCTTAATACTTAATTCAATTTTTCCTCCCTACAACTTGTATCCATTGGCTTTCATCCTATCATTTCATCCTATCATATGTACCTCCAAGAAGACAACGCTTACCAGCAACTCAGCCATCAATATACATGCTAATTTGTCAATGAGTTACTTTATGTTGTGTTATAAATAACAGATACATCCCTTGCTGTGTTGGTTTTCCTAAAAGGATGAGACAAAAAAATATTCTGTAAGAGTGGGGAGGTAACCTCTTAAATTTAACATCTAAGTGAGGTAACCTCTTCAATTAAACCACCATGAATTAGTGAAGTCTACCTGAAGTTAAACTCATTAAGCGATCAACTCAGCTTCCTTTATCTTGCAAGTTTCCAATCTTTATCCCCCTACATTAGTTCTTTACACTTATTTATGTAACATATTAGTGTAGTCCATTTTCTGTCATATTCAGATTAGAGACTTCCTTCAGAAACCCACCAAGTGTTTCAGGTTGCAGCTGCCACAGTTCAAATGTTAATTTCACCAAAACTGTGAATTTTAACCACTTCAGGTAAAACACCTTAAGAACAACTAAATGAGGATAGTGGACTGTACACAAAGAGCCTTGGGCCTGACACCAGCCCAAACATTAAAAATGCTGAAAAACTGTTCCGGTTTCATATTTATCATACCATGCTACACATAGTTTTTGAATTCTTAATTACCAAGTTTTTACCTTTATCTTCCCCCTCTTCCCCCAACAAATAATCTCCTAAATACAATAAAGACTGGAATTTTATAAGTTAGGCATTTGGGGAGTGGGTGGGCTTGTTTTGGTTTGCTTTTTTTAGGAATGGTCTAATTAACATGTATACACCTAGACTTTTAGAGAGCTAAAGCAAACTGATGCGCATAAACTATCCTTTATGGTATGAGCTGGAAGAGAAAGCATTGCACCACCAGTGTTATTACTAACATAAGCATCCAGCTACAAAGTGCAAGCCAATCCAAAATGAACATCTTCCAAGAGTCATACTCCCACTTGAAAATGCTTGACCCTTCCCCCTTGCCCAGACAAAGAATCCAAAATCTCAAAATCATTAAAGCTGAACAATTTTATAAGCACTATATTGAGTCAAACATTCCTTCTGCACTTACTCTTTTTTTGTTGTTGGGTTTTACATTTCGTTGTTGCTGGGTTTATTTATTTTAACTTATGACTGTTTACTTTATAAGCGTTAACTTTTAGCTGTTCAGCCTGGAGAAGAGAAAGCTCCGGGGAGACCTGATAGCAGCCTTTCAGTATCTGAAGGGAGCCTACAGGAGAGCTGGAGAGGGACTCTTTGTCAGGAAGTCTAGTGATAGGACAAGGGGTAATGGTTTTAAATTGGAAGAGGGGAGATTTAGATGAGATATTAGGAAGAAGTTCTTCACTGTGAGGCTGGTGAGACACTGGAACAGGTTACCCAGGGAGGTTGTGGAGGCCCCATCCCTGGAAGTGTTTAAGGCCAGGCTGGATGGGGCTTTGAGCAACCTGCTCTAGTGAGAGGTGTCCCTGCCCATGGCAGGGGGGTTGGAACTTGATGATCTTTAAGGTCCCTTCCAACTCTAACCATTCTATGATTCTATGAGTTGCCATGTTATAAATTACATTTCTCCTCATTTTTCTGGTAGGTACCAATGTGATATACCATTTTCCATGTTAAAAATCAAACCACACTTACATTCTTGAAACTATTTCCTGCCTTGAGGGATTTTTCTTGTATCTCCTTGTTGTATCTTCTTCCAAAAATATTAAACTTTAACCTCACTAACCCAAATTTATTTAAATATTTTGGTCTGAAAAGTTATAAATCTGTTATACAAAGCTGTGTTTATGAAGTCATACAATTTTCACTCATTCCTTCTTTCACACTGGCATAATGCATCATTTCTCAAGAAAGCAGAGAAGTCAAGACCAGCATTAGAGTTTGCATAATCCCAAATTATTTAAAAAGAGAAAAAAAAAAGAAAACAAAAAAAGAAAACCCCACAAGTGCTTCACAGCAGTCATTAGGTACTTACCCTGAGGCCTAAAACAAGTTTTTCCTGTTGACCATACCAACCATAAAGTTCATAGTTTAGCAAGGAAGAACACACTCCAATTAAGTAGTCGTGTACAAAAAGGATGTTTAGTTTTTCCTTCTGTGCTCACCCTTGTCCATTTATAGATCGAGGTGAGATAATTAATTGCCAAGACTCCTCTACCCCAGCACTACTCATGTATTTTAAGTGAGACGTGGAACAAACCAGTGAGAAACTTAAGAGACGCTATGTTTGAATCAAAGCAACACAAAGAGCAAAGCTAGCATTTTACTGCTATTACTTATTTAACTACATATTGCTATACACTTGAAAGACGAGGTCCTAAACTGGTTGTAAATTGCTGTAAACTGTAAGTTCATCACCCGCACCACCGCCCAGGAAAGCTACATGTACATGGCATTGTGCAATATACTAATCACCTTAAAACAAACCTCGCTAAATCCTACATTCACTGCTGATTCATTGCGTAATTTATAATAGCTACAATACTGTTGGTCTTAAAGCAATAAATCTAACTTTGTTGATGAATGTCCTCCATTGTCTGACTGAGTTCAGGTAAATGAATCACACAAAAGCACCTGACTATTTTTCTTGCTCCCAAAGTTGAGGCTTTTGTATTTGATCAAATACTCATCAAAAGGGATGCTAAGCTCCTATGGACAAGTTTCACAAGCACTTGCTATTTCATCATGTCCAGTGAGAAAGATACTGAAGCTGTGGACACAGGACAGCCAATTTTTGATAGGTGTCTAAGGAAAATATTGGGAGGATTTGATCTTAATTTGGAAAGCTGATTAAACATCCATATACCTTTCAGGCCATAAAAAAAAAAAAAAAGTATTAAAATAAAAGCAAAGACAGGAAAATATTACAAGATAGCTCTCTGAAGCTCAAAAAACCAGACACTTTCACACATTGCTACAACAGGCATAATAACAGGACTCCTTCTCCCACAGATGAAAACAAGCAAGTCTTGCTTTATGCTTTGAAGCGTATTATTAGTTTAAAATATAAGTGTTTACTCCATCCTAAATTACCTTGTGCCTTATGTGAAAAAAGGTGAGGGCCACAGTTTAATATTTGGGTCATTTCAACAAAAAGCTTAAATTCTGTTCCTCTTCTGCTTCCAGTAGTCAGAAACCAACCTGTGTCTCAAATTCTCAAATTAATCTTTCTCAGATTTCTGAACTACTATCCTGGCAATTATTCCCCTCTTAAGCAATCAAGCTGCGACGTTAAGACTAATTTCTAGGTAAACAAACCCAAAACAATACATCCAGAACTGGAACACTCCTTTAGAACAGGGTCAGCACTCCTACCAGGTACAGGTGTGCATAATCTCATTTTACAAGCTCTGTGCCTAGAAGTAATACCCTAGGGCCATTAAGCCGCCTCAATAGCCCTGTATCATTTGCAGCCTTTAAGTACAGTATTTGTAGTTCCTTGCCCTCTGCTAAAATCCTGCAGGTTTTTCCTAAATAACAACATTTCTAGTCGGAGAGCACTGTTTGAATACTCAAAAATAACCCACCGCAAAAAAATCCACCCCCGAATCCCACAACACATGTACAGTGATTTTACCACTGTCAAAGACATTAGCATGAGTTAGATAAAAGATCAAAGCCCTTCATATAATGTGACAGAACTGCAGTCATGACTCACATTCATTCAGTTTCTGAAAGAAACGGGTCTGATCAGGTAAAAAAGTTGCAGACAACAGGTAAGGGGTTCTCAATATCCTGCTCCATGAACGAGCTGTTTATAGTATTTTTGTTATTCTTACAAATAGTTTGTCTTGTCCATATGAAACTATTCCATTCAAAAAGAAACAGCCCAACTTCTTGGAGGCTGGGGGCAGGGAAGGAATTAACTTTTTTCTCCCCTGCACTATTCAGAGCAGCTACTGCCACCATGGCATAGGCAGCTGGGGTTGCTTGCACCAAAAGGTCAAACTTTGCTCTACGCACCCTAAAAATTACTTAGAATTTCCTCCTGTCTATTCTTCTTCTTCATTGTACCACTTTTTCATCTACGCTTCCAAATTTTTCCCAGAAGCATGAAATAAAATTAACTGCAGCAGTGATCTCACCAACACAGATTCTCCCTAGGAGGTGCTCAAAAGTTCACTCAAAAAATTCTATTTTCTGCAAGCTGGTGAACACCACTTTTTGGGACATGTCTATTGAACGGCCTTCACTCTGTTCTACTAGTTGTAAGAACTTTAGGACATGCTAAAGATGTGAAAGCACAGTGGAAATCTGTAACAGTGTTCAAACTGGAAATACAGCACATAGCACGGAACGATGCAGTAATGCAGCTTTAGTCTGGAACTAGTACAGAAGTATGGCCAGGCTCCAGGAAATTCACTCAGGAAGGACTTCTTGATTAAGTAGTGGATTCTCTAACATCTAACATAGGAATTAATTTTTCAGGCTCTCCATAATATTTTCCCCATACAGAATAGCTGTTTTCACAACACTTTCTAGGAATTAATCATCTTTGAGCCCTAACCCACACCAGGCATGCCTGAAATTACTTACTGTACTCAAGTGTCCTTAGATACACATATCAATTCATCTCTCTGTGGTCACATTTGCCCGCTAATAATCTTTTAGCCTGTTTTCCCTTTGGTTGACAATCAAGACAGAGGACAATGACATGTAAATCAACAGTCCTTTAGTTCAAATCCTTTAGTAACAGTCTCACAGTGCACTCAAGCTGACACACATGGCCTTGCCCAGGTGACAACAGCTACAGGACAAAGTAAGGCTGTATTCACACTGGCAAGGGGGCACGCATGAGAGGAGTACAGAAGACAACAAATATGCCAGAGGGTAGCTGTACCTATACTAGTCGCTTTTCTCCTACTTTAAGAGGCAAAGCTACTTTTTGGTGAAGTGATCTGCATTTGTCACAGGAAAGCTACACCAACTGAAGTCTGCAGAGGCAGCATAAAACCCAGCCAACTCCAAAAAGTGACCTCAACCGAGCTACAAGTCTGTACGTCCATCAAGTGGGACCACAGTTACAACCTCAGCTCTTGTCCCCCCAATTTATTTCTTCAGGGAAAGCAGACCTATGAAATAAAATTAGGAAATTAATCTATTGGCATGAAAAGGCAGTAGTTACAAAAAACCAGTAAAAATAAGTGCACGCGTTATCTAACTTCTAGAAAACATCCTCTACAACATCAAAAAATTAAAGATGAGTCCATCAGTACATACATCTTCTACAAAACTCCATGTTCCTCTCTTCCCACTTTAGATTCCCACATAACAGAGGGAACTGGTTACTTTTTAAATTATATTTGAAATACAAATTAAACTAGGCTTACTTGTAATGAGCACTGCAATGGACTTAAACCACCAAAAAAATTAATCATATAGTGCAAGTAGTAAGAACAGGTTCCCCATATTCAATGAAGTTCTGACTCTTTTTACCATATTTACAGGTAATATAGCTACACTATTATATTTACAGGTAGTATTTATAGCTACACTATATAAATAAAAGCTAAAGGAAACACATAAAATAAGATTGCACTGTTTTCCAGCCTAGGTCAAAGTCAGTACGAACATCTGAAAAACTGTTTCTGAAAAGCAAAAACATCCATAAATGTATATAATACAATAATGTTATGGAGAGAGACATTTAGTACCTAAAAAACCTATATACACCTGAGACTTCATAACATACACTTTGTTTGAATGCATTGTATCAACAAACAGTTAAGTAATAAATACATAATGGTAGCTTGCATCTGCACTGTTAACACATACTTGGAGCACTACTCCTACTTAGCATTGCTTAATGCAACTTATTTCATGTGTATTATACTGTTCAGACTCTCCAACCCAGCTGTATTATTAACTACCTAGGTTAAAAAAAGAAACACAACACAATTTATCATTCCTTAGCTCTGCCTTCTGTGTTTATATAATAGACTAACAACATTTTAGACAATCCATAGCACCTAGCAAACCAGAAACATCTATGCTTCTAGTTGTAAGCAAATATTCAACTGCTATTGAATTAAAAAAACACAAAAACCAAACAAAAAAACCAAACAGAAAAAAAAAACCCCAAAACACAACATCAAACAAAACACACACATACACTACAAAACAAACCTTATTTTGTCTGGTAACATCCAGAAAAGCTGTCACACTCAATCTTCCTTCAATTCCACTTTAAATAATTTAGAATCAAATGCTTCATGGACACGCATGCACATATAAAAGTATGAAAACAGAAAAAAGTACAAAAAAAATTGCATAAAATCACATAAATTTTAACATTTGAGTTCTTCTGCTGGCCATTCACATAAAAAAAACCAATAATATGAGCCAAATTGAGAAACATTATATCATCATCATCATCATCTGTGGTACTGAAGATGTTTAAAATGCAAAATAGATTTTCCTGCCCATGCATCTCTCGAACAGTTTACAGGACAAACATGGAAATAAGGCAACTGTCAATTCTGCTCTCCAGCTTCACTGTATGTTTCTATTTTGAAGTGCACCACAAAGCTCTCTCAAGAAGGTAAAAAGGATTTTTTTGTTCAGCTGTTGTTTTTAAACGATGCATTTAAAGATGCTAACACTATCAAGTTCCCTCTCTGCTGTCATATTTACTCTTGAGTTGTCAAGTTAAAGCACAAGACCAGGAAAAATGCCTTGTCCTAGACAGGTCTGTGTCCTAAAAGAAGAGACAATTTTGACTACCAAGACTTTTTTCAATGTGTTTTTTTCAAGTTTAAAAGTTCTAAATTCCAAATTCAATATAGTATGGGGAGGATTTTTATTAATAGTTACAGTAGCACTTAAAGATGCCAAACAAATTATACAAAGTAACATAAAGTCAAAATGATCCCTGCCTTCAAACAACATCTATGAACATATCAGAAACACTAAAAATACCACCAAAGAAAAAGCACCACAAATTTCTCCTCCTCAGCTCACCACATTCAGGATGAGTTGATGTCTTAACCCATCTCGTTAACTTTTACTCTCTATTTCAACTATTATTCATTGATCTTTCATCATATCTCCTCAGATATAAAGAGTTCTTCTCCCCCAAAACACATTTTAAGTATTCTCTTAACATCATGCAAAACTCCAATACTGCAGACTCAAAATACAGCTTTTACTAGATGCCTGCTGGTACATGCAGACAAAACCTTCAATTTCTACATTCAAAGCCTATCTTGATTTTTTTAGCTCAGGAGAACTAAACTGAAAATTCACCTCTCCTTGGCACTGGGACCCATGAAGGTGCCCAGTTTGCATTGTTACTGAACAAACTGCAATTGCAGATACATTTAAAATTCTCTGTGAGCTACAACTGTATTGGTAAACATAAAAGCAGCAGAAGACCAGTCTTCACTCAACCTGATACCAAGCACTTCTCAGAAAAGAAATCTCTGTATGCAGTTACATTTTTGCTTAGTATTCCTCCTTCCACATTTCAGCCAAAAGCTGGTACCCGTGGAGACAAATCTACTACAATATTATCTTCTTATAGAACATCCACTGTTTCATTCACAAAAAAAAAAAAAATAAAAATCACTCAATGATTTAGGCTGGAAAGTACCTCTGGAGCTCATTTAGTCCGACCCCCAGCTCCAAGCAGGGCCAGCTTCAAACCTAGTTCAGGTTAATTAGAGCCTTGTGCAGTCAAGTTTTGACAATCTTCAAAGACAGAGACCCCATAGACTCTGTGAGCAAGAATTCAGGTGAGGTAAGTCACAGGTTATGCACTTCTCAAGGATATTTACATTTTCTTATCATCAAGAGCTGGCAAAAGCCCCTACTATTGCTGACAAAATGACAGTGCTATGTCAAGTAGCACTGAAAAAGTTAGCAGCAGCCATCTATTCCCCATAATAGAGTTTCTGCACTGAAAACTCATTTCTGAGAATATTTTTCAAGGCAGAACCATTTCCTGAAGTCATCTTGCCAAAACTGACAAAACTCCTGGTATTCAGCCAGAAATACTTCCTTTATTTCAAGGCATATAGGTCCACATTTTCAATGCTATGCGGTGGTAACAGGTGGAGCAAATATGGCATATATTCTCTGTCTTTAAAACCAACAGACACATGAAATAAACTCTGGAGAAAAAACTGTTTACAAACAAGTCAGATAAATGAATGGCCTTCTTTATTTTATCAACTCAATAAACTTGCACTTCTGAAGTAAACTTTTGTTGTTTGGGATTTTTTTTTTGCTGTTGTTGTTGGGGTTTTCTGGTTTGTTTTTTGGGTTTTTTTTAAATTAATTATAGTAATAAGCACAAAGACAACCTAAGGATTCAAATTCCTCCAGGAATTTGCAGCCAAGGTAAACATCCCTTTTGCCATCACTTTATATTTGGTGTTTCCCTCCCCTCTATTCTACCTTCATTGCCTGCTCTAACCACAGAAACATCAGCTATGTTAAGTGAATTCTTTTCTGGTTTTACTGGAATTTGAGAGATCTCAAACATGAATCATTTTATCTAAATACACCTCTACCTTTCATCATAGTTACTCATTAGGGATTGGTGATTAAAATAAAATTATTAACCTGGAGATTGAAAAAAAATCTTTACCTGCTCAGCCAGCTTGGCATTCATTTTCTTGTGTCAACTTCAATAGTCCTCTAGCTGTCATCTAGAAGTCTAAGAGAGGACCTGAATTTTTAATGTAGAAACTAGCAGAAAACTATACAAATCTCAAGCCTTGTTTCATATGTATACACATGTGTGCACACACACACACATATACATGGTAGTCAGGAAAAAACATGAAGGGGAAGTAGCCTTTCTCTATCCCCAAAGTCACTTTTAGAAGTTTATTAAAGTTAAGACTTGTACCTACAAGTGTAATCAAAGATTTTTAACTCATCTGAAATGGTTATAGTTACTAAAGATGTTGGTACACACGGCTATACCAGAACAGTTAATTCCATTATTCTAAACAATTCCTGTTGGTACAGTTAAAATCTTAACTCATCTACCATTTCAGCTGTACACTACAGCATTCTTTTTCCAAATTTCTATGAACAGACAGGCAAGTTGTTCAATTCAATAAACAGTATTAACAATTTTCTTGGATTCTAAAGCTTCTGTGGATTTTGGAGGCAGCCATAAAAGCAGACTTCAAAGAATATTTTTACATCTCTAGCTCAATATGCCTTCTATGCTAGAAATAGCACCTACTTACTGTTTTAGCTAATCAAAGAAAATGGTACGTATAAATAGAAACACGAGTGAGTTGCAGGGAAATACTGAGCTGGCATTACTTAAGTATGCACATAAGAACACTGCATAAAACCTAGAAGCAAATCTCCACAGCAGAGTTTTCCCCATATAGCATGGGGAAGTCATCCTAAGAGAGGAAGGACTACATGACTAACAGGAAAGGAATCTGTGGAACTGATCTTTTCTAAAAAGTTTCAATCAATTTTAGCTAAGATGAATCTACCCTGGGAAAGTGTTCCAAAGGTACACTACAAAGAAAAATCTAAAACATCATTCTCCTTGGAGTGAGCCATTAAACTCTGGACTTGGCAAACCTACACCAATACTATATGATTCTTTGACCACAGTTATGAAAGGGTAACTGATTTCATGAGTTCAGAGAAAATGCACAAAGCATGAAATAATTGTTTCATACAGCACCCTCACTCTCTTAAAATGGTTATGATTGACCAGTTCTGGGCTCCCCAGGTCAAGAAGGACGGGCAACTGCTGGAGAGGGTACAGCAAAGGGCCACAAAGACGATTAGGGAACTGGAATGTCTTTCTTATGAGGAAAGGCTGAGGGACTTGGATCTCTTTAGTTTTTCTCTTTTAGGAGAAAAGAAGACTGAGGGGGGATCTTATCAATGCTTCTAAATAGTTAAAAGGAGGGTGCCGGGAGGATGGGGCCAGTCTTTTTTCAGTGGTGCTCAGTGATAGGACAAGAGGTAATGGGCACAAACTTGAACATAGGAAGTTCCATCTAAACGTGAGGAGGTACTTGTTTCCTTTGAGGGTGGCAGAGCACTGGAACAGGCTGCCCAGAGAGGTGGTGGAGTCTCCGACTCTGGAGACATTCAAAACCCACCTGGATGCCATCCTGTGCAACCTGCTCTAGGTGAACCTCCTTTGGCAGGGGGTTTGGACTAGGTGATCTCCAGAGGTCCCTTCCAACCCCTGTGATTCCGTGATTAACAATTGGTAACTTCCACTGACAATTCTGTGCACAATCAGAGATTTTTATTACAGAATTAACTTGTCTGAGGTTTTTTGCTTACATACTTTATACTGTCAGCACTTAAAGCAGCCTCAATTCACCATTGCTTCAAGCCCACTCAGAAAGTATACATCAAACCACAGCAGAGAGCAAATGCTACTGTGGCAGCCTTTGACATAAATGCTAAGATAATTCCTCATGTTATTTCCTGTATTCCAATTCCTTCATCTATTACAAAGAGTTTTACAAGAATTAGGTCTTAAGAGTTCTTTATAGGGAAGGAAAATTTGAAACAAATGTACCATTTTTGATGTGGAAGTGCCATCACATGGATTGAAACATAGGCATAAGTAATTACTAGAGCCAATTAACTTGTAAAGAACATAAAACCTATTTTCAGGTAAAAATATTTTTCAAGTGTTATTGTGTTATCCAGAAGAATTTTAACATAATTGCATAGAAAGATGTAGTCCCTCTCATGTGGAGTCCATTTTCCATTTGGACTTACTTTTGGAAGACCAGAGACTTTTTTTTCAAAGTTCTGCTCATACTTTTGCTGTCAACAACCTGGCGTAAAAAGCTAAAGACAGTGCCAAGACACTGGTTGCTGACTCCTCTGCCAAACAATTATTCTATTGTTTTTCAGGATTTAAACTGACATCTTTTTGGGTAAGGTAGCAGTCACAAAACAGTCCAAACTGAAGAGCCTGAAAACTGGGAAAACATAGCAAGATCTTTATCACCATTTGGAAACTCACTCAGTTATTCTTTAGTTTTGTTATTGTCTTACTCTCTCTTCAGAAATGGATAAGTCATGCAAAAAAGTCATCAAATGCCTTTAAAAAACTTGGCTGAATTCCCGGTAGGATTAAATTTAGGCAGTGTTGGTAGAACGCTTCTCAACCTAATTCCTGGTGATGAATAGCTTAAATGAACAAATTTGATTTATAAATTAATAGTTCCCAATATTCTTGTTACTCAGTCCTCTTTTATTTGTTTATGAGATAAAATGAGAACACAGGTTCCTAGTATTATTATATACTTACTCCTAATCTTGTTCCTCCCAACCCAAACAGGAAATAATTAAATGCAAATGAATCCTAGACTAGGAATCCAGGTGGTGTTACACTAAGAAGCTTTTACTGGCTAAATTCTCTTTCTAGCATTCTCTTTATATAAAGATATTCCAGAAGCACATCCAGTAAATTTAGGAATTGATTCCTATCCATTGAGACAGTTTACATGTCTGTTCCCACAGACAGACTTCAACCACCCCGACGTCTGCTGGAAAAGTAGCACAGTGAGCTGTAGGCAACCCCGGAGACTCCTGGAACGCATTGAGGATGACTTCTTAAGACAGGTAATGGACAGCCCTACCAGAGGGGATGAGATGCCGGACCTGTTGGTCGTTAAAGCAAGTGAGCTAATCAGTGACGTCAAGACTGGAGGCAGCCTGGGCTACAGTGATTGTGCACTGGCAGAGTTCACAGTCATGAGAGATATGGGTCAGGCAAAGAGTAAAGTCTGGACCCTGAATTTTAGGAAAGTATACTTGCAGCTCTTCAAGGAGTTAGCCAACAGGACCCCCAGGGAAACTGCTCTCAGGGACAAGGGAACAGAACAGAGCTAGCAGATACTTAATGATGCTTTCATTAGACCACTAGAGCTCTTGATTCTTAGCTGTAAGAAATCAGGAAAGGAAGGCAAAAGACCGACTAGCATGACTGAGCCAAGACCTGCTGGCCAAACTAAAGGACAAGAAGGAAATGCACGGGCAGTGCAAGCAGGGACAGGTATCCTGGGAAGAGTATAGGGACACTGCACAGTTGTGTAAGGATGGGGTCAGGAAGGCCAAGGCACAGCTGGTGCTGAACTTGGCAAGGGACACAAAGAATGATAAGAAGTGCTTCTACAGGTATGTTAGACAGAAAAGGAAGGTCAAAGAAAGCATACCTCCCTCCCCCCCGATCAGTAAGACTGGTAAGCCGGCAACAACAGATGAGGAGAAAGCTGAGGTACTCAACTTTTTTGCCTCAGTCTTCAGTAGCAATCTCTCTTTCAACACCTCTCAAGTGGATGGACAACAAGACAGAGACTGGGAGCAAAGTCCCTCCAATTGTAAAAGATGATCAGGTTTGTGACCACCTGAGGAACTTGAATGTACAGAATTCTATGGGACCTGATGAGATGCACCCCAGAGTCCCAGCGGAATAGGCTGATGTAGTTGCCAAGCCATTCTCCAGGATATTTGAAAAGTCATGGCAGTTAGGTGAAGTTCCCGGTGACTGGAAAAAGGGAAACATTGCACCCAGTTTTAGAAAGGGCAGAAATGAAGATCCTGGCAACTACCGACCTGTCAGCCCCACCTCTGTGCCTGGGAAGACCATGGAACAGATCATCCTAGAAGCTATGCAAAGGCACATGGAGGACAGGAAGATGATTCAAGACAGCCAGCATGGCTTCACCAAGAGCAAGTCCTGCCTGACCAACCTAGTGGCCTCTCATGATGGGTTAACTACATCAGTGGACAATAGAAGAGCTACAGATGTCATCTATCTGGACTTCTGTAAGGTCTTTGACACAGTTCCCCACACCATCCTGCTCTCTCTATTGGAGAGATGGATTTGATGGGTGGACTGTCCAGTCAATGTGAAATTGGTTGGATGGTCGCATCCAGAGGGTAATGGTCAATGGCACAACATCCAGATGGAGACTGGTGACAAGTGGTATCCCTGAGAAATATGTATTGGGGCTGGTACTACTCAATATCTTCATCAGTGACATATACAGTGGGATTGAGTGCAGCCTCAGCAAGTTTGCAGATGACACAAAGTTGTGTGCCGTTCATACGCCTGAGGGAGGGAATGCCACCCAGAGGTACCTTGACAGGCTGCAGAAGTGAACCTCATGAGAGTCATCAAGGCCACATGCAGGGTCCTGCACCTGGGTTGGGCAACCCCTGCTATCAATACAGGCTGGAGGATGAAGGGACTGAGAGCAGCCCTGACAAGAAGGACTTGGGGATACTGGTTGATAAGAAACTCGACATGAGCTGGCAACGTATGCTCACAGCCCAGAAGACCAACTGTATCCTGGTCTGCATCAAAAGNGGAACAGATCATCCTAGAAGCTATGCAAAGGCACATGGAGGACAGGAAGATGATTCAAGACAGCCAGCATGGCTTCACCAAGAGCAAGTCCTGCCTGACCAACCTAGTGGCCTCTCATGATGGGTTAACTACATCAGTGGACAATAGAAGAGCTACAGATGTCATCTATCTGGACTTCTGTAAGGTCTTTGACACAGTTCCCCACACCATCCTGCTCTCTCTATTGGAGAGATGGATTTGATGGGTGGACTGTCCAGTCAATGTGAAATTGGTTGGATGGTCGCATCCAGAGGGTAATGGTCAATGGCACAACATCCAGATGGAGACTGGTGACAAGTGGTATCCCTGAGAAATATGTATTGGGGCTGGTACTACTCAATATCTTCATCAGTGACATATACAGTGGGATTGAGTGCAGCCTCAGCAAGTTTGCAGATGACACAAAGTTGTGTGCCGTTCATACGCCTGAGGGAGGGAATGCCACCCAGAGGTACCTTGACAGGCTGCAGAAGTGAACCTCATGAGAGTCATCAAGGCCACATGCAGGGTCCTGCACCTGGGTTGGGCAACCCCTGCTATCAATACAGGCTGGAGGATGAAGGGACTGAGAGCAGCCCTGACAAGAAGGACTTGGGGATACTGGTTGATAAGAAACTCGACATGAGCTGGCAACGTATGCTCACAGCCCAGAAGACCAACTGTATCCTGGTCTGCATCAAAAGAAGCATGGCCAGCAGGTTGAGGGAGGTGATTCTGCCTCTCTACTCCACTCTGGTGAGGCCTCACCTAGAGTACTGTGTCCAGCTCCGGAGTCCTCAGCACAGGAATGACATGGACCTGTTGGAAAGCGTCCAGAGAAGGGCCACAAATTATCAGAGGGCTGGAGCACCCCTCCTGTGAGGACACACTGAGAGAGTTGGGGTTGTTCAGTCTGGAGAAGAGAAGGCTCCTGATTGTGGCCTTTCAGTACTTAAAGGGGGCTTATAAGAAAGATGGGCATAGACTTTTCAGCAGGGCTTGCTGCAATAGGACAAGGAGTAACGGTTTTAAACTAAAACAGGGAGATTCAGACTAGATACGAAGAAGAATTTTTTTTTTTTTTTTTTTTTTTTTTTTTTTTTTTTTTTT